>QNGE01000430.1:44132-169499 GCA_008508345.1 Paragonimus westermani
AATGTTGGAAAAACCACGCCTCCGATCTGGCCGTCTGTCGTATTTCGCCTGCCCTGCCTCGCCCGTTGGTCCGATCTAGTCGAGCGATGACTCATCCGGTCGCGCACGTTGTCCTTGATCCGATCGCGGCAGGTTTTCGAACGTACCTCCCCCACGTTGAGGTATTCGGCCGAGCGTTCGAAAACTCGCACCCCCGACCTGGCAACCACCACAATAACACCCAGTCAACGTCCGGTCTGGACCGAACCAATTATCGTGTGAAGTTTAGTAGTAGCCATTGTCATTCGTTAACAGTCACCCTCTGTTTGTGCGGTTGTCTTATGACGCCTTGATGAAAACCTATGTAATTGTATTGACTTGAGGAAGAATTATCGAAAACAATTGTTTGTCACATCGTTAATTCTGATCCTATGGGATTTTTCTATCATTTAGTAACCCCAAGCAGTGGAAATTAGAAGCTAAAACTCGACAGTTGATTGAAGCGGTTTGTGTATGCGCGTGAAACCCAAAGCATACAAGCCGAGAAAGCATCTGGGTCTTTCAAACTGAAACTATTGAAGACTGCATCAGAGGAGCAAATGTCCTGCAGTTTCGCACATTTTACCACAATAAGCGTAGCTTCACCGAGATAAACCACATTCCACAACCACTATCTGGAGAGTTAATCACTTCGGAAAGGAAGATGGTGAATATAACGCTGCTTTCCACTGACGAGTACATTATACATCGAATTGTGTACAGGTTATCACCAAAACCGGACGACAATTCAACGCACCTGAACTACGTGCACTCAATTGCAGCCAGAAGGTTTTAGTTTACTCAGTTAGAACAGGTCAGCACATCAATGCCACTTCATGGAATTCCCTGTCCACGTGTAACCGTAGAAAAACTAAGCAACCAGAAACGAGAAGTACCCGATCATTAGAACAAAATACTCTGTCTGTACGTTTAGGGTCCCAAGGAGATATTCTACTTGCCAAAACTGTCATAATCGATTGACTCGGGATAGATTCGGGTATCCAGAAACAACCGCTAGTGGAACTGCTGCTGTCGTATACTTTGTGATCTCTTTTGACCCTCTGGTAAACCATCTAACCGCATATTTGTTTGATGTTCAAATATAGCATTGAGACATTAGTAAGTAATAACTACACTAAACACTGTTCTGTTTCCAATTATTTTGTTCACATCACTATCAGCCATCATTGTCTGCAGAAGTGTGAAGTCTCACGATTAGCAAGTAAGGTAAATGAACGCTGTTTTTTATTAACGTGGTAAAATGTGAAACAAAATCCAGATGGTCACTAAAATGCTCATTCATTCACGGGTGTCAATCAACTGAAAAGCTGTATTCATGTCAGCTTTCTCACAGCTTGTCAGCCGGAAGCTCAGCTGACTTGATCAATCATTTCAGATACCTTACACCAATAGTCCTGTCAATACGCAAAGCACAAGTGTATGCCCATTTACTTGTGATTCTATACATCCAACGGACAGTACACTATCCAGGTCCAAGCATTTTCACGAGATTAGCAGATGAGTGAGATCTATTTCTCATATGTAATTTCTATGCAAGTTCTATAAGAATGATGCTACTTTCAAATTGACACAGCAAACAGGAAACTTCCAGAAAGTGCAAGCGGAGTATATTTCAATCAGTCAGGATTTATTAATGAATGTCCATTGTTTACTTTCCCTCTTAAGACCACGGGAGGAAACAGCCACAAACACGCCGATCACAAATGAGAGATGAGCGGCAAAAACATCATTCTTCTCCCAGTTGTTGTTGTCACCATGACCACAAGTCGTAACATAATCAATGGCCTTATATTAAGGTGAGCTGAAGCCAAAAGTGAAAATCACAATTTCTGAGGAATTGCGTTTTCATATAAGCAGTAAAAAACAGCATAAAAAGGTTTGTCAGTATTTGCAGCTAAATGTATATATAAAATATCGTTTTTGTATTAAAATCCGCCATCGATGTTCTCTTGGGTTTCATTACTGTTTCAGTCGTTATCGGTTCATCTTAATCACAGAATTTCTTCTATTTTTGCTAAACTTATCTTAGGTGAACACACCACTTATGGTGAGTCAGTTTCCGCAGTGCAGGATACTTTCCGGCCAGTATTTTATTTAGAAGCAACAGCGAGACTCGAATGTTTCTGATGCCAGGGCTCTCCGAGAGGATACAGTACTAATATGAACTGCTATGCGCTCAGAAACAATCATTTTTATGAGTTCTGCTTTGTGAATGAGTTAATAGGCAATGATGACAACTCACTTTTTGAGTTCGGGCTTCCCGACCGACTTACTGTGAAGACAGTAGCAAAAAAGTGCTTACCAGTGGAAAGTATGTTCGTTTTTCAAAAGCTCTGTACAGTGCATAAAAAGTGGAAGAGGCGGTAAATAATGTCGTTTTCAAAATTTCGTAATCGAGCTAAATACGGCCAAGAATAGACATCAGAAACCTTGCACGAGGAGAAACATGACACTCAGGACACAAAAGGTACCGGGCCACTCATAGGCAGTAGGAATGTCAGTCACTGTTCCACATAGTTGAGAACCTCACGTTGAGCATCAATCACATTCGATTGCATCCTTTGCATTCGCACAGAGTTTTCAGTCAGTCTATTTTCCAAAGTAGCATCACATCAGAGTTTCGGTTTTGTTAGACCTCTCCAGTAGTGAATGTTCTTGTCACTACCTAGATTAGGCTGGCTGAATTGTCTATATGGATGCGAAGAATGCGAGAAAATGTGACTGATGTTCACCTTGAAACTTGGGGGTAAGCTGCTTGTTGATCATGCAACCTACTGTTTATAGGAGTCAAAATGTCGTTATGAGCAATTCTATAACAAGGTGTTTGCCGGAACGTGTCCAGAAGCAACTTCCGGTTGGCTCATTCGCGGATCACCAGGATCTTGCAGTTCAGCAGTGTTATTATAGTTGAGCGGGATCAGACGCATCGTTAGCTCAACAGGTTTGCTGAGTTCATGAGTTCTCTTCACAACCGAGCATCGATCGTGTCCTGACCATGGATGATGTCATTACAATACGGCTGAGCTCTTTGTTTCTATGCTGTCAAAATCGATTCGTGAAAACGCTCAAGTTTCCTTAGTCATGAGTTAGCTACCAGGATAAACGGTTTTCAACCACTGTCAATGAAAAAAAACTATCGCACAATTTGAAAACTCTCCATTCTACGACCTTGATACATAAATTTGTTTAGTTTACGAACATGCTAACCTCACGCCTTTGTATCTTAGTGATTATTTTCAACACACGATCTGTCTAATTTACCATTCTAGCGATCATTCAAATGTATTTGCGTTGCTATTAGCATGAAGAGTTAACGGGAAAAACAAGTTTGTTTTATCGTCATATGATTCAGCAGTCACGTGGTTTTTCTTTCATCCAAATAGCCTTTATATGCGTTTGTTTTTTAACATTGGTCGACCGTTTAAAACCTGGTTTTCTTTCTTTCCTTATGAGTCGTTGTACCGTTTTCAAACGTCCTGATTGAATTGAGGTTGAGGAATGAAGACGAGTAACTACGCTGGACATAGTGGTCAGTTGGATATTCACGGTAAACAGAATTCGTTGCCCGGGCTGGAATTCTCGTGACTCACAGTCGACATTTAGATAACTTACGCCAGAAGACAAGTAATCGGCTTGCATGGCGTGTATGTTTCTCTCATTTGGCTGAGTGTTCTGGTTGATTATGATGTTGCTGCTAATGCGAAGAAGGAGTAGGTGGAGGAAGCAGAGGAACTGCTGGTTCATACGACTGCTTCACCTAGCAAGCAAAATGTGTGAACCGTAGATTAAGTATGGTAAGGGAGGCGTTTCTGAGTTGAAACACTAGTTCGAAACCGAGTTTTCTTTTGCTAGTTCATCAAGACGTCAAGACAACATACAGTGATAGATGTGGACATTTTGTGCAATCTCATCAGTCGATTACATAAAACACCCGTTTAACACATGGCGACAAAACAGTGTAATGAACTAACTTCACATAAATGTAATTAGGGTGTGGTAAACGATTTCGGTGCCGCGGCAACTGAACTGATTGCGTCAGTAACTTCTGTCAGCAGGAGGCTGGTACGTGACGTTTAGTTTACAATTCAGAGAACATCATCATCTCGGTGTTGCAGTAACGCCATTGTCCACGTCCTCCTAATCTGTGACAGACGTCGCTGACTCCTCTCCTTCTTCGCCTTCAGAACCGCCACCTCCTGAGTCATTCTTCCCACTATGCCTCGAAGGTCACTCAGTTCACTTAGTTTGCTTGTCTCCAACACATTCACTGTCGGGGAGATTTCTATCACCAATTGTCGAGCTGCGCCAGCCAACTGTTCCAACCTCATCGGATACGCGAGGAGAGCAACCCTAAGCTGATCCCAGACTGTTGGCGACATTTCCTCCAAGAACTGATCTGTCAGCATGCGTTGCTCTGAGTCCTTGTCCAAATTTGGCAGGGCTCTTAACTACGATGTTCGCGACGGCAAGAAGTAAACAAGAACGTCTCCGCCTGGTCAGAGTCGGGCGTCCTTGTGTAGTGAGGAGATACGGTCGCACCATACTACTCACACCACTATTCAGTAGCAGCGGTTCGAGATGATCGCGGATCGAGATAATTGCGTGATAAATACGGCAGAGATACGGGATGGATCTTTGGAGGACAGAATGATATATAATGGCTTTCGCTACACGACGGAACTGATACGTGGTGTCTAGAGCGACTGGAGTATCCTCAGAAGAGTATGGTGTGCAAATGAGTGTTTCCGTTTCTTGTCGTGCTCAGACGCTTAAGTAGTGTGTTGGTTTCTCCAATAAAGCAACCTGTGTGTCGTCCGCCTCTTGGACTCACAACACTTGCACCGCCGCATTACCTCCTGGCAGTTGGTGGGGCCGTCGAACTGGGCGATCAGCGCCTTCTTTGCGGCGGCCCACTCCAGCTTCGCAGGGCCCCTTCGCGCCGCCTCCATCACCGCCTTTGCTCTGTTCTCGAGCAGCATCCACAGGGCCGCCAGGTTAGCTCGGCCGGCCTTGACTCCAATCATATCGGTCGAGGCATCGAAGTTCTCCAGGAAACTCTGGACATCGCCGCCCTCAAACGACTGCATTTAGGACAACACTTGTTGCGGGCCGAAAACTCGGATGGCACATAGGTTGTTTACTCAGAAAAACAATACATGGCTTGTGCGCTTCAACATGACTACGAAGATACACTCATCTGCGTATGACGTTAGTCTCAAAAAGTCACGGTTGCTATAGGCGCCATTGCTCAGTTTCATTATATACCAAGAACCATTTCATACGATGGAGCACTCCAATATTCCTCCTTGTATTTTTCCGATGGCTACTTCGATGTCAAATTCCACGCTCACGTTTTACTACTGAATAGTAGTGATGAAAGTAGTGTAGTGCGATCGCTCGTCTTCACTACGACAGAACCACAAATAGAGTGATGAGGTCAACTACTTGACCTGCCGCAATCACGATCGATGACGCATGCCAACACTCCAACAGAGATTCGGTCAACATAATTTTTTATCGATGAGTAGTCGGGGATTTGATTGATTTCAAGTTGAACATTACACACTTGATCGAAGCTGACGCATTCAGACAGACCTCCCAGTCATCCTACTCCAAAAATAAGCACTCGACCCAAGTATTCCCTCACTAGGGCTCTTCAGCAGTGCGTAGCCTTGCCACGGCTGGCATTTGAACCCCTTCCACGCTTTCATGAGGCAACCGTGTTGACCGTTGCACCAGTGCGTATAGCGTATTGTAAGCTGTGGTTATTAAGTCTGCGCAATTTCACTCACATTTTGTCACACGTATCACGGTTGACGAAGGAACCCGTTCAAGGAATGCAGCCTCATGTCATCCAAATGAATGAAGCGAGTCAGTGGGTGGTATAAGCTTATTGCATTTTAGTACAAAAATTCAACGAAGTCGTCCACTCACACATTAAAAGCTGTTTGCTGGATCCGCCAACTAAGATTTGTATATGAGAACAGTTTTCTGATCGAATTAGTTCCCACGAACATACGACCGACAAATTACCAGGTCAAACCATAAAAAATATCACGTAACTGTCAACAATAAATTTGTCATATGCCCAATTTTTGTCGAGATTGTGAAACACCGAGTACTTAAAATAGCAAACATATTAGCAGAACTGTTTTTTTCCTATAAAAGGACTGAACACAGATTATTGGGTTATCGCACACTGATGTTCAACATTGGAGAGATTTAACAGGCACAATTGACTAATTTGCCACATGTTGGAACAAGGCTAACTGTACGGGATGGAAAGCATACAAGATAGGCTCAGTTGAGTGATTTTTTCGCGCACGCACAAAATTTGATGAACCAGCTTACCTTTAAAAGTGATTTATGAATACCTCTAACTTCTGGGAATAAGCCTATGAACAGCCATAAAACTCTGCGATCTCCTAGGAGAATTTCGACGAAAATGAGGGCTAAAATCGTGATAAGTCATCATCATCATCATCATAGACAGCAATACATCAGTGGTTCACACCAATGCTCAAATGCTACACAACCATGGAGAAAAAGTAAACCCTATATAAGAAGAGAGAAGGAAAGAAGAGGGCGGGAAGAGACCTAACCACTGAAAATAACTACGTCCATATTCAAACATTCAACCTCGAGATGCCTACACCTTGAAACAAATAACCGAGCTGCAAGTGAGAGTAAGGCGTCATCAGCAAGACAGCCTTCATACGGCTTTCACTGCCCCGCGTCATTAAATACACTCACTTCACTGACAACTCGGCCAAACAACGACAACATTCACGCCATTCAGCTCGAGTAGCCGCCATCTCACCTAGCCGACTCGGTGAGTCGCGAGCGCCCCAGCCCGGGATACGAAATCGATCGACAGTGGCCAACCCCTTGGTAAACGACTTCATTTCCCTACGCCAGGTCATTATCTGTCCACCTCGCAACTTACACCAGTCGCTCGCAGTATCAGCGAACAGTGCTCGGTGTGGAAGACGACTAGCTGGCATCCTTAATACGTGACTTAACCATCTAAGCCTGTCCAAACGTAGAGACTGCACAGAAGAAATCGTTTGACAATCACTACCAAACACCCGCCTTCTAACCACTTCGTTACTTACACCCTGGTGTCACCCGATACGAGCAACTGAACGCAGACATCGGTGGAAAAATACCCGAAGACGGTTCACGTCTTCTACCATGGGCAGCCAGGTCTCGCTGCCGTAAAGTAATACGGTCCTCACCGTTGTCTTATATACGCGGCCTTTAAGCTTCAGAGAAATACCCCTCAGTCGCCAGAGATGCCTCAAATTAGCGAATACCGCCCCGGACTTAGAGATACGCGCTTCTATTTCATTCCCAACACCTCCGCATCCGCCGCTGATGCAGTTTCCCAGGTATACAAACCGGTCAACAACCTCCATGACTACATTATCTAACATCAAATCTACGTAGTCACAGCAATCCTGCAGAAGCACTTTGCATTTTGGGGCTGCGAAGTGCATTCCGAAGTACTTAGAAGAACGCGAAATTGCGCCTAGCATTGCTTGTGCTGCTTGAAAGTTGTCATACAGCAACACCTTGCCGTCAGCATAATCGAGATTGGTCAGTCTTTCACCAGGTAGGAGGTCCACGCCGGCATCTCGTGAGTGCCGGAGACAATCCTCCATTATTTCGTCAATGACGAAATTGAACGAAAATGGTGACAGCCGACAGCCTTGACGTTCGCCGCCCTTGGTGCTGAAACTGTCAGACAGCTCACCGTAAACCCTAACCTGAGATGAAGTATGGGAATAGAATGCCTACAGTATGTTCACTTACTTAGTCGGCACACCTCTGAGTTTGAGCGATTCTAAAAGTGTAGATCGATCCACTGAATCGAACGCACCTTTATAGTCGAGAAATACAACAATTGTTGGCCGGCGATATACATGACGCTGCTCCAGACTTTGACGAAGAGTAAAAGTGTGATCTGTACATTCCCGCCCGGGGCAAAACCCTGCCTGTTCTTCCCTAATGTTTACCTCCCGAGCAGCAGTGAGTCGGCGAAGTATAATAGATGCTAGAACCCTAGAAATGACTGGGGTCAAACTAATTCCTCTGTGGTTTTCACAAGAGCCCCTTATACCTTTCTTGAATATAGGAACTATTATCGAGTGACCCCAGCTCGAGGGGACAGTTTCCGTCGTCCACACGAGTTGAAATAAATGAGTCAGAGCTTCTACTAACGCCTCTCCCCCTTTTTTGAGAAGTGCCGGCACAAGGTTATCTGGACCAGCAGCCTTATTACGCTTGAGAGCCACAATGCAATTGCGGACCTCAGTCTCAGTGGGTGGTTCCAAGTCTGCCGACGAGGACATTACAAGTTTGTGGAGGCAACGTAGTAGGAGCAGGTGGCCAGTTAAATTGACCCTTGAAGTGTCCCACCCATCTTTCTAACTTTCTCGACTTATTATAGATGAGTGTACCATCTGTCTCGCTGATAGCGTCACTGACAGACGGTCGCCTAGGATAAGCTTAAACAGTTTGCCATTGTTTACTGAAGCAAAAGCCGTCTCCATCCACTATTTGTTTATTTCATGTACCCCCGTGCCGCATGCTAATGTAACTGCTTCACGATTGGCTTGTGTGATCTGGGTCCAGGAGCGACCAGGATCTTCGGAGTGAGAACAGCTAAAGCATGTTTCTAAGCTAGTTTGATACCTATGCCTTACCGACGGTATTGTCCGCTTCTCAACAAGCAATCGTTGCTGTTGGTGTGGTCGTTGCCCAGCAAAAGTGAGTACGAAACGACAACGTACCTGCGCATGATCGGAATCTAGGTACGTGCTCCAATAAGAACGACAGTCCTGAATGGAACCCCGCCACCTACAACTAACAGCTATGTGGTCTATCTGAGACCAGGTCTGACTCAGAGAGGGAGGGCGCCAAGTATAGCAGAGATGTGAACGATGCCTAAAACTAGTGCTGCCTGAAAACAGCCAATGCTCAGCGCGCAGTTGCATTGGTCGCCCGTCATTGTCCGACCGATGTGATGCTATCTCAAACCTGCCACCTAGATGAGATTTGGCCTCACCAAAGCGGCCGACCTGGGCGTTCATATCTCTGGCCAAATCGACTATATTCACGACTATCCACCCTGCTGTATGCAGCAGATAGGGCGACCCGGTTCATACTGCGAGACGGCCGATGCAGTATGGAATTATTATGTTGTGAGGATTTATGGTTGTGTGTGGGCTGAGATATTGCCAGTCCTAGACAGGAGAGCGATTAGGGTTCTCAACCAAAGCCTTTGGCTCAAAAGGCTATACCACAAGGCAGCGGGTGGGTGGCGGTGTGCCAGAAATGGTACGTTTTTCGGAAAGAGATGTTTAAGTTCTTCCAACGCCAAACCTGGAGGACCAGGTAACTGTGGTTTGTCAGACCTCTACCTATTGACCTGCCTGGCATGAGTAACTCTGTCCACTTTAGCCCAAAAGTTAATCGAGATGCGCAAGCCGTCACACTACGTTACGTCACAGTGACAGATCATGACCAGTACAGAACAGTGTAGTTGTACATACAATTTGCAGTCAACTGTCGGTGATTTCACTCTTCTGACATGAGTACTCGGAAGGTCTCCCTTTAGAAACTAGAGGAGTACTGTGCTAAAATCACTTCATAAAAAAGTTCGAATGATACGGTTCCCACGAAAATAAGTACCAAAATTTTACTATGTATAAAGTCAATGGTGCTACTTGTAATCAACTGTGTTATGTATTGAAAATCTGGCAATAGAATCAGTTGCCCTTGCATGTTCAAAACAGTACCTGTAGCCATTTGTCAGGTTTAAGAAATATATGTTAAGACGAATGTCAGTGAATAGTTTGATATTAAGTTGGTGATCAAATACAGCTCGGTTGTAAGGGATCTGATTCAATCCCTACATATTTCGGCAAATGTGAACACTGCGTGCCAAATTAGAGAATCAGGATTAACTTTTTAACATGTCACTTGTTTAGTGAATTGTTATTGTCCAGACAGGTTAGTAAAACATCTCTGTCTTAGAAATCTCAAACGAAAAGTGTACATTACACTGCACAAGTCAAGTCAAGATTCAGATTAAAACCTCTGCTAGTATTCTGTGTCCTTATTGTGTGTTTCGACTGGCAGTACCAGGAAAAGATCTTTTAGGATCATAGAAGAACTGTGATTAATCTATAGCTCACCGAACCTTTCTTCGACGCAAATTTCATACTGACCCTTCGTTAGACCCAAGTTTGTTGCGCGTTAACAAAACTGAATGCAACACTTGTACCAAAGGGGCGATAATAAAACATTGTCGCATTCTTTCAAAAAACAAAGAGGAAGTATTTTTACAACCAGGTTAGTTAGCAGAAGTTCAGTTAAAGTAATTGAAGTTATGAGGATCTTAATATGGCAAGTCCGGGCTCTGGTTGATATCACTGACGGCATGCTTCCATGTAGCGTTGCCTGTGCCATCAAACTAACGAACCTGAGGTCGATTACCAGTAAATCTCTCTGCATTTCGAGTAACTTCCTCAGTAATCTAGAGGTCATATTAAAGTGAACGTATTTCTCAACTACACACAGTGTAATCCGTTACCGACGTGACCGATCAAATTAAATGCTAGCCTTGGTGAACAGTTTGGTGGAATTAGTAAAATATCTTGTCGCTGGTGTTTCCCTTCTTCTTGTCGATCTTCTTATCGTTGATATACCTTGCTAGGTAAACTAAACGGTGCAAGAAAGCAGCAAGAACATGCATACTTTGTTCTGTTCGTCCACGTGTCAGTGAATTAGGCTATTCACATGACACGTGTACTCAACCCATTGGTTAGGTCACGTGTATCCATATCAGCAGTTGGTCACACAGATAACGGGGACGATCCTTTCACATCTGTGTGGTCCTCTTGGAGGTTATAACCACAGCTAGCTACTATCGTTAGTTGCAATGGCAGGAACACAGAAATCGCCAGCACCAGTGTTTTTATACTATATGAGAATTACACTGACCAATTGTTGACGTGGATATGGGATCTTCTGTAGACATATCGCTTGCACACACCTTGTACGATGCTGTACAAAGCACGTAGGTAATGGGTTTCATGTTGATGGACGGACACGTGATCGTCAATACCGTCCTCTAACGATGTTGTGCCCCTTGTGTGTGGAAGCTTGCATGCGGTGATACCGGGTGACTGCTGTCTCGCATACGCTCACATACATTCACGTGTGTACAGAGGATAAGACGAGCCATCTGAAATGATTGAACTACGCACTTAACAAACGGCCAAGGAGGTGGTCAGTTGGCACAGTCTATGAACCAATCCCTGATGAAGTGCTCCCACACGTGCACAAAATCATCCCTTAGTAAGTTTGTGCATATGCACACATCATGAAACCCATCGCGCGGTAGACCTTTCCATTGAAAAGCTGCACAATCGGATATGAAAATGGCGTGTAAACTGTGTGGTAAAATACCGTGAAGACTTTACAAGGGGAAAAGCACAATGTATGTGCATGTCTGTGTGTGTGCTTGCGTGTGCTTTTCAATCAGTTCTGTCGCTTCCAAACAAATTCAACAATCATTCTTCACCGGAACCGAAGTGTGTCACATCTATACTTATTGCTCTTCTAATTCAAAAGCGCTGAGTAAGTTCATCTGAGTTTTTTGTTCTGTTCCCATTGATTTCTGTCCATTACAAACGAGCCCAGAAGTGTGAATGACATGAAACAGTTGATTTCTTTAAACCACTCAGGAAAAAAGACGAAAGTATTTGTATGCTATTTAATGGTCTTGTTGAGTATGGAAATGTTAGCACTTCATATGGCACATTTAACCAAAAGCGTGCAATATCAAATATACAATCGGTTGGCTGAGTCATATTATGAAGTTAATCTGGAAGGCAAATTCGCGTTCTAAGTAGTGTAAGTAGAATAATACCAGGGTTTTTTTTGACAGTGATACGAAGTCACTGGTTTCGTTTGTTGAACCTTGTCGAAGCTATACCCTGTAGTTGTCTATGGTTTCACAAGTAACTTACAAAAATGTTGAAGTTCATTTGATGGGATCTGGACAAACAGTTTGTTTTTGTTTTCTGTCTTCCTCTGATTTGTTCGAAAAAATGGAGTTCAGAATGCGCATCGTTTAGACGAATGACTGCTTAAAATCGGCGGTTCTTGTTAAGTTACATTCAACTGAGTGTATGCTAGCATCGGGAGCTCGATGATATGTGACCAGAAATAAGTGCGTTAAAAATTTTTTGGTGAATTAAGTGGAGCGGTTTGTCGGTCTATTACTGACGACTTACAAATGTGACTGGCATTCATGGAAGGAATGTCTGTTTTAAAGTAGCTTATGCGGGCAGAGACCTAGCAGACAGCAGTTACACTCATTATAATTCGTTCATATATAATTACCGATTTTCCTAGAAGGGAATCAGTAAGCCCATGCTTTGGTCACACCAACATTTCAACTCCAGCTCCCGTGAGTGCGGAAACTAAGCGAAGCATTCTGTCAGAATAGTTCGAGCATAGCTGAAGATTAACATTACTAACCATGTTAGTAACTTCTTTAAAGTGAGTAATTTACAGTCCGACTAGTTACTATCTAACCACTTGATCGTCCATGTTGTCCTTAATCCGGTAGGCGAACGATAAACGTGCAGCGAGTATTGCAAGAAATCCTTCTACAGCAGTAAATCCGCTGGATCCTTTGGTGCATTTCTCATGACACAGTAGGCTACCTGAGAAGCCGAGTTTGAATAAGAGGTTTCTGAGTTGCGGTATGGATTCGTGTTGCAGCTAGTAGAAAATTTGGAGCGCTTGGAACAAGTCGTTTGTTTGGTTGTTTCCAATTCAGCCGAAGTCCAGATTTTTCGTAATTGGCTGTCCTTTACCAAGTTTACTACACTACCCGTCAGCAAAAGAATACTTTCGTCTCGTGTACCATAGTTCAATTACAGTTGTTTCACTTAAAATCACCAGTACATACCAGATAAACCATGTAATAGGAACGGGTCGAGCGACGCGGTAGAGAAGACACCTCTAGGGCCCAATCCCTAGGTTAAAGATGCACATACCGTCTTGAACACATTATATACCCCCACTTTTGTATTTAGTATAACAGAAAGAGGCTCAGTGGTCTTCACAGGCGCCCAAAAACAATCAAACGGAATAAACTGGGTGTGATTTTAAGTGCGACGACTGTTCAGTACAATCGTTGTATGAACATTATTCAGTTACATTCCGTTAACTGAGGTGTCATTTAATTTATCTTATCGTGGCGTCAGCCACGCACTCTGCTCTGCTTACTCCGAACCGGCTATTCCTTCTGCAGAAATTCAACCATGTAAGCAGTGGCTCTGCTGTCGTCAGCTATTTTATTTAACTGGATAGGGGTCGTTAACCCTGGAAACAATAAACCGAACTTTTGCGCTGTCATATAAGCCTCATCATTCCGAACCACAAAGTTCAAAATTTTACCTATGCTCCCGCATCAAATTGGTGCCGACAACACACCACACTTTGTAGACAATAACATCGCTTTAAGGCTGAGGAATTGTTGAAACGCATGATCGATTTATCCACACGATTGATCGAAAAATGAAGACCAAATAAATAGGAACCCCATTTAATCAATCACTCAGGCTATCTTATCAACTAATCACCCTGTTGGTCTGGTTACTTCATTTATCCTGGTCTCGTCTTACACCAGTCCGTCTTTGCTATTAATCAGATAGACTGCGTTAAACAGAGATTAATGACCGACATCACGCCAGTAAAAAACTGTTGACGCAGACTATTGAATGTGAAATCTGCTGCTTGACACAATAACAAAAACACTTTTGTTTGACAAGCACTTATTGGGTTTGCAGTTTGTGAGGTTAAACTAAATCTTAATATCCTCCAATTGGAGACTTCTTGCTTTGTTGATAAACTACTATGCTTTGTAAATATCAACCAGTACATTAGAAATCCGTTACTTAGCCTAGTGATAGGTGTATCAGTCGGATACTTGTCATATCTTGTATTGGCTTTCCCATTCAGCTAGATTTCCGGACAGTCATTTTTGTAGTATAAACGTAAGGGTCGAGAATAACTCACTGATACTGAATGTTCTCGTCTCACTCGGGACTTGCACCTCGATTCAGGTGCGTATGGAGCCACCGTGTTATACCCAAATTGGGCGTGACTAAAGCATCACATTATTTTTCAGGATATCAGATCCTCCTTAGAAGATGCACGATAATGGATCGTTCAACTTCAGTCAATGATCCTACAAGCAGGACTTCTCACTCAAGTTGAATTAATAGATTTCTTTCAGTCTGTCGATTAGAAGGGTATTTTGACCCATGTTAACTGAGTAATATTCACACGTTGCTGCAGCATCCGGATTTCGCTTCTCCCTAACGCTGAGCATCGTTGACGAGGCGGTACGAAACACAAAACAGGGTGTGTACATTTTCAAGTTTCGCGTCATCTAGTTCACTCCCACTCGTCGGATGTTTCTATTTGCCACAATATGAATACTCAAAACTGCGAAATTCCTCACGATAATATTTCGTGACAGCTTTCATTTTCACAAACTCTATACTCAAAGCCATCATTTATTGAGGATAACAATGGAGCTAGACGTTTACGGTTCATCGTGTCGCTTAACTCTAAGTAGTTCGGTTAGCTTCAGCTCACTCGTCCAAGAACTGACACGACAGCAACCCACGAAGCTGACCACGAAAATTGTGCAAGATCTGTAAACTAGGCTGAAGTTATCCATGTAAGGGTGAAACATATGTGCATAGTAACTGATCAAGTTTACTCACCGCCTTGATTTACAGTAGCTCACAATTCCAAAACAGAAATCGTTGGAAAGTGAATGCTAGTGGCTTTGCCTACTAGCTTCATATGGCTAATTAAAACATACGGTTGATCGAATTCATCAACCCAACGGACGGGTGCATATTGCAGAAAATTTACACTTCGAGCGTTCTTTTGCAGAGTGAAGTAGGCAATAACAAGAAAACGACTTGGTTAATCAAAAACAGTTAGCCAAGTCCAACGCAGGCAAATGGTTCAGCATAAACATTTCTGAATGCGAAAGCTCAACACCATCTGGTCAGGCTGATATGGTGAAGTAACGCGATACGCGAATTACTTGAGACCACCTGATGGTCCACTGACAGAAAATATCAAACGATCGATTGCGTCATTTGTCTTTCCCTGATAAATCTCAAGACAGAACGGGTGTTACTTACAGGCCCTTTACGATAACCCATGGGTTATACTCCTGACTAGTTAACGTACACTTCTGAGTTTCAACCCCATTTACTTGAAACACTTGTGTTTAAACTGAGACAATCCAAATACGTCTGATCACGTACGACCTGGCACTTCACCTAACAGGAAATGTTTACAGATTTGTTACTGCATTTTATCTCTTCTTTGTTCTTCTCAGCCCGCGAGCACAAGATTCGATACTGTAGTCTTCATTAGTTGAATTTATCCACCAGGTACACGTGGAACGACAACACAACACACCGCGTTCGTTTTGTGACTTGAGGTGATGTGCCGAAGCGCGGACGCCAAGTCTAACAAGCTAGCGTGGTCGTATGGGATACGCAAACAAGTTCGTCGGTGCACACTTGAGCTCAAGTGGCCTGTCTGGTCCTGTTAAGTGACTGCAAAAGTAGATTGAACCTTCAAGTAACTCGAGTGGCTGACTTGCATACGTTCCTGTGGAGCCATAGCCTAAAACCGCTTTTCTATCTTCTCACACTTTCTAGTAAAGCACTCCGATAACAGTGGACCAAATTTAATCACCGCTGTCCCCCGCTCTGTTTTCCTGAGGTATTCTTCGGTAAAACCGGAGTAAGTATACTTCGCTAAGCTATCCAGTGAGGTTCGCACATATAAACTGACGGTGAAGTTCGCAGTTTTAAGGAAATATGACACCAAACAAATATGTACTTTTCGTCACGTATCGTGTGCGCTGTACGTAAATACCACTTGAATATTATGACAGAAACCAGAGGGAACGGAGAACAATAGTACATCATTTGACACGAAAACTATGATAGCAATCACTGCACGTTACTGGTCTTGAAGGCCAGAAGTCGTCAATGATCAACTTCTGATTCAGTTCATTTTAGTCTATTTCACTGCTCCATTATCGATCTGCCCTCCGCATGGTGGTAACGTAGCAAAACCAGAAAGTCATTTATCTGAAGAACCCGGCGCTAACTGGTATTTGACTGCATGCACGTTTTGCACGCATGTTTAGCTGTTCACCTGTTACTAGAAGTGTCAATCTAAACTCGGCGTCATTTGACAATGTTTGCCTATAAATAATTGTATACTTTTCTGTACATATTATTCACCTGTTTGCTTGGTTGATGTTGTTTGAGTTGTTGGCAAAAGCGTTTGTTTGAAACGAACGAGATTGTTCTTTCTAAATGCAATTCGGTCTTTCAAGAGTTTCACACCGGTGAGTTATAAACGTGCTCATTTGTCCGTTCTGTTCACGCAATGATTTCTCATGCCCAATTAATGGGGGGATGTGCGGAATGTTTTGTTTCCTAACTGTGGCTTTCTTATTCGTACCTGCTGAGATTGTGTAGAAAGATTAAAGACGACCATCTCGTAGACAGGATATCGTATTGTATCGTTCTGTCCTCTTATTTCTCAACTTAGTTACAACATTCTCTTCGTGTGCTTCGATCATGATTGGCCAAAAAGTAAAATTAATCACCTTCGGTCGTGCCTAATGTGGGGTCAATGGTGCAGTGGTCAACACGGTTGCCTCATGATCGGAATGGCCGGAGTTCAAATGCCGGCCGTGGCAAGGATATNGAAAGAGGTCGGCTGGAAAGTCTCTCTGAATGCGAAGGCTGCCATCAAGTGTGAGTGGTAGTCAACTTGAAAATACACAGAACTTCCATCAAAAGTTGTCTTGAGACAATACCGTGAAGTTCACAAGGCGATCCTTATCGCGAACCTTGTGTTTCTACCTATGTGTTCCCTTCTAAGGCACAGGGTTTCCCATTGCAGGTAAGGCAGTCCACTTCTGTACATTAGAATTTCCACGTCAAACTCATGTACGTGATGACAGAAAGGTGATAGACTCAACTAACGCAAAGGGGCAGCTAATCTTGATTAGCGTACTTCGCATATTGAACAAAGTACGTAGAACACAAAAACTGCTAAACGCATGCATTTCGTATTGACTCATTAGTAACAAATTTACAATAACATGGATGGAATTTTTTATAGCAAACAACTAAGGGGGTGGATAATCAGTAGGCGGGTCAGGATAAATCATCAGGTCCGGGGAATTGTCAAGTTCACGAACAGTTGCTTCTGAACACAGAGCTGTCTCGAGGCAACTGATTTTAACTGCTTCAGCGAACCGTAGGAATTTCTATTTAAAATGACGTAGAATAATTCTGAATGCATAATCTGGATCGATAGGGTGACCGATGGTCAGGACGTGTCTAGTGACTTCGGAAGCTTGCTGTTTACGCGTTTTAGAAACATCGCCATTCTTTGCTAACACAGAATTCCGTACCCATTTGGGTAAATGTTCCTTCACTCTGGAGCTCAAGCATCTCTCGACTTTGATAAACAGATTGAGAATAACACAACGTTTCGAGCAAGTTGTAATACAACTTGTATTACAACTTGCTCGAAACATTGTGTTATTCCCAATCTGTTTATCAATAACATGTTAAACACGACGCCCAAACTATTCAACTTCATCCGTACTACATCTCACGATTCTGTCCAGGACACTGATCAAGTAAAAAGAATCTTTAATGGAGTGTGTCTGAAATTTTCGTTTTACTGGGGTTAGAATAGCGACTAGCCAGGTCGCCAATTCACGGTGAACGGAGTTTGTAATTGCCAAAACTGGTCTAAGCGGCATCCCATCTTCGGTGGGCCGTAAAGTTGAGGTGTTGACAGTGCACTGGCCACTTTTACCAAGGAAGTGGTACGGTTTATTCGATAGGTGTTAGCGGCTTTGCCTATTCAGATTGGGGTTAGCAGTCAAATTCGAGCACATATCATCCGACCCCGTTCCTGGTAGGCCAACAAACTGCGAACCACACTGGGTAGTTTTGACCGGCAAAAGGTTGTGAGTGCTTAACGGTGAATCTCACGTCTAATAAGAATGAGGTTTGAGATCGCGGTAGACTTCGATCTGTAATGTGATAGTGGACTGGTTTGTCAGAACATTTTCACTGTTTCTTCACCATACATGGTTGGTGGGTGCAAATACAGCTATATAAATCCCGAAACGTCTGGACGTATTATCGAAGAATTCCAAAGGAGCAACGACTGGTGCATGGTTGTCCCACCTAATCTGTTAGACTTGGACTGGCACCGGCCGGATTTAAATCTGTTTGCGTTTCAGGTTGTTATGATTGTTCTGTGGTCAAGGAAGTTCGCAAGGACTGTATAAATTTCCGACTGAACAAATTTCTTGTAAGGTTTTGGCCACGATAGAGCAGGCGAAACACTCTAAAGGCACATTCGAATCACAGAAAGTCTGAGTTTAAAGAACTTTTTTCGCAATGGACCTTCAGTGCTTAATTTGTTTTCGACGACGAGTTGTATCGGCGACCGGACAGGCTAACAATAAGCTCCCCTGTAGCTCTACTGATGTGAACAAACCAGTGGGTAAAATATAATTTCAACTTTCAACATGCCAGTCAGCGTTTTCATATATACCTCTGATATGTTGATAAATTTACCCCTGCGAAATCAGGAGATGGTCTAACAATTATACTTTGGGTTTATAATGCAACGCAAACTTCTATTGTTTACACACGGGAAGAGGAATTGAGCAACTCGTCCAACCATCTGGACGACCACTTGAAGAGACGTCATAATGATACACTGAGTATGTCGGTTTACCGCAAGCAAATAAGAACAAGCCATTATGCAGAGTTGTGTAGTCATAGACCCTTCGGACATAAACGTAATCTAGTTTGAAGCCAGGCAATTGCATGAAGAAAGATTTACTCATATGGCATGGTGAACTGAGAACTGAAAACTTAGAGACCTACTGAGAGAAAACTGTTACCTGACGTAGTTTACCACGTTAAAATGACTGACTAAAGTCCGCAGGGAGTTATGCCAACTCTTGAGAAGAAACCGGTGTTTGTAAAACTTCTGTTCAAAAAATACATTGTAGCCGATGCATCGAACCGTCACATCTACCGATCACGTAAGCACATCCTTCAACGATAACCTCGTGAAGCTGATTTAATATAAAATTACAGTCTACTAGATCGTAACCAGTCAGCGTTTGTATACTCGTCTATAGGCTACTGTTGTACTGCATATCGTGTTAGTCGTACGACGAGGCGTTCGCCAGAAAAAATCCGCCCTGGATCGGGGCCGGTTGCCAGAAATCAGTTATTCCCGCCGTTGTCTCATATCTCGCCGACACTGACCATCACATAGATGTCATCAAAACATTCCGGACTGTCTACAAGTTTCCCATCAAGTTACCTAAGACAATCCACTGGGGCGTTAGGGCGACCACCAATGTGCCTCGAATCAGACCACGCAACCATAACGTGTGCATTCACAATAAATATGTTTAGTCTTTACAAATTTCCGTAATCGTAGGTCAATCACAATAACCTGAAACACAAAAATTTGACCCTGACCGTGTGGCATAACATTCACCGAATGCCCAATCCAAATCTAACCGATCATAAAAGGACTGATGCTCCCGTTTAATCTCGGGTGATCACGGTGTTTCCATGGACTTAGTGGTTTCGCTACACGACATGCTTTGACCAAATTTACGTAGGGATATTGGGTTGAAGAAGATTCAACGGAAACTGCTGTTTATCATAACACTACTCATTCCTCAGCGGAACAATTCTGACAACGTCTATCAACTTTAAGGTTTTACGATCACTCATGTTTTCTCTGTGTATACGTTGAGATATCCCATTTATAGGACAGTTGGCAACATACACAGCACCAGTGCACGCATGTGAATGTTAATGTGAACGGATGGTAGGAGTGTTTCAACGCATGACAACAGTAAGTATGTGATGGATGTTGTCAACCTGTTACTTACTGTCATATCCACAGTAGCCCTGTTCATGTACTACTTCTAACACCGATTTGCATCATTTATTGTTCACATGATCGCATTTCCAATCAAGTGCCACTTACAGTTTGGGATTTAATGTGTAGTTCGAGAGTCACGTGAACTGTTTAATTAATGGCCTCTTGTTAAATGCCTTTGAACAATTTTTTAATTTTTCAAAACAACATGAACATTTTCGATAGAAGTGTTGGGTGGACGGCTACAGTAACTTTTCGTAGTTTCAATTCTTCTTCATCATCGATTAAGATTAATCCTTTACCCGTAGTTAACCCGTAATCCAGCTGGCGCATGACACAACCCACTGAGATGTTGCGACAGGTCTGGCAGACAAGCCCATACTGGTGAACTGGGTAAGTGTATGAGTTACCAGTCCGACCTTCACCAAGTTAGTGGGATCAACTGCTTATACTGTCCTAGTATTGCCATCTCATGTATTTATAAAGCGTTTGCAGAACCCGTAGGACAAAGGAGAAAGTACTTGTAACAAGAGATACTATGTGAGGCAAATCGTCGAGTGTGAATTACTGCAGAGGTAGACTAGATTGGGGATGTCTTATCCTGGATACGGTACATAGTCAGAATACCCCCCTCATACTCTCATAGGGTGTATAGGAAGTCAACTGTGTAGCCGACTGCTTCTGGTCATGCTCATCAGGTTTTTTCGGTTAAATAAAATACGTAGAAAATCAGAACAAACCAAGTAGGTTAGTAAAAATGACAGACGTGGGACAAGTCACAGTCTACTGGAGAAAGGTGGGACAGACGATGATCATGCGTGTCACAACAGTTTATCATCGGCCACAAATTGACCTGTGTCAGTTTGTCCACACTTCCTTGAACTTCAAGTAACTTGGCAGTAAGTGAGATGGTCAGTTAAGTACGACATCGAATGGCCAAATGAATTGACTGTCGCATTTGGAACCTTGACTTAACTACACGAAAACAATCACAACTGTGCCGTAAAATGTTTCCCGCCCAAAGCAGACTGAAGCTCACTGGGCAAGACAGAGTTAAGCTAATGCTACATAAACAATCAATCAGTAAAAATATTCCTTCTCGGTGGTGAACTGGTCACGGGCTCATTCGACTTCTGCCCGTTGTGAGCTTCTATAAGAGCATTATATTGGAATTTCGTTCCTACGAAAAATCATCAGCGATACAAGTACCTTAGTGATGACACCATTTTAACCTTCGTCCCTACCTCTAAGAGGTAACCATGTTGTCCACTGTGCCAGTGACCTCATAATAAGTACGACTACACTGTCAAACGCAAGCGCTCAGCCACATCCCCCCTTGAGTAGTGTTCGAATTATTCTTTACCCTCCATAGGGTGCACAATAATCGTCCGTTAACCCCAGTCGATAACCCTAAGATTAGGATCTTTCTTCAGTCTGTCAAGGTATTAATCCAAGAATAGGTTGCTCTATCACTGGCCCTAGACGAACACACACTTCAGGGGTGCTCAGAGGCTGATGTGTTGCATCCAAGCAGATGTGTGGATGCAGCAACCTAACAGCCACCGTACTATCCTAAATCTAGTGAAAAAATGTTTCAGGTACATCCCATTAAAGATTCTTTTGAATTGATCAGCGAATCGGACAACATCACTCTTGCTAATGAGTCGATGTGTTCCGTAGACGTTCAGTCAATGTTCACGAATGTCCCGCTAAACGAGAAGATTAATTATATCTGTGAGCTCGTTGAAATGACCAAATTACCTAGCCTGTACCTAGCGATAATCTGTGGGGAGCCTTACTGATGTGTACTGAAAACATCAGCTTCCGTTTTCTCAAACCGTCCCACCGCCAAATAGACGGGGTAGCCATTGGAAGTCCACTGGGCCAAACTTAACAAGCTTTTTCATGTTAAGTATTGAGCACGAGTTAGCCAAGGACAGAGCGAGTCCGTCATACTACAAACACTACATCGTATTCAGTCGGACCAAACAGGCAATATATAAACTAGTGCAACGCTAAGATAATTGTCATCTCAACCTGAAAGCAACATGTGAATTTGAGACCGACAGCTGTTTACAGTTTCCGGATATACTCATTATTCGCTGGGGAGATCACCTTATTAAAGGAGCTGTCTATGGGAAATCCACGTGGTCCGGTCAATACCTCAACCTGCACACGTGCAAGAGGAATTTGAACACAGGACTGTCTTGTGGAGGAACCAGAGTTGATCACGGTCGTATTACAATCGAATGGTTATCGAAAACGTTTCATAGAAAGACAGTAGACCGAAACCACCTTCCGAACAGGTAGTCACTGTGAAAAAGAAGTTTTATACAGAATTGCCTTTCAAGGATGATTGCATTATGCATCAAGCAACACAGACTAGTGAATTCGATTAAACGGACATTCAACACAACAGAACTTAGTGTGGTAGCTCGAACCCAGAAACTGCCTGTTCCTTCAATCAGAGGAGACCAACCTGTAAGTGCCATCTCACATTGTACCTACAAATTTGTATATAACTGCAAAGGAAGTTATATAGGCAGAACCGAGAAGTGTTTGATCTCCGGAGTGAAGGAACATTTGCACAAATGGGTGCAGAACTCCGTATTACCGAAGAACGGCAGTGTCCTTGAAACAACCAGTGTCCACAGTTGCAAGACACGTCCTGACCACTGGTCACGCCATCGACCAGGCTTGTGCATTCGGAATCTTATTACGTTATTCCAGTCCAATATTCTTGTGGTTTGCTGAGGCTGTCGTAATCAGTCGACCGAAGCTGGCCGTGTGTAGTTAGAAGCAATTGTTCATGAGCTTGACCCTGCCGTGGACTAAGTGACCTTTTCCAGCCCGCCGATCGACTTCTCATTCCATCCACCCCGTAACTGTTTGATATAAAAAGACCGTTTCATTTTATCGTAAATTTGGTACTTAAGAGTCAATACGAGCTGCTTGCATCTACCTGTTTTCGTGTTCTATCGGTTTTGTTCAAACTCAGGGATTGTATTGGAATATCGTCCTGTTTGTCCGCTGTGGGTTGCGTGAATCGGTTCCGGTTTTTTTCTTTCACTTTCAAGGAATAGTGAGGATTTAAGCGCGGATTTCTCCTAACGTGTGAGCGTGTACTTCACTGGTGCTCAGGCAACACACATGCCATGATAGATTCAGTTACACCAGCGTCTTCTAGCTCAGTCTTCGTAATGGTTGGCGGGGCTGGCTGACAGATATTCTTAAACCCACCCAAACGCATAATAACCTTGTTGATAAGATTGCCACATGTGTAGTGTGCATATTGTGGGGGAAGCCGGGAAAATAATCTCCAAATGAGTCTACGCGAATCCAACAGATTATGAAAATGCTGTATGTGTAAGCAAAAACGCAGTGAGTCATGGATATGAGTTACGCAATCAGGTGACAAACCAACGCATGGACATTGTTCTACATCAAATCACAAGACTGAATAGATCTTTCATTGTCCCATGGCTAACTTAAAAACAAAAACAAGCTGTTTTCACGAAGCAGCTAGCGTTCCGGTTTCAAATTTCTGTTTTGGCTGTCACATGATTGACAAACATTATGTTGTGACTTACCGTTGTCTAAACAATTCATTTTGTTAGTCACCAGCACACATCATTCGACAGGCAGGTCATTTTATCCACGTGACGATTTCAGTTCACGAATTCGCCAAGTATGCCAAAAACCAATTTGCAACCACTAGAATATTTAACATTTTTTAGTCTGATGGTTAAATTTTTACTGTACGAGAGTCTAAGTGTTACGCACTTGTGTTGAAATTGTCTGTTACTTGGCTAACGGATTTTGACACCAAAATCGCGTCAACTACTGATCAAACAAACGTTCGACAGATTGACTGTATGGTAGAATTCGTATTGTTGCAGTCACGTTAAAATAAGGGACAACTTTTTCTTTTGACAACTTGCATTCTGAAGCTTATTTTTTTATGTTCAAACCTGCAATTCAAACTTACCCGGAGAAGTGGTTGACAGCTTCTAATTCACGTATTAAAAATCTTTGGTACTTGAGGACAAGACTCATCTCTCTAAGAGAGTAGCGAGATTATGCTAATTCTCAGTATACTGCCTGTAAACGTTGGTTTTGTAGCTTGTAGGCTACCACGTTCCGGTGTGCCATTTCCGTCGTTGACTCGACTCCGACGGAAGCCCGCAATTTTTTGAAATCGGACCACTTCTTAAGTCTGAATGTCTTACAAACGCCCAAAAGATAGTCCGAACTTCATCTGAAAGGGTTATCCATTGGCAGGTCTTTGTCCTCTGGAAAGAAGTGAAACCGTAATGGACATGTCAAAGGGGTAGGCTACACTGTAAACAGAACCTCTCTGCTGATATAATCTATTGCACAGGTATTTGTCCACGACTGAAGTGAATGAGAACCTTTTATGTTTATTAAACCCGCAAATTCGTGAGAATCTAGCTGTTCTGATGGCATTTTGACGACGCGCTCGCGTAGATTACCACGTATGTTTGTTAGGACAATTTTTCAGTGGTTTACTGTTGGATATAAAGGTGACTGTAGACCTGATGTAAACTCTGGAGAATTTGTTATTTTCGTCCCGTTATGTGTAACCCACTGTTAGATGCAGTCCAACACAATTTAACTCCTGACAACCACAGTCAGGAAAATGTAGTGACTGTATTTTCTCATAGGTTATGTGTACAACATAAGTTTAGTTACTCTTTACAGCACCTTTGACAACGTGTAGTGGTTCATGTTGGTCTGTTACCCTAGCAACCGAGACGCACCTGGGCAAACATTGAGCCGGAACGTTCCTCAAACAAGCCGTTTTAAGAAAAATTCGTTAACCATGGAGTCGCTAATTACTCTTTTGAAGTGATACTATCTTCATTGAGTGTACAGATTGCTTTTGTCTTAATGTGCATTGACAAATCTACAGGGTAAATACAAAGAAGCTGTGTTGAGAAAAAATTTCAAACACTTTTCAAACTATTTACCGCGTAGTGAAGTGAGACAACTGTGTACCTAACAGGGTATTATGGTTGCTGTTTATCAGCTTAGGTCATGACTACACTCTGGATTTAGGTTAACATACAAACACGTCTGTCGATGTTAGGGTCGTTACCCGCTGAATAGCCAGGTTTTAGTTGATGATCACAGTGTCACCATCGAATTATCACAAAACATGACGTTCAGGTTTTATAGTAGACATGTTTACAGCCACAAGAGTGGTTCAGGCGTTGTGCCTCTTAACTCGATTCTGATTGGCTTCCTTTAATCTGCATGCAAAACGTTAAAATCACAAATGAGTCAGAAATATGCTGGTATTTTGACCAACTATCGATTTCTTTTGTTAGCCGGTTTGTACTAGTAAACTGTTTGTATATGTAAAGCCATCTAAAACTCAACAATAACAGTTGTGATTGTGTAAACCAGACGGAACTACGCTATTTTTGGTTGATCAGAATGAAGAAAAATCAGCTATCATCGTGAGTTTGTTCCCATATTTACCGACATATATATATATACTAACAATGTCTTGCATTGTTAGCTCCAAATCACATGAAACAGTAGACTGCTTCGAGACGTTTTGTTTCTCTACAATTAACGGTAGTGCATTTAAACATTTGTAAGGCTGCGTCCTATACTTTGAATCAACTGATGAGGTTAGGTGTCTCTGCTGCTGGTACGAACGTGGTCTTCCCGATCATACGTGTAGCATACAGCTGGTGCACGGTTTGCATTTGTGTATGCAATTATGCAGTTACGTATATTTTAGGTTAAGAAAAGTCTACATGAACGTCAGAATTATGACACTCTTTAATGTAGACTTACACTGAATGTTCCAGCCAGAACACGCAACCATACAATAATCTATTCATTACTGAGTTTCAACCAACGGCCAAATCGTGTTTTCTCAATGTTTATCAGAAAGCGGTCATCCTCGGCGACAAACGAGCAAAACAAAGTGACAATCTCCAAGATGATTTTTTCTGGAGAGCTTTTGAGAAATCATCTATGCTTAGAACCAAGAAAAATGTCGACAGGAAGATTATGCCACCACCTCATGTCACATTGTAGTTGTGCAACTGATAAGCAAGAATCGGTTCTACAAATTCTGTTTAACGTTTGAATATCTCTACTGGAGATATTCCCAACAAAATATCTCAAACTCCTCCAAGCTTAATTCAAAGCCACCACCAGGTTGACCTTCAAGCAATACACCTTGGTGTAGGTGTATGCCTAGCGAACTGATAAGTCCACAGATTTTGTGCACCAATGAATAGGGAGTAAAGCGCTTCATATGAGATTGAACTGATGTTGTCTAGTATAGCGACCAAATGTTTGTAAACCAAACAACAAGCCTTGTAAACAATCTATCACTAATAACACCCTAATATAAAATTACAGATGTTTTCAGTCGAGGTAAACCGACGTGATTTTTACATCCTGTAAAAGTTCATAGATAAATAGGGCAAAAAATACTGTAGCGAAAAGGGTTGTTTTTGGTTATTTTTCATGAGGCTGGGCACAACATTAACATATCACAGTTTTACAAAGGAAACACCAGCAAACTAAACGGAGAAGGAGAGAGTGACAAGAGCTTAATGATTGTCAGGTTGCAAACAAGACTCCCCAGATGTGATCGATCTTGACAGGCCCACACAATGGATAGTAGGTCAGTGTATTTTCCCTTCTAATTCACTAATTATTGTTTTGTAAAACTGTGATAAACATATGATTTAGTGGGCTTGTTGATAAAACAGCTTGTCTTCTACAATCAGTTTTTCATGGCTTGATAGTTAGCATGGTTTCAGTAACGTGGTGTCCCGTAACTTTTTACACCTAAACCGTGGAGATCTGTTCAAATTCTGTGACGGTGCGCTCAGAAGAATAGTGAGATTTCTTATCAACTCTAACTCTTCATTAAAAACTAAGTATAACACTCATGGATTAGTTTGTATTGTTAAAATGGACTGTCTGGACCATCGTTTTATCCCCACAGCATTTGTCTTCTTCCCATACAATGCACGGGAACATGTTTAGACTTATGGTTCGTTCTGATACTGTGATATGTTCGTTCATGTTTGATGAAATGTAATGATTTTACTCGTTTCTAAATCGGCTCAACTCTTCATCGCATGATGGAGATAGAACCAAGCTAAAACGAAGCGCTAGTCATACGCCAATTGGTCACACCAGTCTAGTGGAAAATAATCTGACTGTAATCTTGTCTGAGCCACTGTGCACATTCGGTTCTCAAAGCGTCTGGAGCCTATATGACCAGCTTGCTTCGCGTCAGTGCTGCAACCTGAAAACATTGGACAACCCTTGTGGTCATGTACTTTCCTCATAGCAACTTTGCTATTGTCTTGTGTAGTTAGTTGCCACTCATGCAAAATTCGGTCTGATGATTTTAACGGAACTTGTTCAGTGGTAACACAGACTATTGAGCACTGATATGATAATAGGGGGCACACCACCAAATGGTAAAACGTTCGCAGAAACTTGCTGCGTCGTATAGCTTAACCACTTACAAATAGGCAGGATGTAACTAAAAGCCTGCATTTATGATCCATACCTCATAACTAGACGTTGTGGTCATGCTTATAGTTGTTAGTATGTTAGGCACTTCAGTTTCTTGGTTACTTCCAGTCACGGAAACAGTAAAGCAACTCTATCCACACAACAAAACAGCCGTACGTGTCGGTCTCTTTCGAAAATAACCACTGAACTCTAGTATTGATCTTCACGGAGCTCCCTAAGAACGTGTATTCTTCCCAGGATCGGGACTCAGTTTGTGTCCAGCATAGGATAAACCAAGTGTGTCAGTTATTAACATCGGAATTCAAATTCCGATCGTGATAAGGATATGCACTACTGTTGGAGTCCGTAAAGAGGGGAATTCGAGTCCTGTGGTTCACTTCAAAAAGAAGTTGGAAGGAAAGTTTATCCACCTGAAAATCTACGATCGATTGTGGGAAGTTGTCACCTTGAACTTACTCATATTCCTGAATGATCATCAGAGAATTTAACACATCAATGTCACTCATACACGGTGTGATTAAGCTCGTCAAATGATCCCACGCGGTATGGCAGCACGTAAAAATTGACGCGTCAGCGCATCAGTGGGCCGGCAGATTGTTCACCATTGCGTGCTGATTGTCGATTTGGGTTAGGCGTCGATAACCTTATCTAATCAGCATGGCAGATGATACACTCATTATGGTGAGCCCTCACTCAGTGTAACTCGAGCTGGATGCATAGGTTTTTACTTACTACGGTATCATGTAAGCCAGCTGGCCTGTCCATGTTATGTGGGTGCTTACCTAAGAAGAAACGGATAGTTCTATTCAGAAGCATTATTTTATAAACAAACACAAATATTAAACTATTTTGCCTTTCTTTTGTATAGCTACATTCCCCGTATAGTGCAGTAAGTTAGCCATTAGACTTATAGTTCCGGTGCTTGTGTGATCAGAAGCTACAATCCGCGGGATATACGTTGAATTTTATTTCACCAAATAATGACGGGTCTTAGAAGCTGGCTTTACCTAGTGGTGTTATCTTTCTGAAACGAAGGGATGACAATTTGACAGAAGTTTGACACTATTCGTTGTGTATAACTTTTTTTTACGATTTACTGTTTTCTTTGAAAACGTACATCACGTTCATCCCTTAAAGCTAGATCCGATATACATTTACGCAGATCTGCCAGATATCGCCAGTTAGCTGGGAAACCAGTTTTAAGATTCAAATATTGATTTCACTTCTTCTAAAAGATAGATTGACACATTCTCAAACATCGAAAGGTTATCTGATGTATTGACTCACTTTCAACTGGGACCTACCAGGAACTGGTTTCTGTGCGAAACGCTACGTGGGTTTCTTATGCATGATCATTTTTTTTCCACGATCTGGATTCAATCAATCTGATTTTTGGATTTTTCAAAATTGAATTTCATTAAGTATCTTGAGCAAACCATCCGAAATTTGTTTACACTCATTACTCTCTCTGTGAATAACGTGAACTGGTTGAAACACCAAAAGTTTTGGAGAAAACACCTATTCATATAAGTAAGGTTAAAATCGACTTACAAAATTCTTATCAATCCATCCAACTACACCATCTGGTTTGTACATTTGCAGTAGGTCGACTAGCATGTGATTAACTTTCGTACCATATAAATCTTCCATGTTTTTACTGCAAGATATACGTTAGCAGACAACTCCATGGATTACATATATTCTGCATACTGTTGGTCTTTGAACTCGCAATTTTGACTAGTAGCCAAGAATGTGTTGTCCCTTTTTCCTGCCTCGTATATCCGCAGATATCACGGCAATTTTCAGAAAGCGATGAACAAATTCAAAGCAATGGACAAGGCGAATAACCCTCAGGGAGCAAAACCCAAGTAAGCGAGTTGCAATTCTTCATTTGTGGATTCACATGTGTCTGTTCCCAGACTGTACGTTATTTTGCTCCTACACCTGTTCGCTTGACATAAAAATTCCCCTCAAAACAACATGCTTATAAATCCGGAATGCTGGTAAAGTGCAACTGAACAGAATCTGATGGAAATGTTTTTCGTTTATCAACTGAATCAGAAAAATTAACACTGGTCCGAAATGCCTTTAACAGACTGTTCCTCAACGTCACTTTTCACAACTCTAACAGTAGACAGACTTAGTACAGCGGAATTTAGTGGGATCTCAGTATGTCAGCCGGAGTAGAAGTCCAAATACAAGTTTGTAATGCAAATTAAGTCATAAATAAGTGGATTCTGTGGAAACCAAACACTGATTTACACAAACTAGTCCTCACGAATTCACCTCATTTAAAATTACTCAAAAAAAAAAGGATTCCATCACCTCCATTATGCTGTTCTGTTGCTTAAAACCAGTTTTCTGTCATGAAATTAGATAGAATAGACAGACGATCGACATCACGTGAGGTGTACTGTAGCACATTTTGCTTTCTGTACTGACGTTTGTTTCAAATGACTTAACAGTAGGATTTTCAGCCCATTAACTACATAAATAAAAGATTTGACAGCAAGACATCTTGCGCGTCTCAAAAGAGTTAGCTTTGTTTGAAAGAAAGTCAGTCCCATCTTCTGCGGGAAGCGCCTCCTTCGAGATACGAACGAAGCACGAGGCTCTTAATGAATTGTCGCACATCTGGCATCCTCAGATTTTGCTTCGCAATCAGCGAGACAAACTCTTTCTAAGTCACTAAGGGGCGTCGAGGCATCCGGCGGCATTTCTAAATGCAGTCCCAGCAGATTGCGTAACCACTTGTACAACTGTGTTTGGTTGAACCTGAGAACCTTCATTCCACTCTGGTTCTCACTTCTACCAAAACAGTGCTTTGTGTCAAACTTTGTACTAACTCGCTACGTGGGGTTCGGTAAACCAAACGGTAGTTTGCATGTTCGGGACCATAAGGTTTTCTAACCATTGGTTGCGCAACATCAGATTATCTGGAGCGTTAATCCAGCAATTGATTGCACACTGCCTGTACTGAACGACGTGAAGTAAATCCACCGTTTCTGTCGGAACTGTAGGTTGCAAACTTCTCCGCGCACCAGTCGAGATCAAACTTCTTAAGAAGCCTTTCGTGTAACCGCTGTCAACAAAGATTTGTTCTAGGTGAGATGTTTCATCGACTAATTTGCTTGACCTGTGTGTTGTAAACAAAACAGATTACAAGTGTCTAATTTCGTTCATTTGAGCTTTTCCACTAAACCCTGCTTATTATATCGTTTCAGCTTTGCTGCAGCTGGTAGTAGATCGGGTGCAACCAGTGCAAAGGAAGTCATGTTGAACTGGTGCAAAATTATTACAAAAAACTACGAGGTAACGTTCTCGTTGAACTAGCCAAGCGATTACTGAACATTTAAAGTGAGAGAATGTTTAAAGTCAAATTCAGATTGTTACATTTTGAACAGCCGGTATTACCAAACAAAATTTTGTACAACTATCACGTCTACATAATCGAACACATTTTATTCTGTCATATTCGGCAAATATTAACTCGGTCGGTGTAATCATTAGGAATAATTCAGTTTGATTGCACACTGAGAAAAACACTGGCTTGTCGTTTTCGATGTAATTAGAGTGTTTTGCAGTAGTAATTCTTGAACAGATAATTCACTGGTGTCTGTTACCAAGAGTAAACAGCGATCAGCCCACCGTGTTTGTCTTCCATAAAAGTATCAAGGGTTTCACTGAACGGTTAAGTGTGACAAACTAAATGTAATGAAAAATTCCGTCAATTTCAATCTATGGTGAATGTCACCACATATATTTTGACGCAATGTATACCATCTAGATGATCACTGTTCAGCAGAATCAGTTCATAGGCCAGTCTCAGTGAAGTAGGTGATCAGATAAGTGATGGTTGCAATGCATTGTTATTCAGTGTCTGAATAAATGATGCATACAGCAGATACCACAGAGATTGAGACAAAGATAAGATATCAGCAATGCAACAATGAAGGAATATCACTTTCTTCGTCCGTTACTTACATTGTTATATGGGGATTCACATTGTGATTTCTTGCAACACATAGTGTAGAGGTAATGAATACCATTAAAAAACATACAACCAGAATAAAAATCTCAGTTGTGAAACCCCTCAAAACTGCACGACACAATATCAGACAGATGTATTGTTTCATTGAGGGACACAACTGCACATGGAATTCAATGAATAAACCACCGTTTTGGCACTTTTTCAAGGGGTAATATCGTTCCGTTACGTTTTCATTTCATCGAGCAATCGATCGCACTTCTTAGCTGACGTCGTAATAGCACATCCAGTTCGTAATCTACCGTGACTTTCACTTGAGATGTGCAGTCACAAAGCGCCAATCAACTACTGTGTAACTCTAGTACAAAATACACCAGCATAACCGATGCTGATATTTTACCAAAGTGGGTGAATAATGTGGTTGAATACCGTGAATCGTTCACCTCGAATAGACGCAAATTTCTACCTCACACAGTTAATAGTACATTTTAGTCACGGATGATGGAGGCAGACGAAAGCTTACCGCTAACGGGACTTAGATACCAGTCACACTATTGCATATTCGAGTGCAACTACTGTGATAGTTCTTGTCTCAGTCTGGGCAACCTGATCATCATCTTATCACGTGTGACCTTGCAGGACACATGACAGCAGGTGCCTTATGGCTTAAAGGTTAAGAACTTGACTGAAGTTTTAAATGTTGTTCATATCCTTAACATTTAGCACAAAGTTACGCCACACCTATATTCTTACTTCGGCTACTTCCCAAGTTGATCTTACGTACCTTACTAAGGTTTAAGCAAATAAATGTTCGTTAACCGGAAGTCAAACTGATTTATTAACGTAAACATTGTTTGCTTCATCTGTTCACATGCTCTACCACACTCTTTACAAGTCCGCTAACTGTTGCCAATCCACCAGCACAGTTTGTCGTTTTCGTCCTCACGTTGTCAATTAGCTCAGCTGTGCTCAGGAAAACCTTCTGGAATATAGTTCTAAATTTACAGAAAGCATCGACCCTATTTTGCTAGTCATTTACTGATTAATTTGCTGATGACTATTCTGTACTTATTTACATTTCCAGGGTGTTGATATCAAAAATTTCGGGAGCAGCTGGAGTGACGGCTTAGCATTTTGCGCCTTGATCCACCACTTCTACCCAGATGCTTTTGATTTCTCGACTTTGAAGCCAGAAAATCGAAAGGCTAACTTTGAACTGGCATTCGACACAGCTGAGTACGTTAACCTGATCGATTGCGACAAGCGTAGTTTAACGATACATACTACTAATTTATTTTAAACAGTTTGTTGCAATGTTCACAAAGGTGAATGAGGTCGTGTAACGTCACTATTGGGAACAACTCGTGCAATGATGAACAAAATGGAGGATATCCTCCTGTTTCTGGCTGTAATGCACGGTTCATTATGCTACTTATATGCCAACAGTAATATATGATAAAAGTGAACCCAAGTGGTCTTTTCAGGTTTGAAGGATATCGTATACGTGTACGTTGTACACCTAGAAAGTTTCACCTCCAAAATGTGACTGCTCGTGGAGCTTCTGATCAGAATCGTAAGTGGCATGAAACCAGCCGTTACATGTTCAACCACTGCTGGCTACTATTTCACTAAAAATCCCTCGCATATTGACAGATCAATAGTTGAGCAAACGAGAAATTTGAATGTGACTCATGCGTGGCAGATGGAATATCATTACTTGTATATACAAGCTAGACGATTGAAAGAAAATACTTTGTCGTGTCGCTAAACTGTCAGCTTGAAACACGCCTTTGTAATGTTCAACCTGCTCATTTCAGTCTTAACAACAATACCTTGATTGCAACAGGTTTGAACTTACTACGCATGTTTAATCATTTTCGTTAAATTGACCCTCAAGGATACCGTTTGTATGCAGGAAGCTAGATTTCTTAGACGACTGTGGATTCACTGTTTAAAAGAAAATTATATATATATATATCTCATTTTGTTTTCAGGCTGTGAACTGATAAAAAAATTTTCCGTTACTCATAATCTTTCATTGTAGATTAGTTTGTTTACTTGTAGCTTCACTGAATATTGTTCCTTGTGAATTTAAAAGTGCAGGTTCATATCAGTTCCGAGGAAGATTTAGTGAAATTTCGTCATTTCCGTTTCTGCTGCTGTCAGTAGTAGTCTTGTAAGAGAAACTTTTCTGATTGATGAGATTGATTGCATTACACAAAACAGTTTTTTGTCTTCAAAAAATATCTTTTTTACACGCATACTACAAGCGACAGTTTTTATAGTGCACTATTGCTGACAGTTCGTCAGTATTTATGCGTTATACAAATCAAACATTTCAATGATAGACGTTTTTCTGAAAAAGTCACATCAGCACGAGATTTTCGGACTAACGTAGTAACTACAGTTTACAAAATACTTGGTATTATAGAAATGTGTCAGACGAAAGTCTATGGGAATGTGACGGCTGTGATTGACCATGAGTGATGTTCAGTTTGCACTAGTTAACCTTTCACTGTCAAACTCACTTCACGCCAAATTCGACTCGGCGTTGAGCAAGATATGATAGTATAAACATCTAAACGGCGTTGTTCAGAAAAAAATGTGCACAACTACGTTAATGTGATGCACTTTCTTCAGAAACAGACCGGAATCTGCGAAGACAAATGTCATTAACTCCCTGACTTGCCCCAAATAGGTTTCTATAATGTTACATACAATCCACCTATTTATAAGGGAGACCATACCCATAAAAAATTACTTACACAGCAAGTCTGTCATGGGATGTCTCAATATATGTTGACTGCAGTCCGAACCTAGGCAAATGAAACACCAGCTAATGCACATGAGTACACTGGAAGTGCCCGGTTATAAAAGCATCCCAGTTTGTGGATCGTATATAACGGAATGTACAACAACTATCCCTGGCAGTGAGTATTTGAATAAATACGTAGTGACAAACAGTCGGCAAATTCCACTGTTTTTAATTGAACATCACTTACACTTTATCAATATTTTACATTTATAATTACTTTCCGGTAAACCACTTTGTACAAAAATGCCAGTTTGAAGTTGTGCTCTTGATGGAGCCTAACATTTGAAAATAACTGACGGGCGATTGTGACTGAAGGCGCGACGTTTCAGTCGTGTTTAAGATGGATCGATTGCACATTGGTCATCGCAGTAACCCTACAAGGAATTGAGCCAGAGTTTGAATTCACGCTGGCGCGAACAATGACTCAACTGGTTATTTTTTACAACAGTGAAATTTATGCTTCTGGTAACTCACTTAAAAGTGATCAGTTTAACGGTAGACCTACTCAATCTTGATATCCCCAAGTTTGAATGTTGTCTAGTTTCTTATCTAAAAATTACAACGTTGGGTAATTGCGATCATCATCAACCGATGGTAACCGTCCAGTAGAAAGCATAGCACACACCGCTGGATACCTCGCTGGAGTTTGACCAAAAGTCATTTGAGACTCTAAGAAAAAGTGCACACACTCAAAGAATCCATTTTGCTCGAATTAACTTATACTGATTCGTTGAATGACTGGTTTTTGTAACAAGTGCAAGCCTTCGGGCTCTATCTTAAAATCGTTTGTTTGTCATTGTTGTTCGAAATAACATTTGTACCCACAGTTGCTCCTCGGGAGTTTCCATCAGAGGTGTGTGGAAATATTGTGAATTTTGCAAGGCATTGAAGTGAAAGAAACCTGGATTTGCGACTGAAATGGAAAAATTCTCGTCTTTTCGGTCGAGTTTAACGTAGTAGGTTTTTTAAACCAGAAAGACCACTATGGTTGATTTTTTCATTAGGAAAACAAAAATTCAACAGATTGCTGGAGGGCTCAAATCCGCAGTGCGAGCTGCTAAGTCTATATGATTTTTATGGATAGCCAGTGCGATAAGAACCAAAGTTTTCCTATGTTCACTTTCTGGTTATTCTCCTCTGTCGATGTACACGACGTTTAGAATGTCATTCAATGTTGAACACAGCAAAGCAGACGGTGTCGCGCGAAATCACCATCTGTACACAGTCAATGCGTAATCAAATCTGCACTACTTTCCAATGAGTCATTGATCATGGGAACACAGAGTAGTGAAGACGTTCTCACCGAAATAACATAGTTTGTGTCAGTGTCTATTAGTAGTAGCATTGTTTTGTGATCACTAACGTCCTCGGGTTTCAATTTCGTAACAGCACACTGAACGAACTGTTAACATTCATTGTGTGACCTATCATCAGTTGTAGATGCTAGACTTTACAAAGACGTTGTATTGTTGAAATTTACGGAAAAGTCATTTTATATTTGTTTAACTTGTCACATGAGTACAGGGAAAGCTCAAGCTAATACACATTTGAATTTTTCATTCGGTCGATCGATGGAAGTAAAGCGAATGTCTTGCTGTATTCGTGTTGTCTTCCTATTGATCAATTGAACCAAAGTCTTAGTTTCACAGAGTGATGAACTGTGAGAGTTACCAAAAATTCTTACATGATCTCAGTTGTTTCAGCACATTATTTATTTTCTTTCAAAGAAAACTTGGCAACGTTTCACCTCTGCTCGACGTTCAAGACTTGATACGAATGAAGGTGCCGGACTGGAAATGTGTATTTACACAAATCCAGTTGTACTATCGCCGATTTCAGCTAGAAGAAGGCAAGAACTGTCATGTGCCACCTACTGGCATTATTCCCAAGGCAGCACCTCCTCCCTCGACAGAGAACCAGTAAACTGAAATTATGTACTACAACAACCAGATTATACTCTTTCAAGCCTCCTCCTTTCTTCGCATGCAAACACCTTAATGCTCGTGACGATTGATCTCACATTTCTTACTACTGAGCAAAGTAACTTTTATGATGAATTCTGTTGGCTTCTACTATAACCACTCTGGAGTCGATGCTTCATCTAGTCTCTTCTTACACGCAGCAAGCAAAATAATCATTTATTTCACCTTCACAAGAAGATTTCAGAACTGACAAAAATGTACAAAAAAACTATGGTCATTTTCAGTTACATTTCTGTTCGAACACCAGGGATAGGAGAGGAAGTCGTGTGAAATTCGCCACTTGTAATGATGAACCGGTAACAAAACTTAATGGTTTGCCCATGGCACACCAACTAGGAATTCTTGTAGATCTCATCCTAATACCGTGTGACTCTTTTCATCATGAATTCCTCATGTGGCTGGTTAACATTCTGACGCCTGTTAGCTTAGAGTTGGTTGGCTAAACTTTGGGAAACACACCTGAGCCAAACGTATGCACTACAACGGATATCGCCAGCTCCGTTATGCTCAATTAATTCTTTCCAACCATGTTATTGTACGACACGACAAATCGCATTCTTCTAAATGCACAGGTCTTCTAGTCCTTGAACATAACTCAAGGCACTCTGTGTTTATGTCCTCAGAGAGGATTTAGTCTTGTTTCATGTGTACTGTTTTCATCAAACTGATAGAGCCATTTGAAACAGTCTGCGCTGTTTTAGGTCACACGTTTATGACAAAAAAATAGGTAAACCATCCTTTCGGTTTTTAGCAACTGAAAATTGTGCGAACGACTTGTTAAAAAGGTGCTTCGAATGTAACGAAATATAAGTCAGGATGAAAAGTCAATTTCTCTAAACCTTCTAACAAGCACACGATAATCCATTGCTCTTCTTGAATGGGGCTCTTATTTGACCTAAAACCATCTTGGATAGCGCGTTGGATGAGAGTTATGGGTTTTGGATCTCTCGCAGATAAAACTTACCACTGTACATCAAGAATGTGTTCTGATGTTTGATTGCCAGTCCAGTGGACGTTGTTGCTTGAAACTCTTTCCAACAGCAAGTTCTAAGTCTCGTCTTGACCCAAAGCCACACAAAGTAGCTCCATCGTGAGTTTCTTAGTATGGCTACCTAAGAAAGTTTTGTGTAACAAAGTTCCTATCGGATATGAGATTCTGTGTGTTAGAGAAGAGCCGTTACGCCTCACCTCTACACAATTGGGATGTGGCCAAACTTGTGTCGTTTTTGCAAACAAGTAAGTTGACTTCCAGTGAATTTGGTTGTGAACAACAGTCACATTCCTGATCGGTTTGTAAGTGGATATTTTAATACTGGTTCTTCCTCATGCCAGTCACGATTTCGTGTCTAATGAAGGTATGTGGTAAGAATCCAGATCTTAATTAGGGTTGCTTGACTTGTCAGGTTAGTTGCTCAACATGTGACGAAAAAATCAAAAGTAATCACAATATTATCAGCGGACTATTAACAGAGGCCAGAATCATTTCAAGATAATCACTGAATCTCTTCGAACCATTGTAGCGAAACAAATAGGACATCATTGGAATTACGTGTGTCATCAGAGGTTACAAATTATCCGTTATTCGAACGTAACAATTCCCACACTCGTAATGTGGTGCCCTAGAAAGCGAGACAACAATGTGCTTTGACTGAGGATTAAATTTGTAAAATATAATCACTGTTTATGCTCTATTTTTAGCAGAAACCCTTCCTCACATGATGTACTTTTTAGGTTCCATACCACCACGATTTGGAAAGGGTAATACCTAACGCCCCAGTGTTTGAAATCGCGAATGTGTTAAGATTTTTGTAGCGCAATGAGTTAATCTGTCCTTCAAAGTCATAACGTTTACCGTCCATGTTAGTTTCCTGTTTTGGTGTAATGTGTGCACATAACACATCACTGAAAGAATACCTCTGTTTACTTACTGAAGACTCGACAGTGCGTAAGTGAACAGATGACTCTAAGATCTAGTACAATTATTTTCCACTATGCCGTCAGTGATAACGAAAAAAACGACAGAGTATAACAAATAACTTCACTGAGAAGAGACAGGTCATGACAATCAAATGACTTAATCCACCAAAAGTGTTCACGAGTATTCCAGATGACCACCACAATACTTCAAACCTTCAATGTCCGAGACACATGGTTACTACGGCGATGCGCGTAATGAACAGCAGGATGAATGACTCTTACAACGTTGTTTACCGATTGTACAAACAAGGATATGAAAAGGTTGGCGCGCAGAAATTTCGCATCGTTACGAAGTTACATTTCTCAATCTGAACATACGAATGTGATGGAAAATCACTATTGTATAAGGCGGACGCTCGTGTGACAAACAGCAGCCCAACTTCACACCGAATTATCACGTTGAATCTCAGAGGATTCAGCTTACCCTTCGAAAATATATGCGAAAACGTACACTTTTGTTGGTGAGAGTTTGGGGTAGTACGTTGTATTTTTTAACAACAGACAACCTCGTTTGTGAGCAGTGTAGTACGTACATTCGAAAACTACACGGCAGGCCTCAGTGCCAGGAAGATGATGAACCAGAATCGACTATCAGAATAATGTGTACGCAATATGAGGAAAGTGCAAACGGGGCGGTTGACAACGTACTGCTACCAAATGTGCGTGGATGCACGTCAGCCGTGCAAATGATTGTACACGTCCACGATCCTATGCTTTAAATTAACCTGTACTGGAATTCATGCAACAGCTTTGCTCGCCAAACGCCTTTTGCGATGACAAAAATACGAACAACAAATGGAATGAGCAAAATCAATATTGGTTCTCGGAATTCATTAGCGTAATGTGTACATAAGTAACGTTTACCAGGTGCACTACAATTAGTTTTCCTTTTGGACAGGGATAAGTTGGCATTGAAAATATACTACCTGCATGTCAGTCCAAGGCACAGTGATTAAACCAATACATATGTATGGAAATGGTCCACTATGGTTATTTTCTCAAACTGCGTGATAGACGGTCACAATCAATACTGATTGCCCGGCAGACCGTCAGTGATCAACCATCACGGTACTGAGAAAACCTTCGTGGTAAATGAGAGATCCGTTCATTTTTAGGGCACTGGTGCATAAAAGGTTGAATATATATCAGTGGTCTACCTTCCGGTTGCTCAGTTGATTTGACAGTTCTTTCGATGTCCTGAAACCCGATCTCACCGCAACTACGACTGGTGAACAGGCGCATTGCATGGTGCGCCTGGCCATACGAAATAAGCACTGAGTAAATTGTATTCCACTTATCATGGCCCTAATGATAGAAGTTAGAAGAATTTGTTTTAATTCTATTGGAAAAATAAACATAATCCTTCTTTCAAAAATAAACTTGCAGAAATCAGTTGAACACAACTCACAGAATGGACAGTGAACGAAACGAGGTTGTCATTTTTATTGCTCTTCATTTATGTGAAAAATCACGTGACTCCAGTGCACAGTGTGGTGCACATCAATTAAGGAATCTTGTTTTGACGGTATGAACATTTAAAAAATTAAATGAACGTCCTTGCATTAACTAATGCTCATGTTTGGTTTGTAATATCTCTCAGATTATCAAATGGAACGCCACTTTTTTTCCTAAACGAGTTATACGTGTTAAAAACACGTGTGTCTAATGTTCACGCTGTCTCTATCTGTTCCACTGACTTATACGTTGGTTTGAGACTAGAAAACCAAGTTCGCTCGGTCTGTCCAACTTTCATCAGATGTTATGCATGTTTCCGTTTTCTTGAAAATTGGTCATTGCAAACTTGCTCTACCACCGCTCTTTGCAGGCGCAACAGCATCGAAATAACGCGAGAATTTTGAGACAGAATAGATAAGAGCCGCTTATCTTGACGATAAATTCAGCTGAGGAACTGTGGGTCTAGTAGTGTCTTGGCTTTTAACCTAGCGGGCGCATTAACAACTGCCAACAACACCATATCCCTGTGAGCTACTCTGTAGGAGAATATTTATTGTCCAACAAAAAGTGAACAATTTAAATTGTACAACTTGTTCGCTTGACATCACGGACTGTTTCGTTCAGTAGAAATGAGGTAACTTTCTGTCAGAAATTCAGTGGGAAAAACAAGTAAAACTAAGGTCTCTTCAAAGTTTTCAGTAATCCAGATCAAGAATTTCCAACCAAGACTCAAAAGTAACGTCTGATGCTGTTTTATAACACCCATCTGAACAGTAAATCATATGATTCTAGCATCCCTCTGAGAGTTTTTGACTAAAAAAACAGAACTGGCTTTATCTGATGCCAGCGTTTGCCCTCGAGAGAAAGTGCTGAATGTTCTTGATCCCCTCAGCCTACTCGATATTCGTGGAACGGAGTATACTCCAGTAGGCTGGATCTGGGGTCTCAAGCCCAAGAAGCTCAATTCGAATTCTGGCTTGGATGTCTCGGTTAGTTTAATTTATCCGGGCGAACTGCCGAAGTGTACGTAACAGTTATGTCATTCAAACGTTGTGCCTGCTTGAGTTCCTCTTATCCAGTTCATTAAGATGGCAACAAGATATACAGTGAGATGTGTAAGCAGTTCGTTTATTCGCATCAGTCAAACACAAAACGTTCTGTTACATAGGTTTAACGCATGGCAACAAACACAATGAAATTAACAAACGTCACATGGGTGTAAATAGGGTGAGGTAAACGGTTTCAATTTCATGGCAACGAAACTGGATACGTTAGCATCTTCTGTCAACAGAGGGCCGGTACGTTACCCTTGATTGACGTTGACTTAATCTTCACATTACATGAAACGGTTGATTACTTGGGTAACGTTATTTCGATTCATAATATTTCTCCATCCAATCCTGCCGACGACTTTAAAGAATAAACTGTTTTATGTACGGAAATTTTCGGTTTGAGTTCTATGAATCTGCTTATAAGCAAGTTGATAGCGTAACGATTGGTACTCCACTAGGTTCAACATTGGCTGATATTTTTCTTGAACTAGTCAAAGATGAACTATCAAACTCTGTTGGCAGTTCTTCGTTTTATAAACGGTATGCCGGTGAAGTTTCAGTATTTACTGATTTTGTACATTGCGTAACTATTTAACACCAGTTTAATTGCACTCACCGAAATCTTCGACTCTTACGATCTAGAATTAGATGACTGACTAGCATTCTTAGATATTCCTATTTATGGATGCTTACACGGTACTCTAGGCCGGTCCTGTCACAAGTAGGCTACATGGAGTGGGCAGTACTTATACTTCTTCTCATTGCCACTCGTGGCCTGCAGATGCGATTCAGTGTGTACGCTTTTTTTATCGAACACGGGAATTTTGCATGTCCGGTATCTGTAGAGCAGCTGTTGATGGTTGCTCTGCTTGACAACTGGTATCTGGCTAAATTTTTTGAAGTTTAGTACACAGAATGAGGGGCTAGCCTTCAACCAAAGTCGACGCCGGAGGAGCTGATTTTTGCCAATCTTTCTCACAGAGGAGACCAGCACTTTACCGATGTAAGTCGAAAGTTGAAATCTATTGATCGCGCTTGTGCCGCAGCGGAATTGCATTTGTTACTTGCCATCCGTAGAATTAATCTCCACTGCCCCCGGTCGCTATTTCTAGGAAAACCCTGGCTCATATCAACTATCAGTTCACTTGCAGTTGTGATGACATATATCATTACAGAACGGCAGAGAACTTGTGACAAGAGGAAGTGTGGCTAACGCAGACCACAACTCAATTTTAGTCAGCATACCTACACCCAAACAGAAATCCTGCGTTTTCGGAGGCGAAACACTTAGTCAAGACAGGCCATGTGGTTGACCCCGACACTTTCTTTACTGTCCTATTACACAGTCATATCCTCCAGATGTTAGCTTTTTCCGGAGTCTTTAGTCACACTTCAAGAACCGGCCCTCTGTTGACAGAACGTGCTAATGTATTCAGTTTCGTTGCCATGAAATTGAAACCGTTTACCTCACCCTATTTGCACCCATGTGATGTTTGTTCATTTCAATGTGTTTGTCGCCATGCGTTAAACCTATATAACAGAAAGTTTTATGTGTTTGACTGATGCGAATAAACGAACTGCTTGTATCTCGCACTGTATGTTTTCTTGGGTCTGTACGTTTTCGCTGATTTTTGTTGACACGGTGAAGAATAGCTTTAATCTGTTGATAGGAAGTGGAAAATGGACGCAACTGTTTTCTCTGTGTTTTGCTGATATTCCGTCGTTCTAGACAAACACAATTGAACCCGGGTTACCAGATCGCCTTTGCAGTACATTAAGACTCTTAGTGAGAGTGATGTCATGTGTCAGGGTTATCGCGCCAAGGCCAAATCCTAAACCTGGTTTTTTCCTTGTTTATATTTTAACATTTGGGATGGATTGAACAAGTTTCTTACTGTTCATCGTTGTGACACTAGTTCAGGAAGCTCTGATCCACCAAATCAACGATCTTGTGAACATCGCTCGAGTCGATGCTAACGTGCACCGATTACTACCGTTAAGGCTTTATACAGCAATTAGATTGGTGCTCTGATGAGTCTAACCAACAGCGAGCTTGGTGTTGGATTATCGGTTTAAAAGCGAGTATTCGGCAAATGCATACAACTTTAATGTTTGATCACACGACGAGCCCACCAGTTAAATCGTAAGTGATTCACCAACGAACGACATGGCAAAAAACGTTAAAAATCTTGATACATTACTAAAATATGATAGTTTTTGGAATATGTTCAGAGAGTTAAGAAAAGACAGTTTGAGAATAACACTTGAAACGGTAAATTTAAATTGACCCTTAGGAAATGACTGGGTTAGATGAGTCTAAAAATTCGTCCACGACTTTGTCATTTTCACTGTTCGATTACCCGAGCGTTCAAAAGTAGTTCGCGGGTTGCTGCTGCACGTGGGCAAGAAGAATTTCCACTTGATTTGCCTTTGTGTACAAATTGATGGTTACGCGAAAATCTAACCGATATAAATGAAACACGTGATGTGGTATTTCAGTGGACGCTGTACTGTGCTTGACGTGAGACACACGATCATTTTATGGAAGGGTGACTTCAGGGTGGAATGCAGTGTACGGGAAGACAGTAAAGCACGTGATATACTATGAATGCAGTCCACACCGAGTGTCAGATGCAGATGTGTGTTGAAACAAACGTACATCGCCAACTCAATGTCGCCTCCTAATGGGCCTGGAGATACTTGTTCGGTAATGAAAAAACGTTAATGTCAAGAAATAGACCATATCATGAAACTCCATTTATCTGACTTCCAGTAAACATGTGCGTGTTTAGATAGTTATCGCCTAATTCAGCCGGAACGCGGTTACTGTTTTATGCAGTCATCTGACTGACTAGTATACGCTGAGAAATGACTAAAAATATTAAGATTTGGGCAGCTGATTCAATCAGGCATACAGTTTCAAAAAAATTTATTACAACCTTCATGTAGGATTCCATCGCTCACGTTAGTGTCACTTGTTTGCAATCCGCGTAACCGAAAGTTCGAACAGGAGAAGCTGAGTCGAAAATGAAAAATTCATCAAAGCACACTCAAATTCAAATTCTCCCCACTGAAAACCAACTAGTTAATCGTGGCTATTTTTCAGTCATGAGTTTGGCGAACAGACACTTCAAATCATTTTACATTGGTATAAATCTTCGTGACTTAGTGGGACGTCAACTGTTAGACCCACACATTTTCAACAAATAGAGGGCACTCTGTAAGATATCCGCACCAAATTTAGTACGAATGAAGTTGAGCAATTTGGGCGTCGTGTTTAACATGTTATTGATAAACAGATTGATAATATCACAACNGGCGTCGTGTTTAACATGTTATTGATAAACAGATTGATAATATCACAACTTTACGAGCGAGTTGTAATACTCTACGTTTCAACCGCTTCAAGTGGTCTTTCTCAGGAGGGTTGTAATCGAAATCATGTTGACAGAGGAACAGGGGTCACATGTGACCTCGCTGTGTTATTCCCAATCTGTTTATCAATAGAGGGCACTCTCTTCGATCAGCTTGCACAAGATCTAATGAAGTGCTTCCGGATAGACAGCAGAAGTCGTTTCGGGAAACTGTCGGCACTGGAAGGTAATCATTTTTTATGGCGGTCTATGACAAACTAGATAAACTCCACACCGAATAGCTAATATTTTACGTATACAACACATAAACTGCTTTATGATAAGAAACTTAATTTTTCATAAACCTATTTAGAAGTTGGAACTTCTTTATCTATTGCATATTTCATGTCGTCGTCTGCTCAGGAAATTTTCAGTTACTCAAAGCGAAAAGTACTCATTTTTGAGGAAGTTTTAAACTTCAATGTTTTCAAGTTAGGATTGACGCTTCACAATAAGTGAAGTTGTTCACAACTGCCGGACATGTAAATTGTGTTATCAACAAATTTCCTAACCAAAATGGTTATGGTTGCAAACAGCTGTTTTTAGTCATTTTTACCGGGCATAAATAGTTACATGGGATTCACTGGTCCCCATATGTAAAACAGGAATATGGTTGTACGCAGTGGTATTAGTCATGACAAGTGTGGATGAATGTGGATTGTGGTGGTGGGTTAGCGTATGTGTGAATGTGTTGTTTTTAGGACCAGTGTGTGATAACTGGTTAACTGGGTTGCTGGAATAATGAGTTTCAGACGGTTTACACGTGGGTGACCGCGGAATGTGTAGGGCCCGTATGCATCTCCTTTGGGGTCACAGTTGGGGTTTGTAGGGTTTGATAGCGATCGCCTCTGTCGTCGATTGCAGTCTCCAACTGACAACTAGAGAATAGACATGGAACATTGTAAATAATTTTGAGCCCTATATTGGGCGTGATTTGATGACCCGTGTCGACCAGGTGCCATTGGATAGCAGTTGAAATTGGTTTCGTTGTACCATTACGTAGCCATTTAGGAAGTTGCTCACTGATCTTGTCTGATTGTTGCCAAGTGGTTTTCCCAACGTAACGGCCTCGACAACAGCAGGTGAGAGAGTAAATATAGAATGATGAAGAAAATATAGATAAATTCTCGTTGAGATGTGACAGCCATACCGGTCGGCTCTTAAATGATATGTTAATTCGTTCAGCACTGTAGGTCTTGGTCGATACATTTGTCACCTTGTGACTGATTAGTTCACTAGATGCATCGCCTTTAAACGTCAGGCTGATAAAAATGGACTTTTGCTACTGTTTCTATCACTGGCTAAGCATCTTCACAGTTCATGTTCTCTTCCACAAATCTTTCTGGCTATCCATTCTGGCTCAGTATCTTTTGAATTCGTTGCAATTCGTTGTCTGTAGTGTCTGTTGTGCATAACCCCCCTTGCTGTATCGGTTAGACGGCTAATCAAATTTCGCTTTTGTCTTAGTGGAACGAGGCTTTGGAAGTTGATGCACTGCCCCGTCTGCTTCTTTTTCTTGTGAGCAGATCTTTGGAGGAAACTGTCCAGTCTGCGGCTTAATAGCACATCAAGGTAAGACAACCATCATCGTTCTCCTTCTCCAGAATGAGCTGTATATCCGGGTGTGCAGGATTGAATGCCAGTAGAATATCTTGCGCATCAGAGGAGTCTACGATCACGCCGAATATGTCATCCACATAAGATTTGTAGAAGAGAACTTCAGAAATTAAGGGTCCTAACTGACTACTTTCCACTTTGGCCATAAGTAGGTCTGCAAGCGACGGGCCTAGTGAGGACCACATTGTTACTCCATCTTTCTGTCTGTGTATCTCACCAGTGAACTGAAGTTGGACGTTGTTTGTGCAGTCCAACAATTCCTCAAAGTTTTCGACCGGAATATCAATTTCACATTTGAATCTGTTCTATGTGGTCACACAAGTAGTCTACTGTTTCCTTAAGCGGCACATTTGTGAATATTGACTTGACATCTAGGGGAATCATTCGGTGATTTTCATTGTTCAGCAAGTCAACACAGTCCACAAACTGAAGTATACCTTTCAGGCTAAATGGAGTTATTTTTGCCCCGACTAGTTCAGATATATGAATTAGCCATCTGGCTAGACTGTGATAAGGTGAATTGTCCGTGTTAAGGATTGGGCGTAGTGGAAGCCCATCTTTATGGACTCTGGGCAGTCCATACAACCTTGAAATGGTCGTACCGATCAGTTTGCTTCCTTTAAAAACAACCGCAACAATCAAATCGGCCTGCTTCATCTGACGAATTAGCTTGGATAGACTAATCCCAATAAACGTTGTCTTATCTTCCTTCGATTTTGCCTTTCTGAACCTCAACTGATCAGACAAAATATGAAGTATCTTGTCGAAATGATCTGCTTTGTCTAGCAAAACTGCAAATTTTCCGTATCGATCACATCATTTAGGATTGTCCAAGCATTGTCGTAGTCACCGAATAACGTCTATCCAACTAATCTGAAGGATTTAAAACCGGTATGGGTGAGAAGATCTATTGCTTTACCTCAACTGGAACAGTCTACATTTTAAGTGAGCACGTGTATAACCACCCGGTTTCCGTAATTCACTTCTATATAATGCAGGATACCAACGGTCACCGACTGATGCTTTGTTGCTGCATTCAGGAACGAAGGTGCTAGTTATTGATTGGGTGAGATAGTCATGTAGGTGATATGTGCAATTACTAGTATTCTGGGGGACAGTCATGTAGCGACCATAATGCATACCAGCGTTGTGAACCAGCAACCTGGACGGCTCAAGGGTTGTTGATTCATGGAAACAACACATACTTTATGCATTTTAGACATGACAACAAACAAATACACTCATCTGTCAAAGGACATTGCATTTGCCACAGACGCTAGTGCTCAATTCCTGTATGCATCGAGAACAATTTCATGCCACGCTGCACTCTAATGTTTCTTCTTGTATTTTTCTCGCGGCTACTCTATTCTATGCTCCTGCCTCATTATTGAATACCGGTAGTCATCCTCACTACACTGGTGCTACAGTGGTACTATGATAAGATACTATTTTTGCTAGTGTATGCTCTTGATAAATTTGCCTTATAACCTGTTTTAGTCCGGATGCTAATTTCTTATTTCCGCTCAGGAGCAAAATCCGTGACTCACTCCGTTTCTCGTCAGCTTGACGTGGCCTTGTCTGCACACTATTTTTAGAGTTGATCGCAACACACAACGCCAACACATTGAATCTTTGTTCTCCTTGCCGTAATTGTTTTGCTGGCAAGAAACAGACTATTAATATATCTGACTGTTCCAACAGTTGATGAACTTGTCGGTTTCGAACTTTTCACTTCAGTTTTCAATTCGCATTTAGATGAATTCGTCGATATATACATATGCATACATACATATGCATAATTTTTATTACGCGTAAACAGCAAGTGGTTGCATATACATGCATGTATTACTTCAACTGGTTTTCAAAAGCCAGTAACCGAAAAATCACTATCCAGTATTTAAAGTTTGTCTTAGGCTCACTGTTTGTCCAGCCTCTGGAATTAGTGCTGCAGTGGGTCCTTCAAACTTCTAGAAATAATCCCTCTTCTTTTGTTTGTTTACTTACAACTGACCTTGTCTAAATAGGAAATCTTGTTTGATCAAACAAGACTTTGTCATTTTTTGACAGGTTACCGTAATACCAATGATATTACAACAAACCATACGGTAGAGCACAATTACGAAACCTTTAAAAAAAGCCGTTGTTATTGGGGTCACAACTTCTGGAAAGATCTGACTGCGACGACTTATCCACGATGTGAAACTTAGTGACAAAAGTCGTAAAACATTATGACCAGGATACAACAATCTTTTGGCGTCCTACACACGAAGAAATCCCTTCTCCGAGACCACTGGTCTAAGAGATTACCTGAGACAGAGCGCACATAATTGTTTTTCACTCGTCTACAGACCGCCGTTAAGGTAGCAAAAACACTGACCAGCTAGTTGACAGTTTAAAACTATGAACAATGCCATGTTATATGCAAGACGCACGCCGATTCATCATTGTTTTTAGTGTCGCAAATGTTTCGATAGTAAGAAGCTGACTGAATAATTTTTGGCTTGTTCAGAGTGTCAGTTTGTTGTTTAGACCATTGAACCGACCAAAAAATGTTCTACCGAAGAATTTAGATTAGTTTCCTTGTCGAAGCTGATATTTTTGACAAAAAGCACATTTGAAACAACTTATAGAGGTTGCCCGGAATTCTCTGATGGTGTTCACTGTTTCTTTGGAACTTGGGTCAGTACCCTGCCAACATTGGTGTGTAAATGTCATAATACTCCCTGAAGACTTACTGAAAAATGTTAGCAATTTAGAATGATTGAATATCCTCCTAAAGGTTTTAAGCAACCCAATTTGTAAACAACCAGTAAACTGGAATTCAGCTATAATTATTGATTAAAGCGGTGCACATCATTGCCACGGCCGAGATGTGCGTTCCAGCCACGTTTTTGTGAGGCAGCCATGTTGACCACTATACCGTTAAGTTCGCATTAGGTGAAACTGTATAGTCACAGGAAAACGCTCAACCATATTTATTCTTGAGTGATGTTTTCATCACTCGGCGTGTTTGATTTCAGCGATTTGAAATTTACGAACAACTTTAAACATGGGGAGAGATTTTGGTTACCTGGAGAGACCGAGATTTTCCCAGAGACAATTGAGCGGTCCGAGCATAAATCACGGGCCAAAATAGTTTAGACTTCATACATAATGGTTTGCTCCTGATCAGCATAAGTTTAACGACACCGTCTTTAACCCGGTTGCCCCGTTGATCTTGCACTAGGCAGTAATGAATTATAATATGCTTATGAGTAGTGCTCAGAATGCCCGACGGCTGTTGAAAGAGCTAGTGACTATTCTGTGAATTCCCGTGGATGGTCCCACAAACGGAACATCCATCCATTTTAAAACCACAGAAATTACTGAAAATCGTCGGGTGATATTCTGATTATTGGAAAGTACTAAGGAGTTCCTGTTTTATACGGAGTGACCACCACCTATAATTAAATGCAGATTTTCAATCCGACAGACCTTCTTAACAGACCCCTTTCGAAAAGGGGCTCTGGGCCAGAGTTTCGCTCTTAGTAAACCTCAACAGTAGTGAATACCCTTGCCACATTCGAGGTTCTCACTCCTGCTATGCATGCATGATAAAACTAGACAGCATTATTGATTCTTGTATCCGTAAGAAGAATCCCCTCGGTGTTTCCAATCCTTGTGTCCTGTCTCCTTCACGTGATCCCTTCTTAGATTACCTCTTTGAGTTTCTACGTGTTTGTCACTCAAAACGCTGTTTATTAATCTTGCACTGGTGACCCATCAACTCAAGATACTGAGCATTTCGCTGTGTGCATTGACATCGGTGTCCAACATACCACCCTACAACCACCTGTCGATCAGTCTCTATCCACCATCCTTCAATCACGTTGCTTCTATTGGCTGTGTCATACACATGTAACTCACATGCATGCACCGTCCACAGACTTAACAAATTCTGGTTTGTTGTCAGCTTTAACCGACGGTTCCTTGTTCCTTGTATTTCCGAACAGCCTGTGTATCCCATTTGCTGTCCACCTGTTATATTTGCGGTGAGCGTGAATAAATGAGGTTTGTTATGACAATATTAAGTCGATTATGTTATTAATGCAATCTTAGCAGCCGAGCCAACTGGTTTTGGCTTCTGGGACCCGATTTGTCTAAGCTTCACTCAGTGCTTTAAAGCTAACATTCTGATAATAGTTGCACCTATGCGTTTTGTCACCTGCTTTACTCGACATTTTTTGGGTTTGTTGATAAGGCATTCGCTCACAGTGCTTAATTTGTGAAGTACTCGATTTGACATCTCTGCCCCATTATTTTCCTATGACCTGGACAGGACAACCGTGATTATATTTATCAGTAGTCTTTCCTAGGAAATCACCGCAATTCGTTCCCTTTGCTGAAAATGTGATTTTTTTTATATCTCTTGCGAATAATGTAGGTGCATTGCATCAGACTGCTTTGCAAGTAGTTAGCTGGCTTGAAAAGAAATGGTTGAAGCAATTTTCCCACTCAATCTTTCTATTGTATGTTCAAGCCAACCACACAGGCTGGTTGAGAATAACACAACGCTTAAACAACGGATCTATTATCCATAAGGACAGTCGACGTGCAAGCGAGCGATTCATAATACGAAATTGTAGTACACCGGAACGGCGAATGAGCGCACAGCGTGAGTCATGGGTTCAAGTGCACAGACCACCTGTTGATATCCATAATTGTTCAAACGAATGTTTGGGTAAATACGAGGGTTTACAACAAAAAGGGTGCAAATGATAATCGGAAAAAAATAAACAATGAGGATTACTGCACTACGCACACGGGTTAATTTTTCCTACCACGTCAGTGATTGACCGGCTGCTAAAACATTTCACTGTTGAGTTAATACGCTTCAGTACTATTGCTCGGAACACCTGGACTACTCTACCATGGACATTATTTGTTATCAAGTCCACAGCAGGATTTTACTGACAATCGATAAACCAGACATGACAATTTTATTTCCTTCATTTTATTTTAGTATTTTTGAAGCGTTTCGATTTGGATTCAGCAATGATTTTATTGAGGGTCAAACACGATGTAGTCGTACATAGCATAATCAATCTCAGCGAAGTTTGCAGAAGTCCACTGCCACATTCGTGAAATCCCTTTTAAGCACCCATAGTGCACTTTAAAAGATGTTTTAGTAAATGGGATTAGAGAATTAAGAAATTAGGCCAGCTTTTTCTCACTAATAGACTAGGGAAACGTAAATGGTCGTGAACACTTCGACGTGTGAAGCAGTTGTTCGGATCTCAAAAGAATATTCCATTTTTCGACAACCTTGTTTCTCATATACACGAAATTTTAACATCTCCCACTTCTAACTTACACATCATGAAGCCGGCCGACAGTGTTTTCGAAACGTTGACAGCTAATTCACTTCCCTACTTAGCGCTTCTGATCGCTCCTGCCTCATTTCAGCAATCATGTGATGTGTTTGCGGGGCAACTAGCTGCACTCACAATACGGATGCGATTAATGCTGCACAACATTTTGCATAGGAGTCGGTCATCGACCACTATGTTTTCACTCAATCGTTAGTGTTCTGATACATGGATCAGCGATACATCATTTTCTTAATACATCCAAGGCCATCGCCCAAAGAAGTTTAGCCAACCATACTGTTTCAACTCCATTCCGGGAAACTCATTGGCCAAACCTCGAAGGAGACGACTGTCACAGGCTTACTTCCAAAATGTCGCTAAGCTTTCATAACACATAAGTCTACTTGTATCAGTTTTCTCATTGACACAGTTAATGAGGTGTCATCCCAACCAGCTAAGCTTATCCCGACAATCTTGCTGTTCACTTTCATCGTTGGTAGCAGTGACATTGCTAGACTACATGCTGGCACTTTTCCGTTTGTTCGGCTATCTGAGGTCAATAATTTACGGTCGCTTGCTCGCTGATTTGTTGCGCTCCGATTTTTTGTCAAGATTTGCTTACAGCTAACTTTCACGGTCTACTGACAATACACGTCGTTATCCAGTATTCGGTGTTTTAATATTTTGGAGAATAGGCACGATTTTAATCTTAGAAACCTTTCAATCTCCTACATCTGAGTAAGTCGTTTTATTCTCCACGAAGTTATTTGACATCACTTTCGTGCATTATCTGCTTACACACATGTATACATAATTTTCCCATCCACTTTTATGTTGAATACACAACTGTTGCTCTATTCATTCATGGACCCGGAGCGTGATCCGATGACTGGTGCGCCTCTCAGCACTGCTCCACAATCTTTGAAAATGAAATCCGCGCCGTGGTTTATGTGCCTACAGGCAGGGTTCTTCAGTCAACTTCTAACTGCAGATCGGACTAAATGTGGCTCACCTCCCTAAAGTAGTTACGATACAAATGCTTGACCTCCTGCTCATACCACTTATTGAGCTTAAGTACAAGCCACTTAGTGGAACAGTTATCAAGCAGATCACACCGTCCGATAGGTCCAGGCTGGTGCAGTCATTCAGAGATCTGCAGTTAAGCGACTGCAGCTGTCAGGTCCCCCATCCATGGATTAAACTCTCCTTAAGGATTTGTGGATGCAGCGTCTTCATATCAACACACAATCTATTTTTATAGCTGTTTTGACCGTATATAATCTCATAAATACAGCTTGCTTGCAGATCCTTCAGTATTCTTACTTTCCATATCGCGTTAGCGTACGACTGGGAAATCCTGGGTCGGACGAGCTTTAATCACGGTATACTCAGGGTGGTCTTAGTCTAGTGTACCGTATGTTTTCGTCCGGTATTTCGTGACTAAAATTACATCTCAAAGCATTCCAGGTATCACAAGCTAGTTAACTATCACTGAGCACATCACCAGGGAGATTAGAAGTTATGGGTTTATTGCGTACACTTGACATTGAAACGTCCATAATACAAACAACCATCTGGACAGGTCCAGTGGGTTCAAAGATTAGATATTTTGCCGGCTTGCAGTAAATGGTTTGCTTGTTACTGAGCCTTTTTGCACACATAATGTTTAATTAATTAATTAGCCAAATCACTAATATTTTGTCAATCTGTCTTTACTTCACTTACGACTGTCTCAACTGTCAACGTAGTCCACACAACCTGGCGGTTAAGCAGTTGTCCATTGCTTTGCTTATCCACCGTCTTGGGTTGGACTTTTAGTTAAGGCAAAAATGACTTTCTTCATCAATACTAGTGGGATGACGTATAGATTATTTGTTACTATTCGTAATTACTAGCGGAACTTAGCTGCTCTCAGCTGGCGCACAGATCCACATTGAAACTTTACACGAAGCGGTACGACGTACAGCTACAACCGATTGTTTTGAGAACGTAATTTCATTTTTCCGAAAACAACAAGCACGGTAAAGAATCGATAGACCATTTCTGAAGCTAGTCATCTTAGTTTCTGGTCATTCATTAAAAAATGGAAACTTGATGAAGTGACTGTGTTGATAACGATCCAGTTGACTTTTTTTAAAGACATCGGATAACATGAAATGAGGGATAAGGTTTGTAAACTCTCTTTCGGTTTGCCCGTACATACATGTATATTCGAACCAGCAAACAGTTTACACTCTAACATCTTATCATTGTCCACCGTCGAATAGGTTGGTCACATAAAATTTGGCATCAGCATTGCTAGTGTCCCCGCCATTACTAAACCCGTCACAATGAAACATAAATTTATTTTCTTAATAGTCATTTTAAAGTGAAGATAGCGAGAATGTTGGAATGAAAAAACGCGTTGTATCAAATCACATGTGTCAATACGTTGCATAGTCTACCAGAATAATTTGAGTTCTGTAAACAGTACGTTATTTACTAGTCTAACAACCTCATCTATCCTGACGCAGTAAGATTGTGCTCGATTGAAGCCCATTCTCTCGCGGCCGTTGATCTAAGACTGTTTATTACATTACTGAAGCCACCAGTTTTTGGGTTGTATTCAAGTTTCTTATTTTCTTAGGAAGCTGTTCCCAATTTATCTGTCAGTTCGGCATTTCGGACATTCATGGGAAGATTTGGTTTTCACTGTTCCGATTGATCACAAACCCTTTGTCTTTGCGGCCATCTCCTAACCGGACAGACATACCTCTAAGTGACATGTCGTCTTGATTTCATCGAAAAAATTTGCGACAGACATTCGTCAAATTCCGCGGTCAGGTAATAACACCACAGACGCACTCTTCTGATTGCACACTGATGTGGTTTTATATTCATCTGATATAAGCCTTGAGAAATTCACATAAGGACAACTCAACAATGAAACGTTGTCTCATTCCGAATTCTGCTCATCTCTTCGGTTGTCCAGGATTCCCTTCCTTCACTCTCGTTCTAGTATTGTGTGCGGCATATCTACACCCAATGCTGGACCATCTGACTTAAAATAGACCCTTATCCACCTGCTTACATTCGCTCTCAAACCTCGGAATATACGAAGCACTCAAACCAGCTTCTCCTTGTTATGTTTGAAACAATACACGCTCATTTAGGCTAAATTCTGTGAAAGCTGTCAGAGTAACAGGATCCAACTTTACTTAGTATTATCATCTAACCATATCCCATAACACAATCTCGATTCTGGCACATTCCTCTGGACCATTCAGAGTAACATCATGCTGGAATAAGTATTTCATTGTCGATCGGGCTGGAAGGTTTGATACCGTCGATATTTACTGTCCGAATGGGCCTATAAGAACAATAATTTCACGCAATCAACAGCCACCTCAACATGTTAATTCGCAACTAATCTTGTCGTAATTACTTCCGAAAAGTTTTTACAATTCCATCTACTTCACCACCCATAATCCCATTCCCACCCGCAGGCGCCAGTTACCTGCCAACGCAGTCAACCACTGGCACAGATAGACACTTTAGTCGCTGTTCGTTTTTGCCAAATTGTTTCAGTGTTGCTTAATTTGATTTCATTAGAGCAACGCATATTTCAGGTGTCCTGGGAGAGGAAAATTGTCTTGTCTTGAGTGTTTTCTGCTTTATTTTGGTAACTTTGGGTAATTATAGCATGGGATCGTATCTAAGGATTTGATTGACTGTGAAAAATAGATGAATCACGTTTCTAAATAAGCCTTACTAGGCCTACGCGTTGGTCCTTCCTACAACGACTATAACTGACCGGCTACTGAAGCATTCCATTTCACCGTTATTGCTTTCAAAATCAAATACGCTCGGAACACCTCGATCACTTCCCCCACAACGTTGGAAGTTTCGTGAACATTGTTTGTTCTCGATGAGTTCAGACCCTGACTCTATTCGTTATTTTATATTGGGACTTATTCTAGTTTTCTTTTGCACTACAAAAACCGCTGAAGATGAGGATCACCGGTTTTTTGTTTTACGCCGGAAGCTGCTACGGAAACACAGAAAGCCGAACGGAGTGTGGTGCTATTTTCATAATTTTCTCCTGATTTTCAGGCTAAGATAATGCCGGATGACGTTTTCAAGGCTCATGAGTTGATGTTTCAGACGAGAACCCGTAAAGACTAACAATAAGGTGGATTTGGCTCGGTTTGGCGCTGTTCAAGTAGGGATATATAAGGGTATAGACTTTTGCCCGGAAGTTCTAGTAGACAACAACTCTGACGTCTATAGTCCGGTATGAGACTGCTAGTCGTGTGAATCATGAAGTTCAGGAAGTGTTGTCAGTGTATGTGCTGTTTGTAGACGTTGACAAACCCGTACAAAATTGGTGGTACGACATGTAGCGGAAGGTTTAGAGCAACCCAGGGTTAAACTGGCTCTTTTTAACCGTAATCATCCCAAATACCTGAAGTTCATACCGGTGTTTGAGATAAGTTTGATGATGTCTTATCTACCTTCTTCATTACCTTAAACACTATATCCCCAGGTATATGAAAATCTGCATAACACCGGCATCTGATGATGGCTACAAGAGACAGGGTAGCCTTCCAAAATACCCTTTTCAGTGGATGCATTATGAAGACATGTCGCTTCTGGGAGATTTGTTGAACGTGGCTGAGTGAATACCACACCACGCAGGTGTTCTAGCTACCCCGGATACTCTTTCAATATCCTAAAACGAAAATGTTCACTCACGTGGTAGTTCCCCAGAGAAACAAAGTGCTCGAATTTTCCTGTAGTGGTCGTTACGGCCAATGACTACCAAAAGACAGCACAACCGTTTGAGATCACTTCCTCAGCTTTTCTCGTCAGCTTTAATTTAAGGAGGACTGATAATTAGTGTGGCAACATGAATGACGAAATCCTTGAGCATACAATTGAGTGCAACTTTACTGTGAATGGCTGTCTGTTCTAGGTTAAGATGACAATACATTTGTTTTGTCAAAATCGCGCACCACGTGCACAGGGTGGCTTTCGGTTGAGGACGGGACCAATCAACTTTTCGAATTGGTTGGTGAGTGTTCTACAGTCCAAACTCATTGAAGTTGTAAGAGATACAGGTCTAAATATGCATGCTGAAATTATCCTGGATGTTGAATAGATTCACTTATGTTCTTTTGATGATCTTGCAATCAGAACAGATCTACCATATTCTGTACGCACAATTTACTACTCAGCTGCTGTTGTCCGACAGGTTAATTGTGCGAGCATTCTGCGAAACTGGTTTTTGAGAAGTTATTTTTGTACATTTGACGATGTACTAAGTGCTGAACGGCTTATCTCTTGCTGTCTGTTACTGTACCGCTTTTATGATGCCCCTTGGTAAGGCACAGTAACCTACCCACTAAGTCAGCTGGAACTGGGTGTGCAATAATATACTTTGACTGGGGAAGTATTTGATGAAAAAGGGCTTTTTACGATATTAGTGTCTGGACAAATATAAGTTTTGTCTTCCTCTGCATACACAATGCTTCGAAAAGTTTCAATACCTTCGTCGTGAGTAGATCGCTGATGATCTGTACTGTTCAGAGTTAACGGTTATATTTTGTAAATTCGTTCTTCTACGTTTTGTATACACCATTTTGTTAACTACATCCGTATCTTTGTTTGGAAACCTCACCAGCATTTTTGAACTGCATTGGTTACAAGAATAAACATAGGTTTCTGCACTTCGTCTCCCTTTCCCCCTAGTTACATGGGTCGTTGGCTGATGAATTAATCGCATGGTGAATTTTTTTGGCTCCGCGTATCTGCCGACCTATCAACGCCAAAGGTTTTATCATCCCACACTGCGTGGGGAACTGTTCATCTGATGTTATCTGACTCTACTCTCTTGCGTTGTCTTTCTTCCATGTGTGATGATATTTTCAGTTCAACAGACCACAACTTGCCAATCAGTCGTCCTGTTCTATGTCGATACGTCTTTTATTTCATCTGTACGCATGTTCTTCGCATCCATTTTTTGTCGTCACAGTTTCCGTTGTTCTGATTTCCTTGATCGTTTTTGTCTTTTAATTGATTAGGCTATTACCGATTCATCAGTTGCCGTCCATCAACAGTGGAAACATAAATGATCAGTGGAAACTCATAAGGTCCTGACCTCTCAGGATGCTAATGAAACTCTATAGTTGGCGGGTACAACATTTTTACAAAACCCGTCACGACCACGGCAGTGTAACAACGGAGTAATGGACGACCCTGAAAACTCATAGTTAAGGCTCATTTCAGCTTAAGTGAACGCCAAGATACGCTCCACAGTCAACATATCAGTTTTTGTGGTATTCTGACTAGGTCGAGCAACTGACGGCTGGTGTGTGGTTTCGACAACACACTGAACGGAGACCACTGGATACACCATTCTCGTAATGAGGAGCGGTGTGGGAGTAACAAAGAATGGCATTTAATTCAGTGTGGTATGTAGGTAGAGTGTGTGGTCACAAAGCGAAGGTATTTTATTACAAGCAACTATCAGTTTGGTTGTTAGAGAAGAGTCTCGAAAACCAGAGCACTACCTTTAAACCTAGGTATGTAACCCACGCTAAACTTCTGGCTGACAGTGTTGCGGATCCCTGCGCCCGAAAGAAATCTTCTCTGTGCGTTCCTAATCCTTATACGCTTTGTCTCAGTGACGTGATTACTTCCTCACTTATCTCGATTAGTTTGTGGTTTTCACACTGTTTCACATTTATTTTGCTACTCTCGTGTAACTGCCGCATCAGACCGCACTGTAAATCTTTGTCTGGCTTGACAAAAATGAGTGTTGATTCTTCCTACGTAAATGATTAACAGACAGCTGAAATGTTTCATTGTTAGATTATATTTCAGTTCTATTGTCTCGCAGCAACAACTACGCTTGGCACACTGATTACTCCCTAATATCACTGGGTCTAGGTGTTAAGAAACCATAGCTTTTGTCTTGTGAGTTGACGCCAAAAATCGGAAAGCGCTTTCTAAATCAGCTACAGATCACTCGGTGAAACGTTGTTGATAATGAAGGCGGTCTTCTTAACTTAGCAATGTACACCAATATCTTGAGGTATCGTGTAATTTTGGTCAATTACGGATCCTGATAATCGACAGCACGTTCAAGCATGCGGCTTCTTAAGAATAATGTTGGGTGTATGACAACGTATTTAACTCGGAGGATTGTTCGGTTTGACACTGGCGTAGGCTCACGAACGGCTGCGGAAAGAACGGTAGTTAGTTTCTCACAGAGACTTTCAACGGAGTGAGAGGGAGTGAAGTTTTTCCAAGACTGCGTTGCCAAGTGACCAATTAGTTTCTCTGCATTCATTTTGCGAAAGTTTGTACGATTACCACCCTTTGAACAGACAAGTCTCGTGTAGCGAATGGAGTAAAATGAGACGATTACTTGATCACTGAGTCAGAGTTGTCCGGTGATTTCAAGGACACCAATCACAAGCTTCTCGTTAGTGAATATGTAGTCCATCTGCGACGGGTTATGGTCAGTACCTCACCGATTAGGACCAGAAATGTGCTTTGTGAAGCCCAATACTTTGATTGTGTAAAAAAAGTCGTTCAGACTGGGTTTTTCATGCCTGCATATGAGAAAACAGGAAAGCCAATTTCAGATAAGTTAAATTCACCCATCAAGAAAATATGGAATAACGTCATTGTGGACAATCTTTCTAAATTGCATCAGGAGAAAATGGCGACGATAGAGCATCCCTACTAGCCAATGGTTGGAACCATTTAGGAGAATCATTCACCAAACTGTTTTCGAAATCGCAGAAGGTACCATATTGTTCTAAAATAAGGCCTGAAGAGAAGTGTCGGCGTAGATGGCCGATATCCTCTACCATACTTCTGTATTCTGAAAGGCGAGCTCAGAAACTAGTTAGGAGGTGTTGGACCACGATTTATATACAGCAACGATCCGGGGTTTTGCGGTAGAACAGGGCTCACAAAGTTGTAGTGTTTTGTCTACTAATCCAGGCAATGGTAAACAAGTGAGTGTTATCCTGGGATTGTAAATGAGGTGGTTTATTCACAATGCAACCACGGTGGTTGTCTCTGACTTCAAAGGAGCTGACTTTATTAAGTTTTCTAGACCTTCTTTTGTCCTCGACAGGTTCACAATGGTAGTAGTATGCATACGGCAACCGGCTCTTATTAATGTCCGTTCTTCTTTGAAACGGACAGAGTGAAACGAACCCTCCCCAAGAATAATGCAACGTCGATAGCGTCCAGGTGTATGCGGTGCCCCCTCTTGCTAGTTGACTGTAATTTGGAGGAATCACGGACGGGTTTCACCGGGGTGCGTGTTGGGGCGTAGGATGCGATGAATACGCCGCATTTGGAAGTTAGTAAAGGTAGCTGACAAGAATCACTGCCGGCTCCAGTCATTTCTGGGGCAGTCTTTAGGGGGAGTCTGTGACACACTTAGTGACAACAGTGTAAGATCAGTCAGTAAGACTAAATCCCTTGCTAGCGAGCTTTCTTCTTTGTCGTTCAGCCCACGATATAACGGAGTACACCCGGGCCCCCACAGTAGCCCAGTAGTTTGCGTGCCGCTAGTAGAACAACTTCCGTCGAACTAGATGTCGATAGCACGACCGTTAATAACCAAAGCTTGTCAGCATGTGTAAATCCAGTTGTCTGGCCAACCTCGTGATAGATTTTTCGAGGCGCGGATTAACACTCACTGTTTTTTACAAAAGCTCTCTCAGGGCTCTCTATCTTGTTGACTAAGAACACTTGCATTACATTTCCCACACTACTGGCCATTCTAACTTTAATTCCCTGTAGATACTAAGTGAAATGCAACTAACTTATGTGCACTAATATTAGATTGTGGTCCATTCCATCGAGGAGACGTTGTAGTACAAATTACGTCTGAGGTTGTAAAATACAAACCAACAATAAGCAAATATCAAAAGTATGCCCAATTTGACGTGCATTGGCCAGCATGGGCTCGTTCGCAAATTTCATGCTGGGCTGGCCGAAACGGTGTATGTCTAGGGTCATTCTGAGCTGTTAGGCTTCCACAATGTGAAGAGCTCGGAGGACTTAAAGTAACAGGTCACAAATACAATAATAACGAAACATTTCTCGTTAGCTGGAACCTGGAAACTTGATAGATCTTCCGCTGAACGATCTCTTGACGAGCTTTTCCGGAGGTTCAGCAAACATACTCGAACATTCCAAAATGTCTTAAATGTAAAGAGAAACAGGAGGTGAGCAACCTGAAGGAAGTATGACAGGTCGAGTCAGCACCAATCGGGTTGAAGAAAGCTGGTAACGTAAGTTTGCTGAAGGCGGTGTAGCGTGCGCAGGGATTAGGCAGACAACACTGTTGGCTTGGAGGTATTCTAAATGTGCTAAACAAAGTGGACGGTTAATCGAAAACGCGTCCAAGCCGTCTCGTGTGGCTTGATAAAACATTTGTAAACTGCAATGAAGATTGATATGGTTTCCGTACCAAAGGGCATATAGGAGCGACCGTACAGCATATACGTTGGGTTTCGTTGTACTTTTTTGCAGTACCAATGTTAGTCAGTTCTTGGCTAGGATATGCTGCTGTAGAAGACGCACTTATAAGGGCGATCGACAGGCAGTGTTCTAGAAACGGGTCTTGCGCGCTGAACGTGTTCTGGCAGAAAGATGATATCTGTTGATAAGTCCAAACTGTACCAGAAGACTGAAATGTGTGGAGATTTGTAACCCCGTGCGAGAAGAACCTAACTGTTAATGATTTCGTGGCAAGCACTGGTGGTTTTAGTGTTATGACGTCGAATCCAGGGTGCGCATCGGGCTATCGCCACACTTTTTTGAAGATTTCCCACATGGAGCTGAAAAATTTGTACCGGTTGTTTGGACGAGTTCGCACTAGGCGAAGTCAGATGTTGAGTCCGTGCGTCGACCGCAGTGCAGCAAGAGGATTCGGGATCAAGATAGTTCAGTAAGGCCGCGTTGGCTACTGGGTCGCAAGATGGAGTAGATTAAGCTGCCGGATAGTATCAAGGAAACTGTGGACATCACAACATAAATTTGGAAGAAGAAATTTCCGGCAAAGTCGCTAAATAGTCTCATATCTACGTAGTGATGAGGACGTTCGTAAGTAACGAACTCGAAGCGGATGAAAGTTACAGCTATACAACGACGTACGTGGTACATAAAATGGAAGTGAGTAAAGGCTACCAAAAATTTACGGAAATGTGCAAACTCAAAAGGCTTAATGTGTCTGACGGCTCTGAAACTGTGTTCAATGCATCGGGATTCTTTGGTCAGATGCGAAATTCGGGCAAGTAAACATCCTTCATTGTGTGGTTTGGAATTAGGACAACCAGGTGGTGCGAGGCGGTGAGATTGTGGTAACCAGTGACAATTACGCACCGCACAACCATCAGTAACCTTGCGTGAAAATTTGTAAACATAAAAATACACACCGAGAAAATGGCGTCTAAACAATACAATACCTATGAGACGACGAAACAGGAATACGGATACCCCCACTGTTGGTGAAAATTGTTGAAATGCATATTAGGATACATAGCGTCATCAAAAATAGACAGTGGGTCCATTCAAAAATAGGGGTTACTGAATTAACATTCACAATGTAGGCTGAGGCGGACTAAGGCAAGTTTGTAGAAATTCCAAAAAAGACGTTAAAATGACGAACACACCAATTTGCTGTGATAATCAAAAAGATGAACGATCTGAATAGGTTTGATTGTCGGGGCCAACAAACTTGTGGTGAGTCGACGATAACGCGTGTCGCAGAAACGTCACGAATCGGGATCACTAATTTTCGATTGTAAATGGATGAAAAATCTCTGAAGAAGATATTGTATACTAGATCTAAACATGTGGAGTGGACAAATGTGAACACACCAGACATCCACGCACTACTAACTTAGAACACCTTCTTTGAAAGCTACACGAACTGAGGTTTCAGTAGCCGTCAGACCGAAAGAACGCGACAGGGTCTGAAAACAAACCATGTTTCCAGTAATGTTTGAAAATCTGATGAGTATCTAGATTTGACCTGATCTGGGATCAGCAGCAGCAGCAGCCACGAGAGGAGAACGGAAACAATTAAGGGGGTTCGTGTTCACTGGGTGTTCGGACTTGCCAACCGACACACATCATCACTTGATCGCTACCACACACATGACTGTTGGTGGGTGCACCTGAATTTGCTGACTGGCCTGAGGTTACGCGTGTCTTTTCGGGCCATCAGCTTTCATTATATCTCCGTTTCATTGACTGGTTACACTTGTCATGAAGTTAGCTCCTACGTTTTCATATCGTACTCAAAAAGTTTCTCCGGTTCTATGCTAACGTGATACGGAAATTTTATACAGGCGGTGAGCCTGCATGCAAGCTGTATTTAATGATTTACTCACCGTACAACAAACGAACTTCGAAGAAAACAAAGGCACTATTGGGATGAACATGAGAGAACCCCCAATACAACCGCATGCAGACCACCGAAAAAGATGTCAACAGAAACTCCTGCTGATCTTCAGAATTCAAACAGACGTCGGACCGGTTAGGCAACGTCCTTAACGGTAATGGTTAAAACGTTGGTATTCCAGGGAATGTAGCCTGCGATATGGAAGACGACGAGAATTCCTCACACACTCACCTTTAAAGTTGCTGTATCCGCTCCAACACTCTAACTTTGATGTCAATTGTTCCTAGTAAATTAACATTCACAAGGTAACGTAAACAGGTACGCTGGTAGTTGTAGTGTAACTCTCACATGGCAGGGAATTCAGGTTTTTGGGGACATCAAAATGATTCCACTGCACACCGTATCTTCTGTCACTGTGTGTTATTCCATCTTCTAAAAAAAATCTGAGTACAGGCAAACTAGTAGAGCTCGTCTTGTTGGCGGTCATAGCTCAGTGTGCAACATGTGTAAGCGATTGAATCTCTGAAAGATGTACAAGGAATCCATACAAGCACTGGAGCAGGATTATACGAATACAGCACGAACTTGTGGGAAATAAGAATTGAACAATGAAGAAATGAAGCATTAAGATGAACTATATGATTAATTATTGACCCATGTACGACTTTCTGGTGATCTTCATCTGCTTCCATCTAACAGAACACATCTTCTCCAAAGCCGCTCCAAATAAGTCTCGTTCCGGTGGACCACGTTGGTACATTTCTTGATGTCCTAGCTTCTCTTATATCTCCCCTCATGTTCTTCTCTCAACGTTTATAGATTACTCGTGTAGGCGGAACCCCTACTTTTATTTTCAACGGCTGACAGCTTTCTTGTCCTACAATCACCACAACGTTTCTGTCAGGAAATTCGTTCTTGCGAATGGTCTTTCAATAAGATGAACGAATTTGAAGTAGAGCTCTTGTACCGGGAAGTACTTTCGTTTTACACTAACCACTGAGACAATTCTAAGATCTTGCAATGGAATTTTTATTCTTCCTGGCAAAATTAGGCAGTTGTCTTCATGTACTTACTTAGCCTTGCACAACAATCGCTTAGCTTCTTCACAGCTGCCCTTATGTTTCCATTTGAGTCGTTGTGATAAGAGCTAGTGAACCGATGCATGAACACTCATTCTTTGCTCAAGATCAAGAAACTCTGTGCTGGTGAATTGCTAACCGTATTCAGATATGGGCTTCTCAAATATTCCATAACGAGCAAGACGATACAATGGATTGTTTACTACCAACTGCGTGAATGTCGTGGACAAGATGTCAGTCTCAAGGAAGTCACTAAGACAACCGATTGTTGTTAGGAGGATTTTCCCGTTAAGACAAAATGTATCGTCCGCCAGTTTCTGTGGCAGATTTTGCGGTACTTCATCCGTCATCATTGGTTTTTCTTTCCCAAGTTGACTATCACTCACATTTGATCGCAGCCTTCGCATTCAGATAGACTTTCCAGCTAGCCTTTTTGGAAAAGAAGCACTAGACTCGAGTTTCGCTCTCATTGGAGCTCATCAGTAGCGCATATCCTTGCCACGGCCAGGATTTGAACTCCGTCCATTCCAATCATGAGGCAACCGTGTTGACCACTGCGCCATTGATCTCACATTAGGCACGACCGAATTATCTGAATGCGAAGGCTGCGATCAAATGTGAGTAATGGTCAACTTGAAAAAAAAACGAATCCCCGACTACTCATCGTTCTTCTTTCTGTTGAACGTTTTATACTTAATATACCGAGAAGCCAAACAGACAAATCTGGAGCTGAATCTAGATAAAGGGAGAAAATATTGGATTGCAAGCTGTTCCCACCTAACTATTCACGCCTAGGTGAGCACGGTTAGTGTTCTGCAGCCCAGGAATGTTGCCATCTCCTCGACTCAATATCTTGCTGATTTTGTGTATCAGTCCATCTTGGACTGTTTGCTTGTCTAAACGGTTATAATAAAGTGTCAGTTTGTTCATCAAACCATTCGGTTTCGACAACACTGTAGAGCAACGTACAACTCTAATACAGATATCTCAGCTGACGCTTATTCTGAATAATTCCGTTGGGCGCCTCCTGATGTAGCCATAACCCTCGGTACCCCAAGTCCGGTTCTGATTCACATCATCCAATAGCTACAGACAAGTCCCCTGACACTTGTTACTGTCGCTATCGTTTTGGTGATTACGCTTGCAAACGTATCCAATCATGCGTATACCCCAGCCTGTTTCCTGAAGACAAACCAGATATCAGAAACATTCCAACTGGCTGATAATGGCAAGTTTCCAGTGACCAGTCTAACCGTGGCCTGTTTGATATTTACCACAACTTCATCGGACTCCACTAGCTCATTAGTGGTATTACAGAGGTCGGCTTTATACCTTTGGAAAAAATTAGGCGCTTTTTCGTACTCCTTGGGTACCAACTGCAGACAGCAGACAGCCGCAAAATCACCATCAACGGATAGCACCCCTTGATAAACTTCATTGAACTGCAACAAAATTTCCGCGGGTTTTCATCACCGGTGTTGGCGCTAACTTTCACATGAATTATAGTTTGCCAGTTGAATGCAGCCATCAGAAACTTCCAGACGTTACGACTGCTCCATACGTTCAGGGTGAATTCGCTACAAGTAACTTGTTCGCGCTTGGCACTTCTGCATCGAAGGCCATTCGATATACAGCGCCGTTAAGGCAGTTTCGGGGAATCTGCCAACAGGCGCTGAATACCACAACAACGAAACACGACGTCGCCCATTATATTACCACCGGGCGGCACTTACAATTGTGCGCTCATGATGGACGGTAACCTAAAAGCTGAAGATCTCTAAGGCAGGTTTCGCAGAGATGATCATTCCGGGCACCATTCGTCCTTCTGATGGCCTCTGGTTATCACCTTTACACATTGCCTCCAGAAAGAACATGTGAGAGTGAAGATTATGTAAAGACTACCAAACGCTGAATAACGCAACCGCGCGATAAATGGTGTCACACATACACAGATTTTCTGTAGAAATATCCAGGAAGGAAATCTTTTCTAAGATATATTTGGTCGAAAAATGCCACCACATTTGAGTGGCCGCTAACAACATCGCCAAAACAGCGATTACGACGCTTTTTGGTTTCTGCAACTTTACCCGTATATCATCAGGCCTCAGAAACGTTCATGGAACATTCTGATGATTGGTGGGGTAGGTTTCGCGCGAACTGGACTCTGTTGGCTTACATCTACTTTCTGCTGGTTACCGCACACCAGGTACAAGAATATATGTCTGACTTACAGTCTACGAATGTTTAAATCACGGTCGTGTTGTCATCAAGAGAGTTAAGTGTCTTTAGTGTTTCTGTTTTTGGGACTCCGGGACATTACATCTGCATAGGCGGTAGCACATCACTTTCAGAGAGAACCGAAGCGAATCCGGGATACCAACTACCTCAGTCCAAATGAGTTTTCGTCGGGTTTTATGGATTACGGAATATTACTGTGATTGTTTTGACGTATTGAAACAGCCGATCGACCAAGTAGCCGTCAAACAAGTGCAAATGAGTGCAACAACTTCAGTATGTCTCGTCAAGGACGAACATGAGCACCAGGTTTTGAAATTCGATACACTTCCCCCTGGTAGCAAAGCCATTTTACAGCGTCATCGTCAATGTGATTCAGATGTACTCTTTCTTTTATTGATAGCTACAACCAGTACAAATATGGTACAGTACGTTAACAGAGAACCGATGTCCATTCACGTTGCTGCCAAACATTTCAGACAAGCTGGAAAGATACCATAATTTTGAACTTATTGATTACAAGACAATAACGTATACCTCCAGACTGAAACCTGACAGACATTTACTGATAGAAACTTACATATTCGCGTTCAGTCAATAACCGTAGTATGTTGAATCGGAGGCCAGAACTACAGACGTGGATGCACAAGCCACGATGATGTACACAGTTTACCTGCATCACACACCTGTTAATATCTAACGTCTACTGATTCGTCAAATTACTCTGGGTTCACTCGTAACTTCTATCATTACGGCGGATCTCGAGTAGTCGCATCCGGAATGCAGAGAGTGTCCAGTAGATCTTCAGCCCGCTGAATAACCGATTCCGATCCAGAAAATACGGTCATAAAAGCTAGTTGGTTATAAATGGGGCTCTGAAATAGAAAAAAACATCGAAGGTCCCGATAACGAACCTACCAAACTCACAAAATCCAAGGCCAACTATTTACGTGTGTGCGACCTAATACAGCGACGCGATAGAATGCACGTGACATTAGGTGTTCAGATAAACGAGGGTTCACTAGTGAGAACTAAAGATGGGCCTAGCGCGCGAGTGCAAGGTTTGTCAAGTAAGCGATATTAAGCCTCATCAAAATATCCAACATATATCGAAATGATATGTGGAACACATAGAACCTGACGCTCGTCAGGGTGCACTTCGTCGAGCGCCCAGTTCGAATGACCGGACCAGTCTTCGCACGGATGGCTTGCAACTGCTGCTCAGAGGATTCTGTATGTAAGAAGGACGCTTGATAAGAATGGAGCAAGTGAACTCGTGAGATGTGGTTGCCAACTTTCTACCGCACACACGAACTTCACCACACATAACACCGGCGTGTTCTTTAACACGTGGTGTTCGTTAATCGTAAACCGTACGTTTCAGCCGTTCGTTTTGTTATAGTGTTTTTGATTCACACTTCTCGAGCCTCTACATGCTAGTACATGTGTGTAGGTCGCAACATATGCCAAATAAAGTTCACGTACTGTAAAACCCGAACATGTTCTATTACCCTCCAGTGGAATGGCAGTTGTTGTAAAGTTCACCACAAAACATCATAGCTCACCGTAAGGCTACCTCGTAGGGTTACCACCCATGGTGTTGTTACGGATATGGCTGTCAGACGCAACCAAAAGATCGAAGGCAGTATGGGAGCCAGTCAGTTCGTATTGCCTGCCCGAGAAGGGCTTTCGATTGTCAACGACATAGTCAGTGTGCGCCGAGTACTGTTAAACTGCACGAAGCGCGAAATGTTGCCAGCAAGGCCATGCCGGAAACTGATAGCGCCGGTTCCTTTTGATCGGACAACAGCCGGTGGAGCACAGATTAAAGTTTGAGGCATACACAACTTTGGCCCTGGGAATATTCGCATTAGAAGACGCATTTGCAAAAACTATGGCTGTCTTCTCATTTGCTTAAACATAAGAGCCGGACACTTGGAAGTAGCACGGTCGGTGTGAACGGACAATTTTCAGTGGCTGGCCGTCGAAGTGCGTCGGAAGCAAAATGCACTGTCAACGGGTCCTACTTTGTAGGCGCGAAAGTTGCTTCACTCTGACCAAGTAAAATCTATCGGACACCAGTGGTTCGCAGTATTGACGGGCCTTTCACCCCTGCCACCGCCATTTGTTTGGGTGGAACGTCAGAGCGCCTGGTTCGCACAGTTCGACGAGTCGCACAAGTTGCTATGATGCAACTGGTGATGTCGGATGATGTCCTCTACGTCTGCTTGGTCGAAGTTAAGAGAATCCTGATTGGCTGGTCCCCAGTTCTAGTTTACGATAATCCAGACGGGCGCTTGGCCTTAAGATCAAACGGCCTGTCGATCTTAAAGGCAAACCCTAGCCTGTCATGCATCCACATAACGCTACTGGAAAGGTACACGAAGGGAATAAGACATGTGTAACTGTGCTGGAAATCTACTCGATTCACCGCTTATCCATACCCCGACACAATAAAAGATCTGACAAACGGCTAATCCAAATATCGCGTTAATGATACAACATCAGGATTGGACGAACGGTCTCAGTGTTGTGCCTTCCGTTATTCGCCAATTCATCTGTTCCGTATTCCACCCATTAACATACAGTTTATGATGTTGCATGTGCTAATACGGTCAGCCAATGACAGACTGATTTCTTTAGTACGGGTGTACATCCATGAATTCGGCGTCCCCAACTCATTAATAACAACTGCTTACTGCTACCAGTACCAGGTCTTTTCCTTATTACTTGCGTGGGAGGTTTCAATTCAAGTACGATTTCTAGGGCTATTCGTAGTCCCTAATTCTGAGCATCACAAATTGGCGTAACGGAATGGAACTGCCTGCAATTGAACAATTAAGGCTTCATGCCGGTGCGAGTGAAATCGAGGAATGGGTCGAACGATTTGAACTGTGGTGCAGCATTCGTCGTGATGTGAAGAAGGAAAACCAATCAGCTTTCTCCGTTATCCCTGGTGGTCGTGAATTGTATTCGTTACTGAAGAATCTGGCTTATCCGAATGCCCCAGCCTCGTTGCCATTCGACGAACTAAAGAAACTGCTGTTGAAGCACATTCTTCCAGTCAATTTCCAGGCCACAGAACGGGCGAAGTTCAATTCATTAGTTCATTCAACAAGCACGAGCTTCCTTGAGTTCATTCTACAATTGCGAAAACAAGCTGCTCGTTGCGACTTTGGTGACAAGCTGGAGAAGCATCTGCGTGATCGAATGATTGCTGGGGCCAATGACACTGATCTTCAGCGTAGATTGCTGGTCAAACAAGATATGACAAGATATAATTTCCCAAGAAGCCCGAGACATCTGCAAGCAGGAGCATGACGTCAACGCCGCTTCAGCTGATCCGAAAGTTATACCATTTCAGAAGCCCAAAGCACATACTGCCACCAGAAGTCAACCAGTAAACAGGCCTTTTCATACACCCAACTTCAATCTCGGTCCAAAGAAGTTTAACGAATGTTTCTTGTGTGGTGAGTTGCAGGTACAACCATCTTGCCGATTTTTTAATGATATGTCATTTATGCGACAAATCTGATCATATTAAGAAGATATGTAGAAGTCAGAAATGTCAACTGAGTCATGTTAGAGAGACAAATGCTATGGAGCCATCCACTACTGTTTACTAATTTCAAATGAAATTCAGAGCTGAGCAATTTGTACACAGATGCCTCAAGTTCAAATAGGGATGTAAGTGTGAATTCATTGTGGACACAGGAAGTAGTGAATCCATCATTTTAGAACCGCTACGAGATCGCATGGCCCTTGATGCTCAGCTGAGATCAACAATGATGGAAATACGTGGAGCTACTGGTCATTGGTTAGCTCGCCTAAATGAAGCTGATGTAATGATTGTTGTTAATGATAATGAGCTGATTTCATTGCGTTTCTTGGTGTCGGAGGGAAGTCCGGCCATCCTGGTATTAGAAGCTCTGAAACAGCTCAACTGTACTCTTTTACTACATGTTAATTCCAAAAATGGTCCAAATGAAGAGCACCAAGCCCAGTTACGCAACCTGATAGTTCAGTGTTCACAACTTACAGGAGGGATGAAAGTAGAGCCACCAAAACTGGAGGTGCAAGGGGACCCGGTTTTTCTAGATTGTCGAATAATACCCTATGGAATGGGAGAACATGTGCATAATGCTCTCAACAGATTGAAGGAAGACGGCATAATCTCGCAGGTCAACTCATCAGCATGGACCACACCAATCGTTGTAGTTATGAAAGAAAATGGCAACTCACCTAGGATGTGTGGTGACTATAGGTTAACGCTGAATCCAAGACTTAAAAAGTGCGCAGCGACAACGGAGGAGCCGGTGGATTTTATGAAAGCCCTGCACGGTAGCAAAATGTTTTTTAAAATTGGCCTGACAAACGCATACTTACGAATTCCATTGGAGGATGATTCTAAGGTGATCACTACGATGACTACCCCTTGGGGATTATTTCGGTACAATATTTTACCGTTTGGAATACACGTATCACCTGGAATATTCCAGACTGCGATTGATGAAGTAATTAGCGATTTACCAGGGGTATACGCTAATCATGATGATGTAATCATTTACGCCGACAATGTAGAGGAACGTGATAAGTGGTTACTATCACTTCTGGAACGAATCAGGAATAAGAACATAGCCATAAGGCCTTCCAAGTGCGTGTTCCAAGTGCGAGGCTGAGTTTTCTTGGTTTTACCATATGTGATAAAGGATACAGGCCGGACCCTGACCGGTACAAAGCTTTGGTTACCGTTACATCGCCAAGAGACCAGGATGAGCTGCGATCAATAATGGGATGATTGCAGTACCATTCTCGTTTTATCCCAAACTTTTCGACGGAAGCACAACCATTATTTGCAGTACAATCAGCAGAAACAAGATCTTGGTCTCAAAAAGACGAAATTCTCCTGCGACGATTAATAAAAGTTGTGATTGAAAGGCCGATGTTAGCCCCATTTACTGTCTAAAGTTACCACGCTGGTCTAGTGTTGGCATTGGTGCTGTGTTGGAACAGGAGGGATATCCGATCATTTGCATATCACGTTTGTTGAATAGGGCTAAGCAGGGATATTCACAAACACAAAAAGGAGGCGTTAGCAGTCTACTGGGCTGTCAGGAGGCTGCATAAATATTTGTTCGGTATTAGATTCAAGATTGTTACTGATCACTAAGCTCTACAGTATTTATTTGACCCCCACAAATTAATTGTTAAATCATCAACGGCAATGATACAGCGCTGGAGTCTAGTTCTAGCAGCAAACGACTATGAAATCGTTCATCGTCCTGGTAAACAGATTCTTCAGGTGGATTTTTTATCACGGTATTCCAGTTTTTCAGCTGCTGAAGCTTGTTTGCTTGCTTCGCCAGCTATGCCAGTAAGGTGAGAAGACTTGATCAAGACAACTAAAAACTATTATGGCACGGTAGTTGCCGCGATGGTTAAGGGTTGGTCGTCAAATATTAAAAAGTAACACCCAGAACCGAGGGGAGTTGCCAGTACAACCTGATTGTGTGCTGTGTCGGAGAGATCAATTGGTCATTCCACCATCGCTACGAAAGGCGGTACTAGACGACTTGCATTAAGGTCACCTGGGCGTGGATAAACTGAAATCCCTGGCTCGACAGACGTGTTGGTGGCCGGAGATAAACTCGGATATCATGAGCATTGCAATGAACTGCCACTCCTGCCCCCACAAAATAAAGACAAGGCCGAAGAATTGGACACCTTGGCTGGACAGCTACGTACCATGGCAACGGGTGCACGCAGACTATTGTGGACCACTTATCGGTAACTATCACAATCTGGTGTTAATTGATTCATACTCACGGTGGCCAGAAGTATTTATTACAATCTCACCTTCCACGGCATTTACCATGCGAGCATTTCTCAAATGTTTCAGTCGTGAAGGCATTCCGCAGGTCTTGGTGACGAACAACGGGTCACAATTTTGTTCCGCTGAAATGAAACAGTGGCTCGACAGCATCAGGTGTCGCCACTTGTGAATGGCGCCTCGGCATCCATGTCCAAATAGAGCCGCAGAAAATCTGATGAAAAATGCTCAAAAGTGCTGTGAGTTCCACTAATCCTAAAACACTTGCTAAACTGGATGTCACAGAACTCATTAAGCTTGCAAGGCGATATTTTAGATAACTGATGAATAGTCAGGGATTTGGTTTATTTTCAGGTTGACCATCACTCACATTTGATCGCAGCGTTCGCATTCAGATAGACTTTCCCGCCAGCCTATTTCGAAAAGAAGAACTAGACTCGAGTTTCGCTCTCATTAGAGCTCGTCAGTAGTGCATACAAGCGAGAGTGGTTGAGCTTTCAGATTTGATAATTCGGTCGTGCCTAATGTGAGGTCAATGACGCAGTGGTTAACACGGTTGCCTCATGATTGGAATGTCCGGAGTTCAAATCCCGGCCGTGGCAAGGATATGCACTACTGACGAGCTCTAATGAGAGCGAAACTCGAGTCTAGTGCTTCTTTTCGAAANCCCAGCGGTGTCATTCAAATCAAATCGACTCGGACCATCACTTCCGTGTGTAGATTCAACGGATGCGATGTATTTTCGTGGGAACGATTTAAGAACTGACAGAGGATTGATCACTCGCCAGATGAAGCAGCACAATGATAGAAATTACTGACCTGCACGATGCCTCAATTCATCGGAGACACACTGACCAAATCCAGTTTCGAAGCACTGAAAAGGTAGATATGGAGAAGGCAGAACACCCTTCTAGAGACACTCTTGGTTTGTCACGTATACCAACTATTTTGTTATTTATTTTGACTGTTGACACTCTCGACAGTGTTTGGTTGCATGTCTGTATTTACTCGTTTGTTCGATCGCCCAAGGTCACAAATACAATTGCAATTTCCGGTCGCTAGCTACTGGTCTGTCGCGCTTTGCTTCTGTCGTGCTTTGCTTACAGCTTGCTTTCCCGGTCTTCTTACAATAAACGTCACTGTCCCTTAATCGTTTTTTCTGGTTTAATTATTGTAGAGAATAGGCACGGTTCTATACAGGAACGTTCCAGTCCTCTACATCCTGTATTGCAACATTTCAATGCCCCAAGAAGGTCAGAAGGAATGGCAAATATGGACGCAGAGGCTTCTAGAGGGAAGGAAAGTTGAGGTGAAAAACTACTCAATTCACCGCTTATATATAACCCCGATAAAACAAAAGATCTGACAAACGTCCAATCCAAATATCGCGTTAAAGATATAACAATAAAATTGGACGAACGGTCTCAGTGTTGTGCTCCCGTCATCCGCCAATTTGTTCCGTATTCCACAAATTAACATACAGCTTATGACAACGCATGTGCTAATAGGATCAGCAAATGACAGACCGATTTATTTAGTATTGTCCTATATCGTAGCGATCCTATTTGTTTATTGCTAACAGCGATAAAGTTACAGTTAACATTTGTACTCTTTTTCCTCCCCACATTTTGTATGCGCTTAAACGTTTGTTTGAACGAGTATGGTTGCCGGCATGTCACCCGCGCACTCGAACGTTCGGTTCCGGTGCCTGCTCGCTTGGCGTTTTGCTGTACTAACGTTCCATCTCGCTCTCGTCGACTTCACGTTTCGGCAATGTATTTCTTGTCTACTCGTTGCGTTGTTCGTAACTTACCGGGCATAGCCCGTCCGAATTCCGCAAATTGGTGAGCTCATTTAGGATATATATCCGTGTATACCTGAGTTCACTTTTTCTCCCCTCATCACTTTTTGGGTGCGTATGTTGTATATATGTTGCATATATATGTATAAATTTATATATCCGTTTCCATTCGCTCGGTCGTTATGAACACTAAAGAGGTCAAGTCCGAATTCTCGTCTTTCGTATCGTTGATCACGCTAGCTGTTCCCGCTTTTGGGGATCTCAATCTAGAGCAGTGGTTCGCTGTGTTGGAAATAGAGTTCGGCAACCGACGCATAACAAATGACTCGGACAAGTTCTCGCAGCTTATACCGCGTCTTCGCCGAGATATGCGGAACCTGATTGGTGATATCTTACTAGGGTAGACAACCGATCGTCATGAGTCTACAAGCACACTATTCTTAAGGAAACACAGCCATCCGGTAAAATACGTTTGAAACAACTGTTCCAACGGCTACAGTTGGGCGGCAGGAAGCCGTCGGTTTTTCTTTGGGAGACGCGACATGTAACAGGAAAATCACGGTTGCTTGAGTCATTTTTACAAGAGTTGTGGATACAGAGATTGCCTGAGTGCACACAGGGACTACTCTCCGTGTTACACTCACGTTCGTTAAGTGACCTAACGGTTCCGGCCGATGCAATAAATGAGCGTTTCCGAGGCACAAGGCAGCCAGCAGTAGTTGCGCAGATAGTTAAATCGAACACTCCGGCGAATCATTTGTTGGCCACGAAGGACGCCGAAATAGCAAGGCATTGGAATGCCGTGAATGCGACCTTTTAGAAAAAACACTGAGATAGCTCAGCTGCGGCGTGAACTGGCTGATTATCGCCCCAACATACAACCTAATAGGTCGACGGCTAGAATTCTTCCAACGCGCCCCCGATCACCGCCCGAACTAAAAACCGGTGGTGCCTGTTGGTATCATGGGACGTATGGTGAAAACGCCGGACGATGCCGGTCGCCATGCAGCTGTCGTGCTAACAAACGTTTAAACCAGAAGGTCGGCTTCTTCTATCGACGACAGTCACAGGCCAGTCAAACAGCAGTCGCCTTTTCTTTCTGAAAGATTTGACCTCCAAAATGCATTTTTTTAATCAACACATGAGCGGAGGTTAGTGTCCTCCCGCATTCGGTAACTGGTGCGCGATTAGAATCCGGCGCTACTCCCCGAGCTGCAAACGGTACGCCCATTAGAACCTTCGGTCGTCGGCTGGTGAATTTAAACTTCGGTCTCGGGCGCGATTTTCTCTGTGTTTTTCTTGTGGCCGATATTCCTTTCCCTATCGTTGGTATCGACTTCCTCCGATATTTCGAGTTACTATTCGACGCACGTCGATGGCGTCAGATCGATATCTCGACAAAACTAAACGTTCCGGGCAAGCCGTCGCACGCGGATGTGAGCAGTCCTATGCTAGCCAATCCCTCTAGTTCGCGGGCCTTGCTGGAAACAATTATCCGAATTCCCTCAACTGGTCCGCCCCGCTAACGAACTACCAGTCGTGACAACCGACGTCGGGCATCACATTGTCGCACGAGAGCCGCCAATTCGATGTCGTCCGCGCCGCTTAGCTCCCGAAAAGCTCAAAATCGCCCGAGCCGAATTCGAGCCTATGCTCCAACTCGGCATTAACCGTCCGTCCAATAGTTCGTGGGCTTCGCCATTGCACTTGTTGCTTAAAGACACTGATAACGACTGGCGCCCGTGAGGCAACTATCGAAATCTGAACGACGCAACCACTTCCGATAGGTATCCAATTCCCCACATTCAGGACTTTACGGCAAACCTATCACGTAAACAGATATTCACAAAAATCGACCAGATTCCCGTAGCCTCCGAAGACGTTCCAAAGAGAGCAGTCATAACACTGTTCGGACTATTCGAATTCTCACGCATGCCGTTTGGTCCGGTTAACGCTGCTCAGACTTTCCAACGTTTTATTCATGACGTGTGTCGTGGACTGGACGGTGTTTATCCGTACTCAGATGATATCTTAGTGGCTAGCTGATCTCAGGAGGAACATTGCGTACACTTGCGTTTATTATTCACTTGGTTGTCGCATCATGGGATGACCATCCACATAGCTAAATGCTTTCTCGGGGCGTCCCGCATAGCCTCCCTAGGTCACAGTATATCCACGAGCGGGATCGGACCTCTCCCCGACAAAGTGCAGGCAATAGTGGACTACCCGGAGCCCAAATCGTTCAAACAACTTCGCTATTTCGATGGTTCAGCGAATTTTTACCGTCATTTCGTTCCTAACTGTGTCCGTCTAATGCTCGCCGAACTACTCAGAGGTAAAGCAAGCTCATTCTTATTTTCAACGGCCACAAAAATGACCTTCACTAATTTAAAAAGGGCTATCGCCAATATAGCATCACTGTTGCATCGTCATCCGTCTGCTCGCCTATCGCTAACCGTGGATGCATCAGACGTGGCTGTAGGAGCGGTTCTGCTGTAGCAACTCGGTGCCCATTGGTGTCCACTAGCCTTTTACTCAAAACGGTTACAACCAAGTGAGTCACGGTTTGGTGATTTTTGGAAGGAGCTGTTAGCGGTATATCTCGGCATTCTCCATTTTTGACAGGCTCTTGAAGGCAGGGACTTTATCGTATTCACAGACTTTAAGCCGCTGACGTACGTGTCACGCCCGACGACCGACAAGTGTTTCCCCAGAGAAACCAGACATCTGGACTATATCGCTCAGTTCACGACCGATATTCGTCATATTTCAGGTATGGCGAACCCAGTCACCGATGCTCTCTCGCGCATTATTGCTACGCTCGGCACGACAGAAAGCTCAGTAAGGCTGGTGACGATCGCAGCCGCACAGGACAACGACCCGGAGATAGAACAACTTCGCCGGTCCAGGTCCCTTAAATTAGAAAGAGTTCTAATGAATTCCGCCGGTGATATAATTATTCATGACACTTCACAAGGCATTCCTCGTCCAGCTTTTCCATTGGCCTGCCGCCGCCGAATTTTCGATACGTTGCATAACATGTCCCACCCTGGCATACGTTCAACAGTCAAAATGGTCACGCAGCGTTTCGTCTGGCGCAGCGTCAATCGCGACGTCCGCACATGGGCGAAAGCGTGCATACACTGCCAGTGATCTAAGATTCATCGTCACACGCGTCCCTCAGTGGAAAATTTTGCAGTCCCTGACGAGCGTTTCTATCATGTGCACGTCTACCTGGTCAGACCCCTGCCACCCTCGGATGGGTATACTTACATCCTGACATGCGTAGACAGGGTTACACGTTGGCCAGAGGTTACACCAATTCCGAATTGCTCGTCAGAAACTGTCGCACGGGCATTCTTGGAACGTTGGGTCGCTCAATTTGGTTGCCCTGCTGTAGTGACTACCGATCGCGGGTCACATGTAGACTTGACCTTCACTTCACTCCTCAACGCACTAGGCTGTAATAGAATTCGGACAACAGTTTACCACCCGGCAGCCAACGGGTTGGTTGGGCGTTCGCATCGGAACTTGAAAAGTTCATTATCCGCTAGCAACCACCCCTCATGGCACGAGGTATCCGTAACGCGTTGAAGGCAGACCTGCATACCACCTCCGCCCAGTTGGTCTATGGGTGGTCCTTACGTTTACCCGGCGAGTTGGTTGCCCTACGCGCAACAGGACCCATCAACTTTGCGGATTATGGTGAGCGGTTAGTCTAACACATGAGACTTCTCTGACCACTTCCATCGGGAAAACAGACAACGCCCACGTACGTACATCCTCGTCCGTCAACTTGTTCTCATGCTTTGGTTCGTGCGGTTACTCCTCATCGACCTTTGCACCCGCCGTATACCGGACCGTTCCGCGTACTCGCACGCTATGCCAAGACTTTCGTGTTGGAACGCAATGGTAAACGCGAGGTGATCTCTATCCATAGACTGAAGCCAGCGTTTGTAGAAGTACCCGATAAAGAAACTGATTCACGAGCAGCAACGTCCTCTTCGGTCGGTACATTACCTAGCGTTGGCACAGATTCGGGTTTAGTTGTGACTCAGCCTGCCTCGACGGAGCCGAGCCCACAGATCAGACGCGGGCGAGATTTGCGGAGGCCAGTGCGATTCGCAGATTACGTGAACGTTCGCCGTATCTAATTTTTATTGTCGCACCGCGAAGGACTTACCGTCGCCCATCCGACGGAGAAGGCCTGGCCAACGAAGGTGGTTCAGCACCAGTATAACCCTGATCCCGTTCATGTCCGCCCGCCGCGGCACTTTGGTGTTCAAAACCGTGCACAGAAACCGGGTAAATTTGTTGGTTCTTTAAATCAGAAAATTCGTTCCCACCGTTTGTATTCCCCAGTTCCTCACTAACCTGACACTTACTCCCGCTGGCTTAACCACCCCTCTTGTTTTTTTACTAATATGTCGACAAACGTCCGCGACGAGAGTAGCCACTCTTTTCTTGGTCTACTCGCGTGACCGCCTAGCCTTGACCGTTGAGGAACCACTGATTTTGTTGGACGAATGTATGGTTTTGAACGATTGGGATTGGTTAACTGCTAGTATTAGTGCATTTTCTCGAATAATTGTTAGTGTACTTCTTAGCCGAAACCAGCAAGCGCATACAAATTGAATTTAAATTGTGTAACGGGGCTTGCTGCTGTGTTGTCGGTGCTGTTTTAGTCTACTTTTGTGTAAGACGTGTGCGTGGCTCGCTGGGCCTTCGGATCATGCTTGTTCGTACCGTTTCCTTTTTTCATGACTGCCGTCCGAACCCCCACTTCGGGAGGACGCTGTCAATTGGTGCGTCCACGTTGAGCAAAAGTCGATCTGCGAATGTTATAGGCATTCAAATTATATTTGGCTAGCCTGCATGTTACAATTTGGCTACCCTGCTGAAAGCCAAAGAAGACAAATGCCAATAAAACAGACGAAAGGTGATAAAACCCACAACGAAGAAGGCATGATCGACGCGATGACAGAGGCAATAACCACCCTCACACAGACAGCCGAGAATCTCCTTCTGTTCCAGCCAGCGACCGCAATGCTTCCTCTGCCGATGCCGGAGAAGATTTTCCCGGGGATGCCGTATCTACGATGGGAAGGCATAACGAAGCTGTACATCGATCAGTCTCACGCTGCTCGATGTAAAATAGCTCTCTTTTCTCTCCCGTCAGGTGAGGTGCTGGATACTGTTTTGAACAGTCAAGTGATGGATGGTGAGATCGGTGACGGACCTCCAAGAGTTAAGTGACCACATTACCCATCAATGTCTCGTTTACTTGTGGGCTGTCATTGTCCACAGGAAGACAAACAAGGACCACCCACGAAGTCTACCCAGCGTCTCTGAAAGGCTGTCGCAAGTAGGCCTGACGCCCAACCCCTCCAAGTGTCACTTAATGCAAAGGGAGTTACCATTTCTGGGTAATGGATGTATGGGGGCGTCATTTGAACGGATCCGAAGAAAGTTGAGCGGGTTTTGACGTGGTCTACGCCGCAAAACACTGAGAAGGTGCGTAGTATTCTGGGAATTGCCCCGTATCACAGAAGATTCATACCGGGATTCGCACGCATAGCCAGCCAACTACACACCCTCCAGAGAAAAATCGAAAATTTGAATGGTCCGGGGAGTGTGGAGTGACGTTCGTGGCCAACCGACGTTCTTTATGTTCCACGCCTATCTTATCACTATCACACTTCTCGCCCGCAGCCGGCAGTTACACCTTGGATACTGATGCTAGTGACTATGCTATTGGGACCGTATAGTCGCAAAAGAGTTCTAATGGACACAAGAGGGTGATTGCTTACGGAAGCAACGCTCTTAGCAGGAGAGAACGGAATTATTGTACCACCAGGAAAGAGATGCCAGCCCTGGTTTCCTTTGTGGAACAGTCCCGGCACTGACTGTCAATCTCTTCGTCGTCTTCAGGACTTTAAGTACGCGGAGGGTCAGATTGCGCGCCGGCAGGGGACTCTTCAAAAATATGACCTCCAGCGTAAACATCGGGCTGGGAGAAGTCATGCTAACGCAGGTGCATTATCCAGAAGGCCCCAGCATGCTCATGGAGACTGCCCGTCTTGTGGTACGAAACACGTGACACTAATCACACTGGAAGGTGCGGACTGTGAGTGATGGCGGACGGTTGTCACTTAGAAGAGAAAAAGAGACTAGAGAAGTAAGCTTACACGTAAAGAGATGATGGAAAAGTTACGAAAGTCACTGTCTGTTGGTAATGCAAGACCACCCAGTGAAGAGCGAGGGCGTTCTGTCTTTCGATTACCTGCCCAACAATTGCAAAAGAATCGTCGTCCCACGATCAACGGTAGACAAGATTTTAGAAGACCCCCACAGAGAGTCGGAACATGGCGGAATAAACAAGCTGGAAGCAGCAGCCAGACGACACATTTGGTGACCACATTTGCGTCGTGATGTAGCAAATTTCTGCCATCAGTGTGAAAAATGTGGCCGTTTCAAGAATCTCAGGAACGAACAGGAGGCTCCACTTCAGCCATTGCATACCGGCTATCCAAATAAATTAGCTGATGTGGAAAACATAGGCCTCTTAACAGAGACTTCAAGAGACAGACGGTATATGCTTGTGTTGACGGACTATTTCAAAAAATGGTGCGAAGCAGCAGCCCTGTCTCACATTAATGCGAAAACGGTTGGCACTGGGTGTGCTGTTGGGAGCATCGGGACAGCTGCACTCTGACCAGAAGTCGAATTTCGAGAGTGCGCTTTGCAAGAGATCTGTGGTGTCCTGGGAACGAACGACCGCTTATCACCCCCAAAGCAACGGGCACTTCGAAAGAACCAATCGCTCAATTTGGCAGCTGCTCAAAGCCTCTGTAGATCGCAATACGCTCGACTGGGATCTGGAGATTCCGAGGTGTGTGCTGGCCTATGGCGGCTGTGTTCATGCGTCTACTAAACAATCACCTCACTCCTTATGGAATGGCGGAGAAATTCAACTACCGCGTGATATCTGCCAGCCCTCGGTGGTCCGAAAACAGCCCAAGACGACGGAATACGCTTGCAAGTTGATTGATACTCTATTTAGCACAAGAAATGGGAAGATCACTCTTGCAGGGCGCATATCTGCATCAGGAGGAGTATTATGACAGCAGGGTGTTTGGGGACCCTTTGAGAAGTTGGGATAAGGTGTGGTTACACAAAATAACGGTGCTCCAGGGTGTCTCTAAAATCTGTTGACACGTAGGAAGGGACAGTTTTCCGTAGAGCTTATGACATCTGATTCAACCTGTCTAATAAAAGATCCGACGTTCCCAACTAATCAACCAATGTTCGTCCACTACAACCGCTTGAAGTCGTTCACGGATAGCACCGACAACGATTCAGAAGGAGCAGCTGCAGACAATGTGCCGGAGTTAGGGTCAGAGGTCGAGGCTTCGCCAGAGGGAGGCCTGGGTGTGGTACCAAGGACGCTGTCCTGGGTAGTGGAGAGTAGTGTAAAACGAAACCGAAACTAAGAAGACGCGCGTAGTATGTCTTAAAACCGCTGCTAGCCACTCTCCCGGACTTTTGGTGTTTTGTCGGGAAACGCTTGACCTAATTGCAGCGTCTGGCGGTAGCCTGCATCCAGAATGATCGCGTCTGTAAGGAGCGAACGCCCATGAATTCCCTTCATGCTGAGCAACTGATTTGGATCCGAAAGGGAGGATGGTCGCATTGGTGAGTTTCTTATCAAGGTGATGCCAAGTGGCAAGAAAATCAGTATAAGTCAAATGGAGGAAGACAACAACGAAACTCGATAGTGAATCCACTGGATTTACAAGATCCCAAACTAACATTTTACGTGAATATGAACAAATGCAGCAGTCGCGTAATGTGGGAGCGATCAAGCGTGAATTAGACCAGGGTGCATATAAACAAAGGTTCAGCAGTGGGAATTGAGCAGGAAATTCAAGTCGAACCAAACTTCCACCAGCAAACGATATCAAGATTCAGTGATACATCAGGGGTAACGTTCACGACAGAAGTGATTTGTTGTCCTTGTGTCATTCTTTGCCAGAAAGGCTTGTAATCGCCACCCGGAAAGTTTGCAGTGAGAAGTATCAACAAGGAGAAGGTAAATAAAGGCTGGAAACATGGTGACCGACTTTCTATAAGGCTGGACAATCGTCAGACAGTTATTCCATCAGCGTTATCGTAGAAATATTTCGGTCCAACCCCGCTTTTGATTTGGGGATCCGGTTTCGAGCTACGGCTGAATCGACAGTCGGGCGTGGATCGCTTCAGTACTAAGTCACACGAAATTAAATTTTTCGCCAGTGCCAATGAATTACCAACTCACTGACTCAAAAGAATATCCCAGACTATGCGGGCGTGTCTGCTGCTCTGTAGATGCTGCTTCAGTTTCTGGTTCACGTTTTAGTCGCGGATCCACGAGCAGTCTGAAAAGTTTGCAGGTTAAATATACATTGTAGCCAGTTGGGCTCGAGGTACGTGAAGTCACAGTGGAGGTCAAATAAGAGCGTAAGCTGGACTGGGCTGCGATGGCATTTGGGTAGATCAGATTTTTGCATTAACTGGCTGAAAATGAGAGCGCTTATGTGGAAGTTGACCTTGAACAGGAAAATTTGGCTGACAGGTGGCTCAAATGAATCAATATTTGGAGGATCTCAACGTAAAGCTCCAGAGTTGGGGTCAGTACAGGCTGACTATCATCCCATCCCAAGTCATCCGTTGTACACTTTTCCACCAACCACCGCTAGTCTTGACCTTCCTAAAGATGATTCATGCTCCTTTGATTGTCACTCCATATACCTTAGGAAACGAAGATAGCGGACGGCGCTCAACGTATTTTGTACTTGTCACACTACTGCCGAGGTCGTACAGGAGATGCCATAAGCGACTGCATCTTGCTTTCGCTAGCCTCCTTCTATCGCCAAGCGCAGAAGATACCGAGTGATTTGTTTGGGCAGTCATTCCACTTCGCCTGTTCTCTTAATGTTGGTTTGTTGCCTACTTGAAAGACTGTTCACAATGCAGAAGGTGATCTTTCCAAGTTGTCAGCAAATATATAGAATTGTGAGATGGAGCTGACACAAACAACCTCTTCGACGTGAGCTTTGTAATCATCTTGAACAGAACTTTTAGACCATTACCAGTTGACATGCGGTACAATTAGGCAGAGGTCGTAGACTGTATATCGGCCCCTGGTCAGAAGTCAAACTTCGAACAACCTTGAAGTATTGTTTCACAGAGCGCTCGAATTGTTCTTAGTAGGTTTGGCCAGGTTGCTTACGACATTGACCACAAAACCACCGAACCCTCTCTGACGTTTGGCTCAGGCAAGAAATGCCAGAGAAATGCCAGCAGACGGGCAAGGGCCCCAACTTACGCGTAAAGTAAACAATGTGTACAACCCTCCTGGGGCAGTTGCCCCACGTGTGAGCAGGTTAACGAGTTCAACCTCTGCCCCGAATTCCGTTCGATAAGTGCTGATGAGCGATGGGACACCGTTCGACGGAAGGGCGAATGGTTTTGCCTACCCTAAGCCCATACATGACCGTCCACTGCGAGCGAAAAGTGAGGTGCAATGTGGATGGATGCAGTTGATGACATAATGAGCTACTACAATTGAAGCCCAGCGTACCTACAGTGGCCGCCTTACTTCTTGAAGGGCGCTAGCTGTTTGTGCAAGCAGGCATGCTTAAGTGCAATCCCTGTTCGTGTAGTAGTACACCCCGGAATCTTTACTACTTGCGCCTTTGTGCGCAACGGGCCAGACACAACCCGGGTGAAGAAAGGTCTTCTAGATCGTCTGAAGATCTCGGGTACTGCTTCAGCCCTATCCATTACAACGGTCAACGGAAATACAGCAGAATATTTCACGAGTGCTCAGCTGAACCAGAGGCCCTCAGTTAGAGATGGGACGGTTGCCGAAGAAAACGCTTATTCTGTTGATGACATGCCAATGACACCTACAACTTTTTTTAAGAGAGAGGCAGGTAAGTTGACACACTTGGTGAACATTTTATTCGACATAATTTCGGGTGGTGGAGCAATCATCAGCATTGGTCGTGACGTCCCCGTGGAGCATTAGATTCTGGAAAAAAGGCTAGGAGGATGTGGACAACCACACACGATGGCGACTCTATTCGGTTGGCTTTTGTGCGGGCACTTGACTGATGAATGCCGAACGAGGGCACCCGTCAAATCGCTGTCACAGGATATTTCAACGCTGGTGGGCTAGATCCGTGCACTATATGATGCTGAGTTAGAGAATTTGTGACCGACCGGTCCTACACTCTTTAGGGCGGATTCGGTAGCTTTATCACTGGTAAAGTCATCTGCGATGGGCGCAAATGGACATTATTATGTGCCCCTTCCTTGGAGATGTGAGCGCCCCATTTTTTCTAGCAATTACAAAGTGGTCCGGGAAGGTCTGTTGTGCCCGAATAGGGTGCTTGGCCGCGGCGCTGAAGTGTTCCCAAAGTACGCGAGCGCGGTACAGTATCACAATGAACGTGAGTACGTTGAAAGGGTCCACCAAATTCAGCTTGATCCAAGCTACCCGCACTGGTGGCACTTGTCACATCAACCCGCATTAAACTCTAAGAAACCAGGGAAGCTCCTAGTAATCTGACGGCGTGGCTAAGTACTAGGGACTGTTCCTGAGTGACAAGCTTCGTCAGCGCCCCGACATCATCACACATCCACTGGGTGTATCGCCGCGATTTCGCATTGAGAAGGTGGCAGCTCCGGCGGATATCGAGGAGTTGTTTCTCCAGTAGCGCCTCCTCGTTTGCAGCCAGGGTATGTTCTGCTTACCGAAGTGGTCTGGATACGACAATGAGCGAGACCCAGCTTTCCATCGTTTCAAGCGAGTCATGCATTACGACGCACTGTTTGGGACTGTGTCGACGTATAGAAACTCTACTCGCAAATCAATTCGGACGTATCTTTCATGTTGATGACTGTTCAGTGTCGGGTTTCAACCAGCAGATGGCAAAACGTTTTTTAAAGAGATTTTTGACCTGCTTGTAAAGAGAGATGTCCGTCCGGGGAATTCAGTTTCTGGTGACAGTGAGGTCTTAGCACCACTGCCGACCTCAGAGCTCTCACCGTCCCATCCCAATGAGTTCTAGTTATCTAATGGGATGCTGGAACGGATGAATTTTACTGGAGCCTCCAGTTTTCAGATGGAACAGAGATTAAGAGAGTTATGCTACTGTGTGCCTCTGCCATACGACCCCTTGGGACTTGCCTCGCCCCGGCTACTGCCAGGCAAACGCTTGCTCCAGAAGTTGTGCACCAGTAATGTCGGATGGGGAAGACCACCGTGTCCGGAAGATCACAAATAGTAACACGCCTGAATGATTAGTTTAAAGGCTCCTGATGACCTCCATGTTCCACGCTGTATAATGTTTTCGCAGGCTTTTGCGACAAAACTATCTGAGAGGCTTTTTTGTGGTACTTTGGAGGGGGTTATGCAGCGGTAGTGTACAGCTACTTCATCTCAAAAAAGGCGCGAGGAACAGTACACTGCTGTTTAGCAAGTCCAGAGTTGCACCACCTGAGGCGATGACTATCCCGCTACTTGAATTGGTCGGAGCCATCCTGGTCATGGGGGTTCATGGGACCATCGTTGACAAATTGGGTAGATGTTCCGATTTACTGTTGTTTTTAGATTGATTGCATGATTGCCCTCCATTCTGCGCAGAACGCGTCCACTTGTTTCCGCATTTCTGTTGCTAACCACCTTTTTACGATCAACCGATCGTCGACGCCTAAAGAACGCAGGCACGTGAGATCCGAAAAACATTCAGCCGACTCTGCTTCACGCGGTCTGATAGCCGGCCTAGTAACAGAAAAGTGGCTGAAACACCCTGAGTTCTTGAGTCGGCCTTGCAAGTCGTGGCCTCCGAATTCCAACTATCTTGTCGAGCTAAACTAAAGGAGACATCGTCTCGCGTGAAATTTGTCGCGCGAGCAATCGGTCCGTACAAAATCTTTATTCAAGTTGCATTCAATTTCTCAAAGCCCTGGTTCAAGTGGTACGCTATGGTACTCCATGACGGGCGCCGGGAAATGGATTTGAATACCAGCTTTCTCATTTTAAAAGAAATCAAAGCGGCTGGAACAGATCTGGTAAGATCAGTGCAGTTGAAGTGCCTGCCTCAGGAGGTGGCTCTGTGGTTGTGGCATCCCCCTTGTTTTTCCTCATGGAGCCCTTTGAAGAACTTATCTCTCGCCATGGCTGAAGGTGGTTTACGGGTAAGAGATCGACTCTCGCTATCCTCTTACTGTTGTTGGGACCGTGCACCCCACAAGTTTGTCTGAGCTTCATCACAACATTGACGTAATTATGGGATACCATCACAAAGTCGAAGGTCATTCGGGAAGTTCGCATGTGTTGTGTCTACTGGGGGGCAGTTTCAAATCATACAGGGTGGCGTGGCGCTTGAGCGAGTCAACGGATCTTGCTCAGCCCGCAGTCGTCATTCCGCCAAAGTCGGTAAGCAAATGGTGGACCCTCCATCATCCGTCAGGATAAACACAACGCAGTATCTGCTCAAGAAAGTTGGGTTAAATTATTGCGGACATATTTTGTGAACAGCGGTAAGACATCAAAAAAACTAAACGAACGTATATTCACATGCTTACAATCTCTAGCTGTGCACCTCAAGGTGCCTCGCTTCTTGAGTGTCAACCCGTTCATTATGACTCTGTCACGATTAATCCGTCACAGAAGCACGCTTGAGGTCATCGTTTCTGATAATGGTGCCAATTTTTTAGCCACTGGCAAAGAACTTATGGGCTTGATTCGCAACTCAGGTAGCGAGTCCGTCAGAAGGGAATCCGGCGGCACATTAAAATGCCCTATGTGACAAGAAGGCCAGCCGACTCTACTTTGAATGCCCGTGACTTCGCGGACCAAATTTGGGCAACACGGACGCACCAGTTGACAGCGTTCTTCCGAAGTAGGGGTTCCGACAACACTTCTGAAAAGAGGAACAATACAAACAAGCATGAGCCGAAGGCCCAGTAAATCATGCACACGACTTACGCAGACGTAAGCTAAGACGGCACCGACAACACAGAAGTACGCCCCGTCACACAACTCAAATTCAATTCGTGCGCGCTCGTTGGTTTCGGTTGCGCGTTACACCCTACGCTAGTCACCAGAATGGAGCATGAAAACGATCGATTCGATCTGTCAGATGTATCTTGAGTACAAAGTGCCGATAAAAACGAGCTGATGGCGAACCTCTTCTTACTTCATTGACCGGAGTGCGGCGTGTCTTGAACATTCGACCATTGGTTCCTGTTTCCGCAGACGGCCCTGCCAGCGTTGACGTAACCTTGAGTGACTTCTCTTAAAAAGCAGTAGAGCGATCGCCTTAAAATCAAATCTGGCAGACCGGTACACCAGGTGTTAGAGACCAGCTAATCCCATGGTAACTAACCCTCGGAAAAGATTATCCCGAGAATGTGTAATCGGTGGTAGGTAGCGGTGCAAGTAGTCATCCTCATCTTGGCCTACTAGCGAGACGGCTCAGCTTTGACCCTACTAGTCCCTTTCCGAATCCACTGATTCTTTTGGACAAACTTGTTGTCGTAAGCGATCGAGTTTTGACGAATGTAGTCATCGATGCATTGGCCCTTACCGTACCGCACAAATATTTGGGTCAAGTGTGGTTTCCAGTTCAACGAATCGTTTCCGAACTGCGCGTAGCTCAACGATTAGATGTGGTTCCTCACAAATCGCATGATCCGTTGATACATTGTCTAAACATCGCCGTATAGCGGTGTAGACGGTACCAGTAAGTGACGGACACACAGCTTGTCGGCTAACTTCAGGCTGTGGTTCTTTCGGGGACGTCTTTCAGTACGTATGGAAGCAGTACCAACCTTCGCCACGCGTACTCTCAACTCCCGGTACGCACACAGATCTGTATACAGGTTGCTATTCAAGTAGCGATAGTTTGCGTAGCTCTGGACAACTCCATTGATGCAAACCTGAGGCACACTCAGTAAAACAACACTTTACCCCCGAGAAGGCTGTAAAAAAGGAAATGCCTCATCTGTTTTGATGCCCAGACCAGACCTGAATGCGGTAGTCGCGGGAGCCGTAGCTGGTCATCGTAGTTCACCTTAACTGCGTTAAAGCAGCGTGGGGACATATGCGAACAGAAGCCTTGGTGACTTCCACTAAGAAGACACTTCCGAATCTATCGGACGGTAAGGTCCAGGTCAACCGTACGCTGGCTCCCACGGAAATCGTAATTGTTCATCATGATCAGCATTCGGAACGTTCACACTCAGTCGGTTCGCTTGCCTGCGCAGCTGGGCTGTCTGATGCCCCGATAGCCGTCGAGGCATTAATTGCTGCCCTTACCTCTGAATAAAGGTACGATAAGGGCATCCTTGAAATCCTGCTGCATCCCCTCGTGATCCTTAATAAAGTGAACCAGCTGGAGCGAAGCGCGTTCGAGCGATGGTCCGCTACTATTTAGTATCCCACCTGGCGGTCTATCCTCGCCTACAGCCTTCCTGTTGTGCAGCTGACCATCAGCTCTCTGCAACTCTATAAATTCCGGGGCGAAAGCAAGCGAATGTTTAGTAGCCTGTCGCAGCAAACTGTTCGTGTTCACGCAGCCAGTGGTAGCAGGATGGCCTAGTAAGCTACCAAAGAGTGTGCCACATTTTCATGATGTCCTCCGGTTGAGTGCAAGAACAGCGGGAGTCCAGATCCACCATTGCTTTGGTAGACTGGATAGGTGGACTGAAGATAGCTTTAGGGGAATCGTAGAACTCTATGTGTTGCCGACAACCTGCGATGATCTCAATGCACCCACCCTGCATTCTCCACCGAGTTGACGACAGATATTTCGAAACGCGGCCTTCTTCGTCTCTTCGCTAGAGTCCATCGTGGAAGTGGCAAACACTTCATCCTTCTCTTGTACCAAGCTGTAAATAGCCGCTGTTGCCATCGAAAAAGTTCGGATGTTACTGGCGTTCCACACCAATTGTCGCACTGGCTGCTGTCGTGATCTGTTCCTAGAGGTTCTGCCACATATCCACATGGGTAGTGGACGCAGAGACGTAGTGCAGATAATGGGGAACGGCACGCTGAATAGCAGCCTTCAACTTGCAGTTCTCCAGTCGTTTGACACCCAGCCTTTGCCGCTTTTCGTAAGCTTTACAATGAACAGCACTACCTACATGTGTAAACAGCTTGGTTCTAAAAGGCTGGTGATATATCCTACATTCAGCGCCGTGCATCACCCGTATGGTGCGCACTTTACAAGTGTTGAGATGCTGCATACTCACGTAATCGAGCAGATGGTGTTGGCCACTTCGTGGATGAGTCCACGTCGTGATGTCGCTCGCATCCAGCTGGAATCGGGTGTTCTTGATAGCCAGCAGGTGAGTAGAACACCAATGCAGCAGACAATCAACGTTCTCATTGACTGAACCGATGCCGTAGTGTCCGAGGACTCCCGGTCAGGCCACCAAGTTGCACCCAACTCGAGCGATCAGGTCACCTAAAAGTGACAGTCGGTCATACGACAGTGCCGATTGGCCTGTGGCGGACAGATGATCATAGAGCCGGTCCTTTGTGTCATCGGTGTGACACATAGTTGGACCATAAAAATTAGCGGGCGTGGACAACACGAAATTCGCATTAAAGTATAGATACCTGATACGCCATCAAACATCATTAGAAACGCCTGCAAACAATAACTGATCACCCTCACAGTTATCACGGCAGATCTGTGTGTTTGCAAAACAAAGTCATCATCCATTAGCACGCAAAAAACACAACCGCAGGACCAAACACGAGACCCAGACAATCACTTTCGGTGGGCAATTACTCAGATGACCATCCATTCGAGCACGCATTCACACATAACCGAGGATGTTCATGTGGCCGACAGGCTGTATTTGCTACGCTGATTTGTGAATCTACCTCTTCTGTAAAGCCCCTGCCAAAAGGAACAATGTTGCGTTGCTTGAACACACCGAAAAGAAGTCTGTGATGTAGACCGCTTTTTATTTCTTTCGGTGAAATGTTTTCAAGTTCGGTGTGAAATCGGTTTCAAGCGCCAATATGCTCCTCGTTGATACTTCCAGATATGCCTTCCGCATGAATGATTACGTTTTTCACATTTATTAGAGTGAAACGAACTTGGGAACACAGTGTTCGACGCAACGGTTAGGAACTGTGAGCCATTTGAGAACAACTCGAATAAACTTACCTTGGGATGACATATGACTGACCTACAACATCATCATCACCTAACGCGTAATTTTACATTATTTGTTAGTTTTCTGCGTGATAACTGAGAAGGCTTATATGGATATGGAAGCATGGAGACATCCGTATCGGGCCATTTAAGCCCGCCGACGAAACAGGTTCTTCTAGCTTTCTGGATTCGAATGTTACAGATCCCGAATCATGTTTAGTTAAGCGGTCCTGAGACTGAAGCGTTACTCTTCCGCTGCAGCCCCATTTGGTACACAGATTTTCATCCCCATTTGGTACACAGATTTTCATCCCCTATTGAGCAGTTAATCAAAATCATCTGTGAGAAGACATCCACAAAACGTTACCATGTGTCCATCGAAGCAAGTAGAAAGTAACGGGGAAATCCCGGTTCAGGATGCCCCTGAAGCTTAAGCTCTTCTCTTTTTAGTAGTACAAGAAAAGAAGAAATTCGAAGTTTCTCAAAGGTGTGCGAGGATTCCAAAACAAGCTCGCAGGAGTGCTTAATACTAATTGTGTTATTTCACATGAGAGTCGCCCGTTGTGGTTCAGTAGTCAGTGCAATAGACTGAACTACGTGTTTACAAACCATTGGGCTTCCTGTTTCAGCTTATCTTGGATGGTTCCACCGTACTAGCTTCCAGTATTCCTTTAGCAAACTATTGTTAATAATTTCGGTTTGTTTAATTACGCGCACTTATGCTTCAATGTCTTTCAGTCGACCGACCGATACGTGTGCCACCACTTCTCCAGCCCATGAAGTTCGCATATCTTGAAGATGGACGCGAATTCCTCTACTCCTTACTGAGTCATCAGTCTTGGCCCAAAAGAACTGTAATGTATGGCTGTTTAGTGGCCATCCAATTTCAGTGTGTAGAGGAACGAACCTCAAGAAACCGACCCTTCTTAATTCCCTCCATTGTCCACAAGACCGCTGGATAAAAATTGATAAACTCTTTAAGGATTGTTGAAACGAAAATCAAAATTTCACTGAACAGACTAACGTGAAGCACTTTAAACTCTGGACTTGTGCTGGATCTGTGCATTTCGCGAACGAGTAAGAGATTCCGTTTATTTAGTAACAAGGAGCGGTTGCTTATCTTCTTTCAGGTTGGAGAAAGAACGAAGCTCCCGACTGCTGACTTAAGACCTGTCATTGATGTTTTGTGGTAAATTCACCCTGTTTTAACCGGACCTCTCACTCTAGTCCTTTAAGGTTTCTGAGGAGAATAGTCATGCATTTTATACTTTCTTGCTGCAAAGCTGGATCGAATGAATCGGATCCACAACGTAGAGGTATTGAAGCTGTAGAAAAAATGCTTCCTATCGGGTGGCTAATAAAACTACATACTGTCGGGTTAAATACAGAAGGCTTTCACTAGAAACCTACGTTCCCATAAGAGTGAGAGTTTCATTTAATCCTTGAATTTCCTAAGTATCCCGTAATGCAAGTGTGGTAGTGGGTCAGGATGGTGAATTAGAAAGTAGCGTCGGGGGCAGTGATCAGACATGTGTACGTGAGGACAGTAAGAAACGATGTTAGTGGTGTAGTGCTGGTTCCTGAATTCGTCCGCTCAGAGTTTCGCCAATCTTACGCTGCCGTGAATTAAAAGTCGCAAGGAGAAAACGGTTTATCTGCAAACAAACTTTATTTATTGATTTACTCACTGTTCACAACAGACTTCAACGTAACAATTGAGGCGTGCTAGGAGGCCGGGCGTGAGAGCACCTTGAGCACAACCGCACAGCAGCCGCCAGAGTGGAAGGGTGCGTCGACGGAAAATTCCGGTCGACCTTCAGAATTCAAACAAGCGTTAGACCGGTTTAACGGCGTTCCTGACGGTAATAGCTCAACAGTGTTATCCTGGTGAATGTAACCCACAGCAGTAGAGATGATGTGGATTCATTATGCAGCTACGAGCAAAACTGCGATACTTATGCTGGCCCACTAACTTTGATTCCAGTGGTTTGTAGTAAATTTACATTCACAAGATAATCTGAACCGGCGCGGTGGTACTGGCAAGGCAACTCTCACGTCGCGCGGAGTTTAGAATTTTGGGGACGTTGAAGGTGATCTCACTACGGTAGACAAATATTAGTTCGATTGGAGAAGGTCAAACTTCAAACCCAAAATACGCACGGAAGACCCAAGCGAGTGCTCAAGCAAGTAGAAGAGCACTTCATTGACTTATCACGTCCTCAGGATGGCGGAATTCAATCCGCAAACGTCTAGGTGGTAGCACCTTGGTCGACGGTGACGAAGGTTACCTATCTCGACCGAAGATACCAAAGTGGAATACCATAAGCTAACAGTTGACAAGAGAACCGACCGGTCCTAGATATACCATGGGTTGCAAATCTGGTCAGGAAGGTCTCTGTGAGTGGGCCGGACTTTTGAGACAGTGAAATACGAGGAGATGAACACGTTCTGGCATGTAATTTGATCTCTGCCTTCCCTCGGCAACTGAATCCTGGAATTGTACGGTGACTAAATCGTGTTTTGGAGCAGTAGAAAAAAACGATAATTTTATTCACGTACGCCGCTGTCACCACCGTGGAGGGATCTAAAAGCCCTATTATTTACCTCTCCAATACACAATTCACCGCCTGATTCTGGTGTAACTACCCTAGTCGCCTTCATTCTGTCGCACTATAGAGCAGCATTGAACAGCACACTTGACAAACCTTGTTAGTCTTATTAGGCTTTTTTATTCCAATATGCCTCATAAGCTCTGAAGGTTAGCTAGCTAGCATGTACCGGGCTGACGTTTACGGGTCGTCTTCGCAGTTTATGAGACTTCACAACAAAGCCATGGCTTGTAGCTTCTGAGTTCACTGCAGACATGATCCCGGCTTTCCTGCAGATTTTTATTTACTGCCCCGATGCTCTCATAGTCCAACCTTCGGATACCACCGCGCAAGTTGTCGCCCAAACATTCCTAAAGATAGCGCCACTCAGTACAGAGACGGAAGAGATGGTTGTCAACTCCCCTCCTCCTACAGCACGCGTTTTCGATGAATCAGCAACAGCTGATCTTACCGTAGTTAAAAGAGTGGAAGCTCGTTGCCCTGTGTAATCGCTAGTAAAGAAATTTAACAAAACTTGTGTCGACTTATCAATTTCAGTTACTTAAGGATTCCACTCAACCCCATCTCTCCCAAGTGTTTATCTTCGTATGTCCTGCCTCCCCTATTTGTGATACTTGATTGGATCTTGACCCAAATGTTCTCGTTTCACCGTGGCAACTTGACAATTGGGCGCACAACCAGTTGCTCATTACACTATGCTGGACTGGTGCGTGCGCAGGTTTTTGGGAGCTCCGGTCTTTACCGCTGTGTTCGGAACACGAATGCAAGAAAAAACTATTTCGGGTATGAACGCCAGATAACCTGACCATAATTTATCTTTAGCTTGCACACCACCAAGTTGTAAACCCCTTCCAGAAAATGATGTCATTCAAAACTGTTGGGATGGCCTATCTATTCACGTTGATGATATGTTCTATGGTCCCTTGGCATTGTGAGACGGTCCTGTTTTGGTTACCTTGGATCGTTGGTTCATCCCTACGGCTAGCCAAACGTCTGCGTAGAAAATTGTAAAGGACATGCTGCGCGGCAATGTAGCAAACACAAGGTGACTGTGCCTCAACTGCATATGCATAAAATTGTCACTTGCTGAGAGTGTTCTGGCCAGCCATAAGGAAAAGGGAGGAAAAATCCATCAGCAATACCAGGATAGTAATAGTTTAGTAATCAGTTTCTGTAGAGCACACAATGACGACTTCAGTCGTTTCACTGTCTCAACAAGGTCGGGTTAACTCTTCTCCTGGTGCGTGCAGATGACTGAGAGTGTCGGCGGATTGTTAATCTTGTGAGTCGCCTGGTGCACACGACGCGCAGTGGAATGAGTCGGTGTGTTGTGTGACTTATTCGCTCGAATTCCAGCGGGTTGGCTGACGTGATTGCACACCCATTAGGCAAATGCTTCACCGTTCTGACTTGCAGCTGCCTCTCCATCACTCTCGTGTAAAGTGGAATTTCACCCACACGACTATCGACACACGTGGTTTGAGATGAGGGGAAAGAGGTGGGCGGCCCTTAACAGCGGGCATTGGCGTTCGGGTGATGTCAAAAAGATAATTACCCTGATCGCGTAAAGAGTTCGCCGAACAACGGTTACTGACTGACGCCCCAAGAGTAAACAGACATTGTTGCTCTTGTAAGTTAGTCCAATGTATACAGCTCTCGGCTGAGCTAAACGGACAGGTTGACTGTTGGTCCGTTTTGCTGGATCGTTTTAAAAACCACTGTGGGTGAATTTTGGCGTTTGGTTTATTCTCAAGATGATGGTATCCTTCGTCGGTCGTATCAACCGTGAAAAAATTTCCTAGCTCGATCGACTGAAGTCTTTACTGAACCCGGTTTAAGCTGAACCGGGACAAAACTGTCTCGGCACAAACACCGTCCTGTCCATGCGAACTTCCGGTAGGCTGCGCGCGAAACTACGATTTACTATGAAATTAAAGACGGATCTGTCTGCCGTTTAGGGGTGCACTGATCAAACGCAGAGCTGATGGCACCGCAAGACGCTCGGTTTATCGAGTCGGACAGCGTTGTTACAGACAAGCTAAGGACAACGAGGATTGAACTGACAGAAGGGACGCTTCATCAATACCAAATTGATAGTAGATTGTTGCACTCATTTCAACGATTAAAGAGCTGCACAGAATGTGCAAAGCAAAGGTCTTCTAGACTTTGGCAAGAACTGCCTGGAGCGGGCACCCGTCAAGGTAATACGCTGTACCCAGATAGCTCCGGATGTGCTTAAATTTACACTTGACAGCATTACGATATGGTCGGTTTACTCAAGTTGCGTTGAATAAAATGTAATATCTTCCCGTCGTGCTTGAGAATAGTCTGTGATACTTGCGACACATCACATTTTGACGTCAACATTCAGCGATTCTGGCAGGTGGTTAAGGGAGGGAGATCGTCGGTTAATATCAAGAATAGCGGCAGGCCAAGAAATGGCACTTGAGGCACCCTGCTGAGGCTAAACATGCAGGCACAGAATAGACCACTTACGCGTATCACGTACAGACGATTAACAAGACGTGGCTTGAGCCATTGAAAGAGGTTGCCTTGAACCCACAACGGAGAACCTTGTGGATTAGATCAGTATTTTCCACCCAGCCTATTGGTCTGGCATAGTCGAGGTAAGCAGCATCATCCATGAGCAAAAGTTGGATACTGTGAATTTAAAGTTCTGTTTACGTTGGTTGATTGAAATCCGAAGGTCTTCCTGCCTCAAATGGTTCGAGGATTTCAAATTACAATTTGAACGTCAGTCATTTGGTCTCAACTCCCGCTCTCAGAAGGACTTTCTAGCCGGCATATTCCGAAAAGTAGCACCAGACTCAAGTTTCACTATGATTTGAGCTCGTCGGTAGTGCATATCTTTGCAATGACCGGGATTTAAACTTCGGCCACGTTTCACTGAGGCAAACTTGTTGACAATTACGCAACTGACCTCACGTTGAGCACGATCGAATGATCCGTTCCAAATGCTCAATCACCTTTCCATGTGAGCAGTGGTCAGGTTGCCCGATCGTCTCGAGAGGAGACACAGTAACTGTCTTGTTAACTGCAATCGGTAACCCCACGATTAGGACTTCCGGAACAGGTCGAGATCACTGATCTCATTGAACCTGCAAGGAGATACTTTGAATTACTGACGAGTAGTTGGGGGATTTGGGCACTTTCGGATTGACCATCACACACATTCTATTGGCGCTCGACTTCCGGTCGTGGCAAGGATAGCACTACTGACGAGCTCAAATCAGAGAGAAACTTGAGTCTAGTGCTTCCTTTCAAAAAAGACTGGTTAAAAAGTCCATCTGAGTGCAAGGGCTGTGATCGAATATGAGTGATGTTTACCTCGAGACTTGCCAAACCCCCGGCTACTCATCGGTTTCTAAATTACCTGATTCAGATTGGCTTAGCCGTCGCAGGCTTTTATTTGAGGATAGCCATTAGCAATCAGGCACACAGAGCCCCGTGCATCCTCACTGTTGTGAGTTCTTATTTCTCCCACATCTCTCTTCTCTCCACCCGTTTCTTCACTTCTCTTCCGCATATTCTTCTGTCTTAATATTTCATCCTTATATGACAAAACGGTGAAACCTCCATAGATGCCCGATAGCTGTCAGGTGATATAGCACTTAACTCACTCTAAACCTCCTCACCAGTTAGGCATTTCACGTAGTTGAAACTGACAGGCAACACTCTCACTGCCACACCGAGATGGAATATGTTGCAGAAGCATACATCACCTGCCACTTTTATGCGCAATATTACGCAAGTTCTATACTTCAAACTCCACGAGGAACGAGTGAAACTGATGAAGCCCGTTAACAGTGGCGACTTTCCATACAAACTATAGATATTCAGATTTCCAGAATTACACACTGACTGGATCTCAGTGAACTGGCTATGAAGTCGCGATCTTGTGTACAAATAGTTAATGATGCTGAAATAGCTAATTATGTGGACTCGGATGACCTAACTACATCAAGATGACTAATACAGCAACCACATAAAGAGGATGTGGATCTAGCTGCAATTGGTTCTAGTTGATGACTGATAGTGCTTCTGCGATAGGGGCTGCGAGCCTAAATCACAACGTTAGTTGTTTTAACCCATTAAATATACTAATCGAAACACGTATTGCTTCGCGCGCTTTTGCCGTTTGCGGGACGTCGTTTGGATAATGAGTGGTGCATACGCACTGACTGTCACCGACGTTTTGACGGCATATGATACAGACGAAGACACCGGGTTAAGTGAGAAGAAGGTTGCTGCAGCATTAAAAAAATATGGATATAATGGTAATCCATTGTTTACATTTGTATTTGTCGCTTATAACTATTACTTGTAGAACTACCTCCGGAAGACAGCAAACCTTTATGGAAACTAGTTTTAGAACAGTTCGATGATCTACTTGTGAAAATTTTATTACTTGCTGCGACAATATCTTTTGTGAGTCAATGCATTCATAATAACGCAGTTCTCAGGTGTTAGCTTGGTTCGAAGATAGTGAAGATGCCACAACAGCTTTTGTTGAACCGCTTGTCATCATGCTCATTCTTATAGTAAATGCTATTGTTGGCGTTTGGCAGGTAATTCTTCTAAGTGTAGTGCATCTGTTGCTTCAGGAACGAAACGCAGAGTCGGCCATCGAGGCTTTGAAAGAGTATGAATCAGACGCTGCTAAGGTTATTCGCCAGGGCAGTGTGGGAACGCAGTCGATCAAAGCCCGTGAATTGGTCCCCGGTGACATAGTTGAAGTAGCAGGTCAGTCCGCAAAATTTGTTTTGCATCTTATGGCGGTGTCTTAAGGCTAATTTTCGATTTGGCGTGTCCCGCGTGTTCATGCTGTAGTAAGTTAATGAATCATTGGTGGAAGAAGGGGGAAGCCTTTGTGAATACTGTATCTTAGTACTTTGGAGTAACAAGACCAAGCGTTGTAAGAAGGTGCAGTATCCGGGCTAAAGATTATGATCCAAGCGGAACGAGCTGCGCTTACGCTACAGTCGGTTACGTTGTGTCTTTAGTTTAAGGGAACAATTGTGGGAACCCTGAGATTAGAATCGAGTGATTGGCCCGGTAGAACGCTTTCACAAACTCGTCACCGTTACTCTCATCTTCTTCCGCCCATTAGCCAATGGTTGTTGACATGTCCATCATGCAAGAACAGCCCCCCTCTCAAAGTCGTGTTGTGCACTGGCGAAAAGATCTCGGGAAAAAAAGTTTTGATGAAACCAATCTTACACGGGGGTCTCCGGTGTTTTTGACAACGTAGTGATTGACCAATATTTACCTGGATGGTTTCGTTTACCACGCCTTAACGGCAGGCGTAGTATTGATAAACCTTCAAGTACTGGACGACAAACCTTTCTACGACTGCATGGGCGGCAAGATAAAGGCAAATAAAACGCTTGGCTGCTCCACGCAGTGTTTTATGGAGAACACCGTCAGAGCCAAGAGCACTGTCCCTAGGTTGCCCGAGTTTTTTCACACTGACTGGAGACGAAGTTTCCACAGTACTAGTGCCGTCTGCGAAGTTGGCAGTCCAACTTGAAGGTCAGAACTTGTAATTCGTGCAGGACTAGGGAGCTGCGGTGTTGCGGTCTTTGCATTCCGAGTTGACGACGCACACCGAAGGGGATTTTCCCCATCATTAACGAAACGTTTGGTTGGTAGTGTTAGTGATTTCCTCGAATGAATGTGGTTTTTCGGTTTCTGTTTTTTTTACATAGTTAGTCCGACCTGGCGACGCGTTTAATCGTCCCATATCAGGATTAAGCTAGGGTGTTTGATTACGAGGTCCACACAATTTGTATTTCGAAACCATGAATGATGTGAACTCCAACGACAGTGATGTATGTCCGGCAACTTCTTGCGGAGCCCAGCAGGATAGGATTGGCTAGATTTGTCCCAGGTCTCAGTGGTCGAGTAGAAACGCGGTGTTTACGTTCGTTTCGCGAAAGAGTCTACAGTTATTGGTGATTGGACGGATTAGATTGTTGCCGTGGGTAAAGCTGAGAGAAGTCACTGCATAATCGTCTAGCCTGAATGAATTAGTGACTTCAAAGTTGTCTGCCATTATATTCTTACTGGTGACAACGTAGTCATGACTTGATAAACTGTCTTCGTTCCTCCATTGCATAAATTTAGATATGGTGGTTTTTTACAGTAGTGGGGTCAAAATTCGCTCTGCGAATTGCGTTTCGATCCGTTTCAGGAACTGCGCCTGTCTTCACATTATTACAATAAACCAAAAACAAAGAATTCATATGAAAGACAACCTACCTCATCTACATTTACTTGTTTGCTCGAGAGAGTAGTATCTCGTCGATTCTGAGTTCGGATTTCGGAAGGGATGCGTTAATTCAATAGTTGGTTACTGCAACGATCCAGTGTTTTACATGAGTGCAAAGATCCCGAGGCTATCCCTATTGGTGTAAGTACACTTAACAGGGTTTGCTATTGACAAACGCCTGGTGGTGTGGTTGATCACCCACAGTGTTACCGACGGAACTGTCGCCGACTCCGTTAAAGCTGATTTATGTACCCCTCTGGGTATTACGAAAATACTGGTGCACATGCATTCGTTGGATTTTAGTTTCAGATGGGACGATTAGACGGCGTATATATCGGAATCGCTGCAAGGTATGTGCCGAAACACCTTATGGGGCAATGATTAACTTGAGGAGTCGCAAAAACTTTCCTCAAGTGTGAGATCTAGGTGAGTGATGTGTTGCGTGTGCTGAACTCGCATATTTGTCAGTCCAAATATGAAGCTAGTTTTTATCTTGCTGGGACTTGTCTATTCTGCGATCCGGGACGTCCTTGATGGTTGGAAGTTGATCGAATTTCGATGTTTCTTCTCCGATCATCCTACGTCCCTGTCGTCCAGCCGGGGACATTTTCTGGTAGAAAGCTAAACGCACAGTCCGTGCTAGTCGCAGCTTCCCAAAATGCACAATCCGGCATCACTGCTGCATCGAACTGTCCAGTACCCGAGTGACTCACAGAAGGACGACTCCTAAAGTCAATCAAAACAAAAAAGAATCTAAGTTCTACGTGTTCTCATCGTTTCCAGTTTTATGTCTTATCCTCTGGTACTCATGTTTCGGGTTTCTGTTGTTACCGACAGTGGTCCCTGGTGTACTATAATAATAAATGGGTAAAAATGTCAAAAGAAGAGAAGATAAAACAAGAAAAACCGGTGACTGCGAGTAAAGACTGACCCTTGACTGCGACTCTGCCGTGTCAGATAGTGTCTAGACAGCGATGTGGATGGTCAGGAACCCCTCAACCTGAATGGTGACACCCACTAGCCTTGCTCGGATGAACGGTGGAGGCTTTTGTTGACTGGGCGCTTTGATTTTCCTTCCAACTATCAGTAGTCACATTGAGAGACGCACCGTGGACATACGGAATACGTGGCCAAACCAACGAATATTGTGCGTTCTCATTATCTCGATTGAACATTTCTCAAGTACGTACTGACGGACTGTGACGTTGCTTACACAGTCGACCCATTTGATACATGTAAACTTGCGGAGGCCATAGTGATCGAATATCGGGAGTTCGTATGCATCTTGCGCGCACACGCCCTCTAAACATTGCCTTGAGTCGACAAATGACGCCTTTGCACTACCATAAGTTACGCTGCAAATGCGCTACATGCTTTCGTCATCCCAGTGGAAACATCATTAACAATACCACAAGCTGGCTGGTAGGTTTACAACCTGTCGCAATGATTTGGTAGATGGGCTGAGCATTTTAGGTGTCATCTCGTATGATCTGAGCCAACTCATTCGCTTGTGGATGATGGAGATTGTGTGGCTACTTGTGCTATTCCGGAAGATTCTCCGGCTTTGGGGCATAGACTATCGAAACAAAGTAAAGCTTGGGATTCTGAAAAGGTGCTTCGTGATTGGTGCCTATCAGCAGTCGTTCCTATTTTTAAGTACTGCCGGGGCATCGTCTGACAACCACAACCAAGCTGCTTACAGGTCTCGTAATACTTGAGACACAGAAAGAACCAGTGAAAAACAGGTGTTTTTCGGCCCAACTACGGGTGCACCAACCGTATTTTCATCTCATAACAAACGTTGGGGCGTCGGCGCTCCTTTTCTGAGCTAGCGGTCTTGGTATTTTCGTACCTGAGGTTTGTTTTCAGTTCGCTCGGCGACACGCTCTCTGGGGCTGTCTTAGCAAAAACCCAGTGAAGCATGTCAATTTATCGAGGTAGTTTATCCTGTTGTGAATGCAGGGTGCGCATTTATGGGCAACCATCTCGAGCATTCTCTATTTCAAGTGGCGATCTTCGGGAGTATCCGACCTTCCTCTTCTTTTTCAACTGTGTGATGGACGATATTTTGGAAGGAGCATTCGAAGGTTTCTAGGATTTCGGAATGGGCCTCTTGCTTAACAGTAATCTGATTAATATTGAGTATGCAGACGATGATGCTTTCCTTATTTCTGTTGGGAACATGCACGCCATGCTGAACGGGTTAAATGATATGGGTGGTCTGTGGTATACACCTTGCGCCTTCGAAATGTAGTGTTGAAGGCTCAAGTTGGCATTGACTGTTTTCGTTATTACACGCAGACGGCGGGAGATTGTTGATCACTTGCTTGTATTAATGATGAACCATTCATACGGCGGTTAGTACAAAGATCGAACGTGGACATTCGGACTCAAAAAATCAACAGTTGTGCAATGGTGCAAATGACTACCACTTGCGAATAACCAAATACTGGTACAAAATAAAATGTTAGAGTTCACGCGAGTGATTTGCAACGACAATATTCACGGGCTAAACACGCAATCAGACATTAATACCAAAAGTGGTGAGCCTCAACATTCAGCCGTCAACCAACAGAAAAACAGGCAGCCTGCAAAGCGAAGCATCCAAAAGTTGATGGATGGGTGAGTCGAAACGTGCGGTCTGGGGTCATATAAGAGTCCGACAGAGAGACAGGTCAGCTGGCACACGCTCACACAACTGAACAAAGAGTACCTAGGAATCAAGGAAGGACGCAAGTGAGACATGTGACACATGTCCCAAACTTTCTTGTCCTTTGTAGGTTCCCTAATGGATGGTGGGCAGACACCAGCGCAGTGTGTTAACCTTCTCTGTTATTGTTTCATATCGATCACAAACTGAATGGTGTTGGGTAGACAAAAACTAAATATAGGTCTCGCTTCAATCTCTTCTTGGGATGACACGTTTAGGGGTAGTGATATATTTATTGGGAAAATCTATGAACCCTGCATTACGTCGCACGGGTACCTCGGAACATACCATAAACAAGGTTTTGCGACTTTCAACGGGCAGCGTTACTTCGATCGAACGCGCGTCGTTAAAGTCCATCTGGTATACTTAACAGTTCGGTTAATGACATTACTCGGGTATAACACTACCAGACAACCTTTGGTGGGCACTTCCTAGGGCAACTACAAGCATGACCCAGCACAGCAGTGTCCTGATCGCAAGTAGCTGCTTGCGGCCGCCAATACGTAGTAGGTCTTAAGACGTCGCATCCAATAAGGATGGCTGCATTTCCATTTTGACTCGCCATGAATGGTACATTATTCACATGCGGCTATTTGCGCACCTTCTTAACCAACAAGACGATAGGGACAAGAATATGAGATGTAGCACCGGGTATGCACGTTTGATGTGCAGTCATCCTGGGTAGGTGTTGGCAACCTGGCGTGTTTTTGTCAGAACTCAGATATTTCTCTGAGAGTGTTAATCCTCTTAAGTTAGGGTTAACTTCGAGGTGAGGGCGTCGCACCACATCTTCCCGAATCAGAGTGGTGCCATATCCGCTGTCCAACGCGTAAGTGTCTAAACGTTCGCTAGATCCGAGTACTTAGAAAGGGATGTTGCCAAGTAGCGCTTCACTTGACGGCACTGGCGCGATGGTGCAGTATATTTATTGCAGTTCCTTCTGAACTTCGGTGAGTTGGAGTTCAAAGTTATAAAGCAGTTGATAGTAACGAACATGACAGCTGTTCATCCCACAGTGTCTTTTTTCACAGCATCTCAGCGTCTTTGCCCCAGATACTCAGAACAGACGCCTTACTTTTTTGTATCACGTCATCTTCAGGGCTCAGCGTGATAAACGCGGGTTAGTGAGATAGTCTTTGGGTAGCTGCACACATCGGGCGCACGCGTCCTTCGCGGCCACTTTACTTTCCCCTTCTGGGTAATAAAGTGTGATGCCTTAACACGCTCCCTTTCTGTCGGTCTCTTTATAGCCGAGCGTTCATCGATAAAAACACCTTTATCAATTGACCTGGCAGCTCATCAAAGCGATTGCGAACTATTCTTGTTTACGATGGTACGAATGCGTTCAAATCTGAAAGACGGAGCTGATGGCTTTCAGGCTGAGTGACTCGAAAAGGAGTGTCTCAGAAGGCAATCAGTCACTGGACGACAGTTCTGCATAGCACTCGTTCTCTGTTCTGCGGAAGCCGCGAAATCGTGTCAACCGAAGGTGTCCTTTAGGACAAAACAAAAGTTTCGGAATTCCGAGCAGTTGATGTAAGTCACCTATAATGCTACATCATACTGCGGCTGTCATACTGGTGTTGGGTCCTCGGGTAATAAGATACAGTTGTCAGCCTTCCGGAGAGAAAGAGCATTTCAGAAGAGAAGCCGAATCAGAGTTCAGATGTTGAATGTTACGCATCAGTGCGAGGTTAAAAGCGGAGGAATATCAAAAACATTGCAAGTTGAGTAAGAAAAGGATGAGGATGAAAAGACCTCCTGTCTAAATGAGTTAGAGTGCATAAGTGCCGTGCACATGTTTTCATGTTCTTGACTGGGGATGTTTGAACAAATTCGCCAATTCATTGGTACAAATAGTCTCGTTTTATCGAACTTTCAGCCTCTGATCAAAGGGCTGGATTTTCCAAAGGTCGAGTTCAGCTCCTTCGACGGCAGCCCCCTGGAATATTAAAAATCCACACGACAGTTTATGTGGAGAATAAGGTGGACGACGGACAAGGATTTTTGTATTTGCTTCGCCGGAAAAGTCGGTACACCTCAAGCGCATATCGGAAGACAAGCAGAGTGGCTCTGCTCCCGTTTTTGTGCTTAGGTCTTGCACATCTCATAGTCTCCTGCGGGTATCATGGCATGTATGGGGTAATTATAGTCTTCCCGGGAAAAAGGATTCAGTTTCTGTGGCATAGTTGCTCAAGCAAATCTGGATTTTCCACACGACCTGATAACATATGCAGTAGTTACCCACCTCGCTGGTTTAAGTCACACAAATGGCGTTTCTGACTGATTTAAACATCAGTTTATCGGCCGCACTGGACTGAAGGTACTGTGTGCTCCATGGATACATCTTCCTGTATACTGTTAATGTCCACCTTAAGCTGCGATGGTATGCTCGACTCGGAGATGAGAGGAGGGCTTGTCGCTATTCGCGTGCATCGCTTCCTATCGGACCGATTGGCAACAGTCGCATACTAATTAGATGCAATCTGATTGATTTGCACTTAGCAGTTTGTGCGCTTCCTCCTTGGCAGCAGAAGCACCGCATGACGTGGTCCCTGATACACTATTTTCTGGCATAACCCGTATTTTGGCCGTTCGATGGTTAAGGTTGCCTTCTAAGACTGATTACATCAGACATCAAGGAACACAACGATTAAGAAATGTACGTTTAACGCGGCTGGACTCAGTATACTAGCTCGAACTCGGAAGTTACCAATACGTTCAATCATAGATCTGCTTACTGGTGCTACATCACATTGTCTGTACCAACTGCGAAGAAGTTTACATTAGAAAGACCGAGGTATGCTTGATCTCCGGAGTAAATGTAAGTTTACTCAAATGGGTACGAAAGTTCTCGTTATCGGATAGCGACGGTCTTAATGAAACGCGTAAACAGCCATTTTCCGCGGTCACCAGACGCGTCCTTACCACTAGTCGGGATACGTTCGGAATCCCGTTACGTCATTACAGAAGGATTCACGGTCAATCAACTCAAAGTAGCCCCGTGTTAAAAAAGCATTGCTCGTGTGCCTGATTCTTCCCTATCATCTATCTGAACCTACTGGCTAAGTGTCTATCTTCCCACTTGTTTGCGATAAGGAACGATTCGTTATTGTGAATTTGGTACTGATGTATCAACACGAAGTACTTAAGTCTACCATTTTTTATCTTCTAATTGTTTTGTTCAAACTTCTCAACGGACCTTAATTGTTCTAAACATACAAGTTGCCGATGAAACCGAACGTTACGTACGCTCTGGGTGCCTACCTAGCCAAACGCGATCCTAAAGGCATATCATTTTCCGAACTGTTGTATTACTCTCGCCGAATTGTTTGCTCACGGAGACGTAAAAACTACGTCTCTTGAGGCATAGGTAGGTCGTTTGAACCGCTGTTGTCAATTTGCCTAGCATTCTTCCGAGCTTCTAATACATTGTTATATTGTGCATCAGTAAATGTCCTACATGTCCTATTGCTCTGATATTCGTTGGTTCGTCAGCTTAGACAATTCCCGCGCAAACTTGCATAATCATGGGCTGCAAAGTACCCTTTCCTTTGAATTATAACAGGCGATCGGTATTGTCATTGTTCGTCCTTTTCTCCGCAAACATCCATTTCAGCCACGATGTTACGTCTTCCGTCCTGCACTTTTAATGTTTATCGTTTACTTTGATTAAACCTCTATAAGTCGCAGTACAACAGCCTGGTGTTGGTTTGTGTAGTTTATCACACGTGATGCACTCGGGACTGTAGGGTCAGTCACGTACAACCACGGATGTTGCGGGTTGGATATGCCGTTTATTTCGAAATGGGCTGCAGACGCACACTCTGTAGAGTACAGAAATAGTTTAACGAAGCATCCCTGTTTCGAGTGAGTCACCCTACACTGGATTGCCCATGCTTCTAAGTCTTCACCTTTCACACTAAAACTGTTACGTTCGAGACATCGAACCCAGTCTTCTCGTGCGGCTGTTTGGTCTTGCCACTTTCTGGCGCCACTGATTTGGCTTGTGTTAAATAACTTACCTGGCCGTCCATTGAAGCGGTCCATATTACTCCCGATACCACCATCTCACCCCCCTCCCGAGAGAAAAATGGTTTAGACCTTGCCCTCTTTAACGCTGGAGTTGTAGTCGTTTGTTCTTTCTCCTAATGATGACTCCTGTCCGCCTCTTTTTTACGTTTGCTGTCTTTAACATCTAGACAACGTGATAGTCATAACACCCCACCATGATTCGTTAGCGTCACAAACCGCGTGGGTTGCACTATGTTTATATGACCGTTTTTTCTGCTGTCTCAGTTCTCTACTTGATAAGATGTGTCTGCATAGATATTTTGACCAATGACTCAGTTGGTAGTTGGCCATGGTATATTTCTGTACTGTTGGGATACGCGATTAATTGGACAACTGCTCACGTACTTCGCATGTAAACTGGACGTTTTCTACACCGGGTACTATAGGTTGGATCCGCCAGAAGTTGGGTAAAACCGTAAAATGGTCAAGCAATGACGTGGTCACGAAACACGAAGACCTGACTATGTTGGGTTAGGTGGATAGATGCTGCTTGCCTCGTGGGGTCCTCATGGCCACTCGAATTGGCTGTAGCTGTAAATGTAGTGGCCTTTCTTCACCGTGTTCGAAATTAGAACCACCTTATACTACACTAGTTTTTTTGTGTTGAGTGGTTCTTATGGGGTTGTGGGATTGCTGTGGAGAAATCCGTTACATACACCTACATATTCAAGTATATATTATTCGTATGTACCGTCAAATGTATAGAGAGAAATCAGACTGAGGCCTTCGGAGAACGTCACGGCTTCAAAAAGTACCACCTTTGTTGCTACACAGAATAGATAAACAGACGCTCGGCGTTTGCAGATCTTTCGTGTTCTTGGGCGGTATTTGTTGTTGGTGTTAGTTGAAGTAACGTTTGAAGCGGCGCACAATGATCATGAAAATGTGTGTGAACGGTGTCCACGAAGTCAAAACTCAACATGGACGTGGTTGCTGCAGACGTTCAGCCCTGGCCACAGTACACAAGATTGCAGCTAAAATGCGTGTGTATGTATGTATGGACAGTAAAAAGCTGGATTGGTCGGCTTTTAGATAGGGGAGAAGATATACCGTTTTGCTTCTGATTTCTCACACGTTTGATTGAACATGCTGAAAACTTCTTTCATGTGTAATGTGCATCACCATAGTAGAACCGGCCTCAGGAACAGGCGAAAAGAGAAACTTCTCGAATGCTATCGAGAACGAACGTAGCATTTGCTCCGTATGCTACGACTGAGCGAATGCGTTAATGACAAGTGGGCTGATTTGTGCACGAAAATAATTCAATGAGGCAGGCGCACCGCTTTTCGGAATACGATCGATGAGATGTCGGCTGAAAGTTTCCGACCATTTAGTTCGTGAGGGAGCATACACTATCTGCTGCTTTGGGTTGCGATCGAATAAAACTGAGCGACGCCCGTAAACGGTGGCGGATTACTGAACTGAGTAAAAATGTTACTTAAGGATATTCACCTGACCTATTCTGCTATCTTCACGTGGTGGTCAGGCTTGTGCACCACATCTATCCGGAACACTTCGGTCCTACCAGGTGCAACCTCATCAGATGAGCCAAAGAGAAACGGTCCGACAAAGAACACATGTATGTCGCACTACTGATCGCGTAGGAGTGTCCAGGTAGTGAGACAAGATCTTATGAGCATACAGCAGAACTGTTTCCATAGTTGCGACAGTGCTGTTTTCCGAATCATGGGGAAAGGGGTTAGAAAAGGTACCTTCAAACAAAGCATTTCAACCACCCAACTGTCGACCATGATCGCCGGCGTGTTATCCAATACGGTCGAAAAACGTCCGGTATAATTCCAAAGCCTGGTGTAGGTTCAGGTACAACCACTGTGTGCAGCAGTGTTCAAGACGCGGACATCAGTATCTTATTAATTGCACCCTCGGTCTAGGCAGGCTCCTCATTGCCGAGTGAGTCGGACTCTTGAGTCTGACTTCGGGTATGGTCCTCCAAGAAAACCCTGTATCCTGTTGTCTCGTAGGTCAGACTTTTGAATCAGAGATGTGGGATGGAGTCCCTGGAGTAAGCCTCGTCCCGTGGCGTAAACGACGGGGAAGTATCGGGAGTTATCGTTCTCCCGATAGTGACTATTCAACCTTTACGAATTTCTCCATCCGTTTCACTCCCCAAGTTTTCTGCTTCCTCTGTGTCCTGGAGTGATGGTTGTTTTCTAAAGCCAAGACAACTGGCAAATATTGGCGCCTTCAGTGTTCACACTCTCCGACAAGTCGGCCAGCAAGCTGCTCTGGCAAGTGCTCTCTCAAGTCTGGAGCCTGATGTGTGCTGTCTGTTGAGGATGCGAGTCTACGATCTTAGCACCGTTATCCATGTGCTCACTTTTAGATAACTGTCGATCCAAGCGCGTCTCTTTCAGAGTCTGTGATGACGGCGAAGCTGAATCTCGTGGTCAATCTGGAGTGGGAGTCGCGCTGAGTTCCAGACTGGAGTGATGCTTGTTCGGTTGGATCCCAGTGAACGGTCCTTTGTGCGTTGTCGGATTGAACATCTCGAGTGAAGTTTGTCGACGCAAATCAGAACAGTGTTGCGTTTTTATTATATCGGCGTGTGCTCCAGCGGACAGCCGTTCGGATGCTCCGAATGCTCCGTTTTCCGACGGCCTCGTTGGCCTTCTGGAGCAGACTAGACACGTTGACTTTGTCATACTGACGGGCGATTTTGATGCTCAGGTTGGTCGTCTTTCTCCAGAGGAAAAGCTGCTGGGGTGTGTTTGGTGTCCGGTCACAACGCAATGACAATGAGTAAGAACTGTTTCAGTTGTGCCCCTCTCATGGTCCTCATATTTCGAGCACCGCATTTCAACACAGGAAGAGGCATTGTGTTACGTGGAGATCTTCCTGTGTTTCTCAGTGGTGAACACGACTCGATCACATAGCAGTCATTTGCCGACGGTGCCACTCTGTCATAAACTGTCGTGCATTTCGGGTCAACCACCTGGACTCGGACCATGCTGTTGTGCGTGCCCGTTTTGTTTTATCATTTGTCCGGATATCACGCACTGGTGAATGTAGGATATTTGCCTGGCGTTCGAGCGAGGGTGGTGTGAAGGACGCTTGCCGTGAAGCTTTAATGAACGAGTTGTTCAATTCGAGTCAGGTGAGAAAACCTGATGAACACTGGAGACAAATCACAGCAGCTATGAGAACTTGCTGTGAAGAGGTGTGTTCCGAAGGAGTTGTGCAGTTGCGACAGAACTGGATTTCTGTTGCGTCGGCAAACCTCGTGGACAAGCGTCGCTGGATTGCAGCTGATTTTTATTATGGCGATGACCGCCGAGAACTTGAACGGGAGCTGACCAAAAGCTTGCATAAAGACCGTGCGCACCAGTTGGTCGAAAAGTCGAAAGAAATAGAGCGGTTTCTTTTGCCTGGGTATAGCAGGAGGCTTTGTTCCCGATTCGTGGTTGTACTGGCCGTCGGGTGGATAGATGCAAGTGGGATCGTCCAAGTTACTCGCTGGCCTCATAATATGTCGACTCATTAGGTGCAGAGAAAGTCAGATACGTGAAGAACTGACAGGATTCCCGTCCGGCTGTGGGTGTGTTGGTCACATTTTTACCTTGCGATGGATCATGGGACATCAGCACTCTTAGGGTTGCCGATGATCGTGGTCTTTTTAGATCTAAAGGCTGATTTCGACTCGGTTGCTCATAATGTTCTCTGGAAGTGTCTTCTTTGCAAAGGAGTACTAGGGAAGTACCGGGAAATACGTGAGTCTGTTGGGACCACTGTATGTTCACTTTGAAAGCAGGGCGAGTGTTTATAGACAACCGTCTCGATCGTTCATCACTTCAAGTGATGTTTGTCAAGGGTGTCCATATTCGCCCTCCCTGTTCAGTTTTGTCATGGACGACATTCTGGAAAGTGCGCTTGAGGAATCCAGTGAGCTTAGTATTGATCATCCTTGTGCTAGGTTGTCTGGCTTGGAGTATGCGAATGATATTGTCTTACTTAGCTCCTCTGCCGATGACATTCAGACCGTGCTGGACAAGGTGCGTGACCGGGCTGTTTTGTATGGAATACGCTTCGCGCCTTCAAAGTGTGAAGTAGTTCTTCAAGACTTGGGCATTCCCATCCCTACCTTCTTTATCGCAGACAATCCGCTTGAGACGGTGGACAGTTTCTCATACTTAGGTAGCACTATTTCGTCGTCCTGTAATGTTGATGATGATAATGAGATATATGCAAGGATGGTAAAAGCTCGAGTTTCCAATGCCAACCTGCGTCGTTTTTGTTGTGAACAAGACGTTCGGCTGACGCTGAAAGAAATGGCGTATAATACTTGTGTATATTCTGTTTTGCACTATGGTTTGGAAACGTGACGTGTTCACAACAAAGTTATGAGCAGACTTGCTGTGCTTGACCATCGCTGTCTCCGCCACTTAACCCACGTAAGTTGGACTGATCGCGTGAGCCATTCGTCGGCGCGCACTTCGGAACGCTGGGGATGCGCGATCAGTCGGTCACCTACTCACGTTGCACATCCTGCGATGGTTGGGTTACGTACTTCGCGTCCTAGCTGAGCGTATGCGGTACCGGGCATTATATACTGAATCCACTAACAGTTGTATGAAACCTCGTGATGGTGAGACATCAACGTGGAGACGAAGTATGAAGACTTCGGCTTTTTGATTGAGCAGAGCGTGTAGGTGTCACTTGTCTGACTCAGGTCCTCGTGATCACTGAAATCGTTGTTTAGCAATGCTATCTGAGTTGGCGATGTGCTGCGGTCAATGACGTGCCTGCATTCATGTAATTTATAGTTCTTTCGTCTGGTCATTGTGGTTGTTATTAATATTAACATCATTATTATTGAAATTATTACTCCGTAACTTTTTCAGCATAACTTCTTGTTATGGGATATTGTACGTGACTGTTGAATTGAGCGAGGGCCCGATCCACAGTACCCTTTGATCAGACTCGTGGGTGTTATAATCGCAGACAATCCGCTTGAGACGGTGGACAGTTTCTCATACTTAGGTAGCACTATTTCGTCGTCCTGTAATGTTGATGATGATAATGAGATATATGCAAGGATGGTAAAAGCTCGAGTTTCCAATGCCAACCTGCGTCGTTTTTGTTGTGAACAAGACGTTCGGCTGACGCTGAAAGAAATGGCGTATAATACTTGTGTATATTCTGTTTTGCACTATGGTTTGGAAACGTGACGTGTTCACAACAAAGTTATGAGCAGACTTGCTGTGCTTGACCATCGCTGTCTCCGCCACTTAACCCACGTAAGTTGGACTGATCGCGTGAGCCATTCGTCGGCGCGCACTTCGGAACGCTGGGGATGCGCGATCAGTCGGTCACCTACTCACGTTGCACATCCTGCGATGGTTGGGTTACGTACTTCGCGTCCTAGCTGAGCGTATGCGGTACCGGGCATTATATACTGAATCCACTAACAGTTGTATGAAACCTCGTGATGGTGAGACATCAACGTGGAGACGAAGTATGAAGACTTCGGCTTTTTGATTGAGCAGAGCGTGTAGGTGTCACTTGTCTGACTCAGGTCCTCGTGATCACTGAAATCGTTGTTTAGCAATGCTATCTGAGTTGGCGATGTGCTGCGGTCAATGACGTGCCTGCATTCATGTAATTTATAGTTCTTTCGTCTGGTCATTGTGGTTGTTATTAATATTAACATCATTATTATTGAAATTATTACTCCGTAACTTTTTCAGCATAACTTCTTGTTATGGGATATTGTACGTGACTGTTGAATTGAGCGAGGGCCCGATCCACAGTACCCTTTGATCAGACTCGTGGGTGTTATAAGTTTATTGAATGAATGTCTTCGGAGTTCGTGGCTGTTCACAACATTTTATTCATACTGACCCTGACCACACTTCTTACATCACGTGTGAGCGCAGCTCATTTCAGCACCTTGTATTTGAGTTTGAACGGGTCGGCAATATTCGCTGCACTTTCGACCTAGTGTTTCACGCGGTAGCGCGCATCTCATGACCTGACATTGGGAAAGTGAAACGTTACCTTTTTGTTGATGATATTTCAGTTTTGGTTAAACGAGTAGCGTTCGTCTTCCATGGTGCACGGCCTCTTATCACCTTGGTTCGTCGAAACTCCGTATGGTTTTGTGCATTAAGCAATCAATTCGGTTTTATGCGCCGTGTCACGACTGTTTAATCTATCCTGCCTGTTCCCATTTTCTTTGCGCACTCTGATTGTCAAGTCTCAATATTTTCGGAACCGCCTCTTTGTTCCCCACATTACCAATTCTGTTGCTTAGCTTGTACTCGTTCTCACTCGGAGTATTTTGATAAGTTTTAGAGACCTCGTGAGACAGCAGTTGGCGACCGAACGAAGGGTTATGCTACTCGAAAGACGACGCACTGTATATAGCCTCGCTTGTATGCACTTGATAAGCTTCTCCGGACATGCATGTTCAGACGTAGTCATCATATCTTTTAACAGTAATACGGCTGTTGCGCATATTTAACTAGACCATTACTGAATTGTTTTGGTTACTGACTTTTAGTCTTCATGTGCCCACAGATTTTAACGATTCCACCTACATACATCCTTATCTTTCCCGTCTACATAACAATGCCCAATTTACAGTTGGTGATCGCGTACCGGCGGATATCCGAATTACCAAGATTTTGAGCACTACACTACGAGTGGACCAGTCTATTTTGACCGGTGAATCTGTTTCCGTTCTAAAGCATTCCGATCCCGTCTCAAGTACCCGTGCAGTTAATCAGGATAAGAAAAATATGCTCTTCAGCGGAACGAACGTGGCTTCAGGGCGATGTCGTGGCGTTGTCGTTGGCACTGGGCTTGCTACAGAAATCGGTAAAATTCGCGATCAGATTATGCAGACTGATCAAGAAAAGACACCGTTAGGTCAGAAGATTGACGAATTTGGCACTCAACTTTCGAAAGTGAGTGGCCTGTGTTTTTTGGCGTCCATTCGTTAATTCTTTTATGCTGTTTTACCTATGTTTACTTGATTTTCTGCACACCGTGTTAATTATTCTCGAGCTTGTCCGGTTGATTTATCCTTCCTATCGGGACAGCTGTAAGGCTCTTGATTTGGGCGAGATAGGCCGTATATTGAAGGTTTATTTAGATCAGACTGGTTTTGTACGCAATCAGTTAATAGTAAAACCCACTACGTTCAGCCAGTTGTGCTCTGTACACAGAAGGTAGCACCTGACACAGCACTGTGGGGGTAAACTAAATAGGACAGTACAAGATAATCCAGGAAGTGTTCATAATGTTTATTTGGAATACCTTACTTAAAACCTATGAGGAATGTTCAGCACTTAATGTAATCTACCTGGGTGTATATCCAGGCGGACCTATGATACGATGGTTCGGCCAATGGGGCATAGGCCTGGGAACAGCTGAATGTGGTATTGTTCGAGCCCTCACTTGTGGCTGGGTTGTGTGGCGGGTTACATCATTGGGATGAGTGTGACTGTTTGCGAGCTCTAGCCTCTGGCGAACGTCTTGTCGTCGCACCATCAGTTCGACTCGCATCCGAATACGATTTTAATTGTTTCTAGCTAAAATCAACAGTGATTTTGCATCGGGCACATTCGTTAAGCTCCTTTTTAAATCTTACCTCTTATATTAATCGTTTATTCGTTCATTATCACATTGACCGATTCGCAAAAGCACTGACTCCACCGTGGTTTGTCCAGATCCAGACTTGGGGAGATACTACGAATGAATCGACTTACCCTACCACTCAATACACGCGCTCCTGGGGTTTCTGAGAGATCAAAAGATAGTTTCTTAACGCTGTATTGAAGCGGTTCCTTAGTCACACAGAATAAACTTACATGTGATATTATGTTCAGAACAAGTGTGAACATGAACGATAAAGTAGCACCGTACAACCTGAGTTGATAGTCCCACATTGCTTCAAAACGTCACAAATTTAAATTAGCGCGTAGTGTGCAAATCAGGAACACGTGGAAACGCTAACTCTTGGTAATAAAGTTAGTGTGACAGTAACTTTACACAACTGGTGCACTGTAATGCACAGTTCTGTATTGGTGAACTTGGTCACTTTCGCATGCGGGTCTTATTTTTACGCGTCTATTCATAGGGTGGGTTTACTTCCGGTTTTACACTTCAAGACGCTTGCTACCTCTCGACCTGTTCGGCCGAATGCCTGCAAGACATCGCTGGGTGCTTAACCGCTAACGAAATGTTCAAGTTAAAGTGGGCTCAGCCTGTTGATCCGTGGATACCATTTCGCTTCTTTGCAGCTAGCGCTAATCACCGGCCTGGTTTTCGATGGCCGTGATGTGAAGGCCAGCGGTTCCATTTGGCCTCTGTAAACCAATTTCGCGAGACTCACAGTTCGTCACAACCTGTTTTTGGAAAGTCGTGGAATAATTGGCTTGATCCTACCAATTAAGGAACGTGTGTATGTGAAAACAGCATGTTACGTCCTTCACCGTTGAGCGGAGGTTTCATACATTGGCGTGTGTCGGTTCTCGTTCTTTTATTCCTCCTGTTTGTGTGTGGTATAACACGTGACCTGGTGTTGCGAAGACTGGCTGTGATCCGTAAAAACATAGGAATAAACTGCCCAACCAGCTTCTCGATCATAAGCGACCGTTAATACTCATCTATGCTTTGCATCTAGTAATCATCTTTCTCTGAACGGTACTTGTTCAATCATTCGAGGGCTAGATTGATTCTAAAGTTGGCTGGGTGTTAGCGTAGTATCATATCATTACGATATTTTTAGGTGGTCCAGACCTTGGTGGACGGATCGGAACGCCGCGGTGGACCCTGTGATGTCTCGTTGCACTATATGAGAATTCCTGTCGAACTAATTTCTTTTAACACAGTTCGAGTCTATGTATATCCCTCTTCCGTGGATAGTTAACTAACGCACGGACAGAAGTTTTGTCTGTGGGGTTGAAGTTTGAGGTCCTTCTTAAACATGCTGAGAGGTTACAAACAAAGATTCAGTTTTATGAACAGACGAAGAATGTGGAGTCCTCAACGGCGGAAAACGCCTGCTATTTTGAAGTAAAGTTGGTAGACATTTCACATGGGTTCTTGTCATCATCAATCCCTCAGTAATGCTGTTCGACATCTGAGCAAAATCAAGCTGTGAAGCAGCCGAAGGAAATGCGAGACGTTGTGCTACCGAAACCTGATAAAGGCTCTTTGTTGTGATCGTACGCAGTGATGAGTATATGAGAAAAATAAACACGATTTCGACCGACCAAAGTAAATTCAAAACCGATTCCATACCTGCGATTACTGTGTCGTTAGAAAGGCAGATTATGAAAAGATTTCAATTACTGCTGTTACATGGGTTCAATAATGGGACCAAAACCAAGTGGAAGTCCAACATGGCGTATGAAGCGCGCATCAGAAATACACAATAAAGGTTTCTACGACGCGCCGTCTTGGTTGTAAACGAGTCACCTTACCACCAGTTAGCTCGACGGCTCGTTGACGTGTCTGACCTAGTTCACAAAACACTGTCAACATTAAAATAATTCATTTGAGTAAGTAGGCGTTTTGGAGGAGGTTTTTGTGAATTCGAACACAACCTATTTTACCAGTATGCAATCATTGTTTACTAATATTTCTTTGCATGAGACTGTAGCGATTTTTCGTGACTTTATCTCAGTCCTGTATAGAAAACTAGATTTGAATTTGAAGAAGCTGCTCTTACACATCTGGACGATATAGCCATAGATAGCCCATTAGGCCCGACGTTAGCAGACGTTTTCCTTGAATGATGGGAAGACAAATTTCCAATAGTGTTTTCATGACTATGTACAAAAAGTATGTCGATAAAATTTTTGTTTTATCGGGCGCAGTAACATTCTCCCGTTTTTTAACCTTATCGAATCCGCACATTCAAATTCATCTGTTGCCCATTAGACTAGGTCAAACGGCAACCTATCATTTCTAGACGTTTCACTTACAAAGCGTCATGACGACACATTGCAGAAGTTGGCTTATCGCAAAGCCACTCGGAGCGACCAAGACTTCCAGTTCTCTAGTTTTGCACCTATGGTCTACAAACGGGGTCTAGTTTAAACATCGTTTGGCAGAACCCAACTAATTTGCACGGATGACCGTCTAACGCAAGAACAATAGCTCTTAACAACCGCATTACTTGGTAAAGGATATCTAGATAGATTTATATCCGTTCATACCAAGAGAGAGGCTGGAAGTTCTGCAGTCCATACGGCGCGGAAAAACTACATTGCAGGGGTGATTGTTTGCCCCTTATAGTGAGTCATCAGGTTCATTCCGCTGTGAATCGCACATACCCGGCAACTGAATTGTGCCTCTTGTTATCATCTCAGGAACTTAGTTGTGGAAATGTTTAACGTGATATGCGTAACCATTCTGCTTCACGTGTCTTCTAGCAGGTCACTTGCGGCTACAGTAACAGTCATATCGGCAGAATGGATTGGCGCCTGCGTCAACGAATGGTTGAATACCTTCCAAAATAATCAGTTCAGTTTGCTACGCGAACGGACAATCAAACGAGCAACCGAACGCGAAGCTAGGCATCATCTATTGCGAAGCGCATCCTGCAGACAGGTCATAACATCGACCTAATCAGGTTGTTCGCTGTGTTACCACGGAACTCAAACCCAAAATTTCTTACCATCAGTGAAGCCGTGTTGATCAATCAGAAACAGCCAGTGCTGTGTGCACAAACGTTACTGGTTTACGCCGTCCCCCTCCCGCGGTAATGGTCTTTTGACCCAAAAATCACACTGTTTAACCATTGGTGTCATACGTCTTTGTTATATACTCTGTTGGTTTTAGCGTGCAGCTGACGAGATAAATCGAAACGTTAACGTCCCAAAGCGTTTGTCTCCTTGCTGTTATGATGGTTTGGGTCCAGAGAACGCAGTGTTTCGAAGGTTAACGTGGACTGTGATTTTGTTGCATTTAGACGCTTGTATGCGGTCCCTTGTTGCATCCTTCAAGTGTTGATCAATGAATTTACAGCTCTTAAAATCCGTTATTACCCCTTGTCGTCCCTGTTTCTTGTCTACTCGATGAACATTTCCAATTTGTTGCTGTTCGCCTACCCAGTGCATAAAGCTTCTTATTGCTGCGACGTGCTCATAACACCTTTTGCACGAATCTTTTCGACTCATTATTGGGCGCCTTATTTTGTCGCGCAGTGTACTCGACTCGTGATCGATGTGTAGCGGTGTCCAAAGAAAGGACATCGTTGATGATTCGGTGTGCTATCACTGGATGTGTCGCGCTTTGCTAGTTAAATTTGTCAGGGATGAACATGTTTAATCTGTGCAGAAAATTATTGGGTACATTTTTGGTCCACGTGAGTGAATGTCTAATCTGGCGTATTGTTTGGCCCATGCGACCATACAGATAATTGAATTTGTTGTGTTTTGCTTGCTCTGCAGATGGCTCTGACACCTCTATGACCTTGTCTTTCAATTTATGAGATGCATTTTCTCAAATCACACAGCTTCTACTGATAATTTTAATACGTTTGACAGAATGGAACTCTTTCGTCTGAGCTTTCAGTGTCGGGTTGCACTCATTGCGTCTACATAAGGGTAGTTTCTTCGTCATCGAAACAAGGTAGCAGATGCAACTGTTTTTGGTAAGAGGCTGAATTTCTGCGTGGCTCAAAAGTATTTTTGCTTTTAACTCAATCATTTTTGCCTTATTTTACAGGTAATCACGTTGATTTGCATCGCAGTTTGGTTAATAAATATCGGCCACTTTAATGACCCTGTCCATGGGGGCTCATGGTTACGCGGTGCCGTTTACTATTTCAAAATTGCTGTTGCGCTCGCCGTGGCTGCCATACCTGAGGGGCTTCCGGCTGTCATTACTACTTGCTTGGCATTGGGAACAAGGCGCATGGCACGTAAAAATGCTATTGTGCGCTCCTTACCGAGCGTGGAGACGTTGGGCTGCACGTCCGTTATATGTTCAGACAAGACCGGGACTCTGACCACTAACCAAATGACTGTGGTTCGTATGTTCACCTTCGCAGACGGAACCCAAGTTGGTGCCCAAAGTGGCGACGGTCGGCCCTTGTCCTTTGATGAATACGAAATTACTGGATCTAAGTATGCTCCCGAGGGTAGCATGTAAGTTCTCAGTTCCGTCTTCTTGTGTGCTTGTGTTATTTTGCGTCAGCTCTTTTGTCTCTCGTTTGTATAGGCCAGGTAACTGATGCGAATGTAGCCTATGCGTTTTCTTGCAATCATTCGTTTCGTTCAAGAGGTTTCGTCCGTTATAATATGCTTCTCGGCATTTGAAACAGGTCTCTTTGAACCTCATCATGGTAGGTCGATGTGGGGTTAAAAATAGTCCGTCTTATGAAAAACATTCGATACATAACAATGAATACAATAGATTGAATAGGTAAATTGTCTCAGTGGTTGGCTCTAGGCGCACATCATACCGAATCGAATCAGGCAATTCCGAAGACTTCACAATTCGAATGGCGGTCATTCCTAGCAGTCACCCACAGTAGGACGGTTATTCGTTTACTCTTTCTCGGGATATTCCTTGTGATCTATGTGGTAGCTTGTAAGAAAGGGATGAAGGACGCTGCTCTCACCTGCTTATCCTGTTCCGACAGACAGATGGACATTTTTAGGTGGCATCCGTGTTGAGTGAAACCCAATACTGTTTGTTATTATTTGCTCACATTGGGGCTGTTTCCGTAGTTTTGTCCTGCATTGTATCACGAAGCTAACAACATATGAGGCCAATTCACATAACGTATTTTGCACGCTTATGGGCCATCCCGAAGGTTCCCTCACTTTTAGGAAGTTATATCTTGGGTAGTGTAACTCGGCTGAAATCTGTAATTTTTCATGCAGATTAGGCTCCATTACGCCTAACATTATCATGTCGGCTTGATGTAGATGCGTTTATCCTGCTCACTTAAAATCTTCCATCTTTGGACACCAAAATTTTTTCAAGGTGCTTGTCGAAGTCACTTTGATGTTTACAGGGTTTCTGTTTAAGGTATTAGTCTGGCGGACGAAAAAATTGCTACTCTGTTGATGAGAGACCTGGTCAATATGTTATATCACATGGGGTTTCAATGTCCAGCTAGATAAGTTTTTGAAGGGTTGTTTTTTGACGTGTCATCGGTTTCTGGTAAGCCACCTTCAATTAATTGCTGTGGACCTTATCATAAATTGTACCAAGTCGCAGAAAGCTGTAGTAATTTAACTCAGTGGTTGACCACTAACCAGTGGTCTTCCAATTAAGGTTAAATTTGGCCACCGTTCGGGAAGGTCCAGTTGTGTTAAATCACTTTGCCGACCTTCCGTTATCCCACAAAATTTACTTTTCACCCCAAATATTAACACCTGACTAAGGGACTTAATGTTTGCTTAGTGACAGTAACGGTAAAACAGTTACAGTAATACATACACTGTACCTCCGTCATTTTTTGGTGCACTCCTTAGTCAAATTTTCTTTTTTCCCACTCAAGTTACCTCATTGGATGCCAAATAAACACTGAAATCTACCTTTGTTCTCGTGAAGCAAGCGCCTATGATTCTGGCCACCGACCAGCTTAATCGTGACGGGGACACATTATGGTTTTACATCTACGGCTCCGAACCTTGTAATCCATTCTTGATTAAGTCGTTTATCTGCGCATCTTCTCCACAAGTCACTTGTGTGTTTTCGACTTTCTCGAGCAGCTAGTGGGTTGCTCGAGTTTAAACTGAAATTACGAAAAGTCGAAACTCGAGTCTTTCTATTTTACGTTATACGTCTGAGATATGTAGGGGCTGTAAACCTAACTGCTTTTCACATGCGGGAAAATGAGTGTACAGTGGTGACAATCAAATTACTGTGATGTTAATTTAATTCTCCGCAACAACGAAATCTGTCGCGATGCTCACTGAAACTTTCACGAAGATCTAGTGGCATATTCGAGTTAGATATAGTTATACAGAAAGCAGATTGACTAATTGCTTGTCCCATTTTCCATAAACCAGGATTGTCAGTATTTGCTATCTGATCTTTTTGCGTCTTACCGTTCTCTTTAATATAATGGTTACCTGCTATTCCACTTTGATTTCTGTGCAACTGAAGCCTTTTTACCAACATATTTTGCTCCGTTTCTATTTGCTACTTCGTATTGTTCTCATTTTGTAGTCTACGAAAAGGTGTGAAGATTGACTGTGCTACAAATCCGTGTCTCGTGGAGCTGGCCCACATATGTGCGTTGTGCAATGATTCCGGTCTAGAATACAACGAGACGAAGGGCCATTTCGAGAAAGTTGGCGAGGCTACGGAGACAGCGCTGATTTGCCTAGTAGAAAAGATGAACGTCTCAAGCGTTCGTAAGGCTGGACTCAGCAATCGCGACCTGGCCATGGCGTGTAATCATGATTTGCAGGTATCTCACCACTCCTTGATTATTTTGTTTATTAATTTCGATTCTTTTTCACGTGTTTGCCATCTTACATTCTGTCTCATTCCGCTTCCTGTTTTCTCCAGCGAATGCATCACAAAAAATTCACGCTGGAGTTCTCGCGTGACCGAAAGTCTATGTCGACCTATGTGATACCAAAACAAGGCACTGGCGAATCCGGGAAGCTGCTTGTTAAGGTTAGTTTAGGATTACGGATGTTCCTCAATCTTATGTTGATATTTAAGCATTTGTCTGTTCAAGGATTTGCTGTATTTCAATTTTTCCTGCGTGCTCTAAAACGGGATGGCATTTTGGTCAGGTTAGTTGTCCAGTATATTCATTGCACTTTCTTCTAAGTATGTGGTCATACTTTGCTCTTTAAATAATTCAAGATGTTCATCTGGACCTCTATACTCGACATAATTTGAGAACTACTTCATTAACTACGCACGTCGACTTACTTTTCCTTACAATCATCACTCAACTGTGTGTATTCGCATTGTACTTTATGTAGTTTTGACACCCAAATGACTAGATTTGCCTCAACTTGGACCATGTTTCGCATTACCACCCTCTTCAATGGGATTTAAAGGAGTGGGAAGCGAATTTCTAGAATTAGAGTATTAGAGGAAATCAGTGGCAATTCGATTGCAGACGCTCAATCATGTCGAATAGAGTTTTTAACCGACAAAGTAACTGATTTTGATGTGTGAGACCTATCCAATTCATTCAAAATCTTCATAGTTCGTGGCCATGTCATTGTCTGACTGCCTCCTGATTGTATCCAACGGTGGCTAATGCCATGCACGCTGAACGATCAGTTGGCATATGGATCACGTGGTCCAAACGGCACAGGCCGTGCTTAACCTTTGCGTAGACATATCTTTTACATCTACCTTGCGTTACCGCGTACAGTATTTCGCATCATCACCATGATGTAACGGTTGCATGATGTTGACATTAAAACCGATTCTAGCGTACCAATTTGTGAGAGCACCACGAATCTTTTGAACCACAACCATTCCGTGCCTTAACCGGTTCTGACTGATAACTTTTTTCCATCTGAACCAAAGTTGGTATTCCTAACTCGTACGAAACTGTTTCACACCCATGCAAACAATGCTTGACTAATTCTAGTAATGTATGTCCGAAAGTAAGTTACCAGATCAAGGGCTTCCGTTCCTGCTGTTCCAAGCATGCGTGCTTGCAATCGATTACGAATGACTAACTCGGAACTTACTTCGATAAAAAGCTACTCGGTTTTCTCAGTCGAGGTTTTCAAATTTCCCACCACTGGGTACTCGCTACCATTGAAATACTGGATCACATGTGGATTGATTATTATCAAATTATCCAGGTTTGACCGAATGTCTGAATAACGGGTGTTGGAACTCGAGGTCGTACCATTGTTAATGTCCTGCTACTGAAGTTGACGTTTGTCAGCTTCCGAACGGCAATCACTCGCTTCCGTTTTACTTGTCAAATTTCTTTATGGCTGATGTTCTGTGCAGCGTCGTATTGCTCCGCTGCTAGACTACGAGTGTAAGGTTGCAATTTGACGTCTGTAGGGTAACTTAAACCTACTCTAACCGGTTTCAGTAGACAGTGTGCTGTGTTAGGTATCGGTGATCGGAAATTTGTCTTGTTTGTTTTTAGGGTGCGCCAGAGTCTATTTTGGATCGTTGTACCCACGTACGCACTCCTAACGGCCGCGTTTTACTCACACCCGAGACCAAAGATGAAATACTTCGTAAGTTGGCGACCTACGCAACCGGTCGGGAAGCTCTTCGCTGCCTTGCAATGGCGAGTAGGGACAATCCACCATCACCATCTCAATTCAACCTGACTGATCCCTTGTTCTTTAAAGATTATGAGGTAAGCTGGATATCCACGGGTGCTGGAATATTCTGGTCTCACACTAGCTGTTCTTGGTCACCAGCTTCTAGTTACATGTGTTTAACGACTGCTTACAGCCAGACACCGGTACGTAACTATGCATTACACATTGTTTTCCGCACAGTATACTTGTCTTTTATTCATTCTCCTCTCTGTGAATGTAACTTTCCACACGTTACACGACGTCACATCCCAGTTGGTCAGTCTGATCATCGTCGTCGTCCGTTGAATTATTTTGTATTCAGGACTCCCAACTTTTTGTCTCTTGGCCCAAAGATTTGCATCATGTCGCCTGTGACAGACCTCATGGCCCTTTGAGGTTCATTAAACGGTATTGTCTTCAGCTGCTCCGCTAGTCTCTTTCAAATTGCTTTGTGAAAGTACGTACTCATACCCTCGGCTCACACATTGTCGCCGCCCACTATTGGTGTTCACGTATGACTGAGGTACGCCTTCGGAGCGTTGCTCGATATCCCTCTAATCTCTTCATCTATGGATTTACAATCTATGCATGTTTTGCGTTTTTATGAAAACCATTAAGCCCAAGTCATTAAACAAGCCCACTTTAGGAATGCGCAAACAGGAAAGACACCGGCCAACCGGATCTCCATCACAAGCCTATTTTCTGTTGCTACCCCAGACTTAGCGGATCGACAGCTGTTCGTAACAAACACAACCTCTGTATTATCGACGTTTCTATTCCCATCAGCTGGACTCAGGTTAAATTCAAAGCAGAATTGTTTCGCAAGCTCATGTCTACCATGCTTCTTTTCGCCTGAGTTCAATAGGTGCGATCCAAATTCAAGGTGTTTTTGTGTGCTATCCATTATCTAACAATTAGGTTTTACAGGTTTTTGAGGATTAAGTTGATCCTAGTAAGCAACACGTACCTACTCGATCATCTGTGCTACCCTGTTCCTTTTTTTCTGTAGTCAGGGCTAACACTTGTTGGTGTTGTGGGCATGCTTGATCCGCCTCGGTGTGAAGTCGCTGATAGCATTCGCGACTGCTCCATGGCCGGTATCCGGGTCATTGTCATAACCGGGGATAACAAAGCTACAGCAGAGGCCATTTGTCGACGCATTGGCTTGTTTGGCGAGAAGGAGGACACTCGCGGCAAAGCGTTCACTGGTCGTGAATTCGACATGCTCAGTCCGCAGGAGAAAAAGGAAGCCGTTCGGCATGCTAAACTGTTCGCTCGGGTGGAGCCTGCACATAAGAGTGAGATCGTTCAATACCTGCAGGATGATGGAGAAATTTCTGCAATGGTTAGTTTGGTTTATCACAAATTTTGTCAGCTTAAAACGGCTGTTTGCGTTTCGGCTAGTTGGGCGATGGTGCCACCGGCATATGCGATGACATTTGGGCTATTTTGTACGTGTTCACGTAATTTCTTCTACGTATCTTGTTGTATAACATGGTGGTCTGCTTATATTTGCTTGATCAATTCTGACTGTTTCCGTAAGGCTTTCGCCTTATTGGTCATTATGTCGTCGTAATTCTTTTTAGACTGGCGACGGTGTAAACGATGCTCCGGCTCTCAAAAAGGCTGAGATTGGCATCGCCATGGGTAGTGGCACCGCTGTGGCCAAGTCAGCTTCGGACATGGTGTTGGCCGATGACAATTTCAGTACAATAGTAGCTGCTGTTGAGGAGGGTCGAGCTATCTACAATAACATGAAACAGTTTATCCGCTATTTGATTTCATCCAACATTGGTGAAGGTAAGATCGCTGTGACTATTTTACGGGCATTGCCCTCTTGTTTTATATGAACCCTAATTTTTTTGTTTCAAACTACTAATTTGGTTAAGTTGCAGTATTCTTATGGAGCGCTCTATCGTGTGCGCATTATGCTTACATAGCCCAAGTTGAACGCCAGAAGTTGCGTTACGAAGAGTAGTATATTTCGTTGCTGCAGTGGATTATCACTGGTGTGACGATCAGGTCCCTCAAGTGTCAAAGCATGTAATGGGAACCCCTCGTTAAGAATGCGTTGGCACGCATTTTGGACGAGTAACCCTCACCAGTTGTGTGAGTCTGGCTTAACGGATTTTTCTATTCGAACGTATTTTGCGTGTACCAACGTCATTGTCTTGCTCTGTTGACGCTTATTGGTTTGGGCTGGCAGCGACAGTAGGGTGCCTAGTGTATGGTTTACTTCACGGGCGTAATACCTTAAACATCGAAACCTACTTCAGTAGGGTTTTCCTGACTTCCAATCTGGGATCTAAAGTTTGACGAACCCTCTTATTACCGACGCTGCCAACTGTAATGAAAAATCTTATTCATTTACTCTCATTCCGGACGCAACCACAGCCGTTGTCGTTGTTTGTCCGAGTTGTCTGTGAAGTGAGTGCATTTAATGACACGGGGCAGTGAAACCCGTAAGAAAGCCGTCTCGCTGATGACGCCTTACTCTCACTTTCAGCTCGGTTGTTTGTTTGCAAGGTGTAGGCACCTTGATGTTGAATGTTTGAATATGGACGTAGTCATTTTCAGTAGTTAGGTACCTTACCGTCCCCTTCTTTTTTCCCTCTCTATCTTCCTGTATTGGGTTTGCTTTTTCTTCATGGTTGTGTGGCAGTTAAGCATTGGTGTGAACCACTGATGTATTACTGTCTATGATGATGATGATGGTGAACCACAGCCGTGTTGCAAAAGCACTTTACACTTGTAAGCTGTAAGGCGCATTCCGAAGTGTTTAACAGAATGCGAAATAAATCCTAGCCGTAATCTGTGCCGCTTGAGGATGGTCGAACATCTTGTCAACGTAATCAGGATCAGTCTTCTATCAGGTAGAAGGTTCGTTCCGGCATCTTGAGTGTCTCAGTCTATGGCAGAATTAAATAATGGTGAGGATGCCTTGGCATTTGCCGTTCTTATTATTGAAACTCTCGGACAATTCACGGTAGACTCCAACATGAAGTGAAGTATGGAAAAAATGCACAGTGAGTCGGGGTGGTATAACGGATATCGCAATCCTAGTGACGATTGGGATGATGCTAACCCTCATACGGTTTTCGGAATAGTGCCTGACTCATCTCTTGCATATAAGAACTGTTATCGAGTGAATCCAGCAGAGAGGGAGTTCCTCTGTTTTCCACACAAGTTGAAACAACTGAGGCAAGGCCTTCATTAGCGCCTTCCCACCTTCTATGGAAGCCGTCGGCATGGGGTGATCCGGATCAACAGGCTTACTGCGTTTGAGAGGCACAATGCAATTACGGAATTTAGCTTTGGTCATCATCATCATCATCATAGACAGCAATACATCAGTGGTTAACACTAATGCTTAACTGCCACACAACCATGAAGAAACAGCAAACCCTATATAGAAAGAGAGAAGGAAAAAGAAGGGGACGGGATGGGACCTAACTACTGAAAATGACTACGTCCCTATTCAAACATTCAGCATCAAGGTGCCTACACCTTGCAAACAACACAACCGAGCTGCAAGTGAGAGTAAGGC
>QNGE01000430.1:172603-205122 GCA_008508345.1 Paragonimus westermani
CAACCATCTTCCAACCCCCAACCTGGAGGACCAGGAGACTGTAGTTTGTCAGACCTCTACCTGTTGGCCTGCCTGGTATGAGTAACTCTGTCCAGTTTAGCCCAAAAGATCATAGAGATGCGCAAGCCGTCACACCACGTCAAGGTCCAGTCTCACCGTGACGGATTTAGCTTTGGTGGGCGGTTGTGAGCCTACCGATCATGATATGGTATTGCAAGTTTTTGGCGATGACAGTAGAAGCAGGAGACCAACTCTGTTGACCTGCAGTGTGTTTCACCCAGCGCTATAACATGGACTCATTATGACTGATTGTGCCGTCTTCCTGGCTGACAGCTGCCGGACAAACGCCATGGACCCGTAGTACGGATAAATTTGGATTCCGCTAGTTGTCTGTTCATTCAAACTTTGAAGCGATTTCACAATGTGTTCTGGTCAAACACCGAAAGCACCGGGGCTGAACACTAGCGAATAATGCTAGATTGAGTTTATTTCACTTTGCATGGTATTCACTTTGCGACGGCCTATCCAGCGAACTCCCTCACCTCAATGGATTAGCTAGTTAATTTGATGAACGCTTCAATCAGTTTCATATTTTTCCTGGGGAATTGACAGAACAATGCCACCTAACACACTTTGTATTCATACATTGTATCTATTGTAGTGGTGTCTATCTTCTTGACTGCTGCCCTTGGAATGCCGGAGGCCTTGATCCCGGTACAGCTTCTTTGGGTTAACCTAGTGACCGATGGGTTGCCGGCCACGGCGCTTGGTTTCAACCCACCTGATTTAGATATCATGGAAAAACCGCCCAGGAATAGTAAAGAACCGTTGATTTCCAGTTGGCTGTTCCTCCGCTATATGGCTATCGGATGTTACGTGGGCTTTGCAACTGTCGGATCGGCTGCTTGGTGGTTCATGTTGTACCCGGGCGGACCACAGGTTACCTACTATCAGCTGGTAAGTGGTTGATGTGGTGATGGTTCTCGCGTGTTTTGGATAACGTTGATGTGGTTAGTTGGACCACACTCATGCCAGCTTGCACCACTAGGGCATACGAACCTTCGGCTGTAATGCGATGTGCTGGCTGGCTTATAAAGAACTTTAGTGAGCAAAATGTTTATTTCTGTCAGCAGCCTTCTCCCGAAGACTGTAGTCCTTTTGTCTTAAGTGCTGCAGAACTTAAATCTGTAACTAGCGTGTCGTTGATTTTCTGTTTTCCGTCTTCTCACTCCCGTCACAAACTGTAATACTAGTTTTGAAATTCTCTGGTAAAATGTCTCAGCTGTTGCCTCCGTGTTTCCAGACACGCTTCTAGTCTCCAAATTCTTTGTTATCGCTGTTGCTTCTCGCACTGTGTGCATATATAATGATGTGTACAGCACAAGGAACATGAACTTTGAAAGTTCATATGAACGGCTCCACGGTTGAATGCTATTGCATTGAAGACGTTGTTTTTAACGACCTGGACTCCAAAAACTTCATTCAATAATTCATTGCAAAAAATGCGAGGGTTGTTTATCTAGTATGGCTGCTTTCAACTACATCGTTGCCATATTGACCCGTTTATGTTATCAAGTATTGTACACTTTCTTTTCTCTGATCAAAAAAAGACATTCACAGAATTCCACACGTTTTTGCATGGTTGCTTCATTTTGCCGCTTGCTGGCTAAACCATCGTGTGCAGTGTGTGTACTGTGTGTCTGACATCGTCCCTTGTGTCAGCATTCGCATTAGAATGCAGTAGGTAGTTCTGATACGCTGATTTGCTTTTGGCTTCTGTAACTTCACTGTGCGCCGCATGCGCTTTGGTATGTTTAAAATATTAGATACGTGTGTAGTGTGTGCGAAATTAGGTGCTTTTTTTTTTACCAAAAGTACTACCTCAGATCATTTCTGCCATCTGTACTTGGTGGTCAGGTGTGTTTGCTGCGCTGTTTTAGTGGATTATGCTGATCAGACCTTCCGTCCTTTTAAGGTACTCATGTCCGATGGGTTAGTGAGAACGGCAAGACGAAAATCGTTTACCCCCATAGAATTGCATGTCGCATTACTGATCGCATACTTGCGCTTTGGTAGTGACGTACAGTCCCGTATTGTCGAATTAGTTCTGTAGTGACAGCCCTGTTCTGATAAAAGCAGTAATTAGTATGCTAATGGGAATTCTTTCTACGACGTTTTCTTCGACTCTCTGCGATGAACTAAAGACTCGTAAGTCGTTGTTACACTTGCGCCCATTTCACTGACTAACTGCCGAGTACCTCACTTCGGCATAAATATAATCTGAACAGAGCAGTTCGAATACGAAAACTGGTAGATGCAAGCATTTCGTATTGACTCATCAGTACAGAATTTACAATAACACGGATGTTTTTTTATGGCAAACAACGAGAGGGGTGGATAGTCAGTAAGCGGGTTAGGATAAGTCATCTAGTGCGAAGAAGGGTCAAGTTCACGAACAGTTTTTAACTGAATACAGAAAGCTGTTCTGAGTCGATTGGTTGCAGCTGCTTCAGCAACACTTAAGAATCTCGGGTTGGAATGACGTAATAAGATTCTGAGTGCATAAGCTGGATCGATAGCGTAACCGGTGGTCAGGATGTCTGACGACGGAGGAAACTCGCTGTTTATGCGTTTCAACAACATTGCTATTCTCCGGTGGCAAGGACTTCTGTACCCATTTGGGTAAGTGTTCCTTCATTCTGGAGCTCAAGCATCTCTGGGTTCTGCCTATGTAACTTTTTCCGCAGTTACAAATTGATAAACACAATGTGAAGTGGCACCGATAAGCTTATCTCCCTTGATTGAAGGCACTGATAGCTTCTGAGTCCGAGCGATTACACGGAGTTCAGCTGCATTGAATATATATACATACATACATATATATATATATATAATCAGTGTGCCACGTGGAGATTACTTTGTACATCTCAACCGTGGATGTGAATTGCCGCTGTTCGTAGCCGTTTTATTTTGTCGCGAGTTATGACAGTCTTCATGGCTCTGTTGAGTAAGGTTGTTGGGGCCTCAGGCTAGAGTGGGAAGTTTAAAATCATCCACATTGTTAGTTCGAAGCGCCGTCGCGCATAGCGGTCTGTTACGGTCACTGAAGGGCCTGTACCCGTAAGGCTTTTGGCTCTCATCCATCAATATTCACTTTTTTCTAGTCTTACCGTTTTCACTCATCAACCTGCCATGTAGTGGACTAATATCGGGACCACCGGCAGTCTGCGCCGTAGTATGCACGCGTTCGGCTCAAAGCTGAGACTGACGGTGATGGGAGTGACAAGAATGAAGTTTCTACGTACAGACGACGTTGAACGGGTTAACCCGTTTCGTTGACCAGTATAAGATGCACGTTGTATCTTGTAGGTCTAAAGTTTCGGGCCTCATCTATTCTTGATAAACAGATTGGGAATAACACAACGTTTCGAGCAAGTTGTAATACTCTACGTTTCAACCACCTCGGGTGGCCTTCCTCAGGAGTGTTGTAATCGAAATCACCTTGACAGGTCAAGGTGATTTCGATTACAACACTCCTGAGGAAGGCCACCCGAGGTGGTTGAAACGTAGAGTATTACAACTTGCTCGAAACGTTGTGTTATTCCCAATCTGTTTATCAATAACATGTTAAACACGACGCCCAAACTATTCAACTTCATTCGTACTACATTTGGTGCGGATATCTTACAACCGCATCTATTCTCTTATTCTGACGTGGTGGTCAGGCTTGTGCACCACATCTATCCGGAACACTCCGGTCCTACCAGGTGCAACCTCATCAGATGAGCCAAAGAGAAACGGTCCGACAAAGAACACATGTATGTCGCACTACTGCTCGCGTAGGAGTGTCCAGGTAGTGAGACAAGATCTTATGAGCATACAGCAGAACTGTTTCCATAGTTGCGACAGTGCTGTTTTCCGAATCATGGGGAAAGGGGTTAGAAAAGGTACCTTCAAACAAAGCATTTCAACCACCCAACTGTCGACCATGATCGCCGGCGTGTTATCCAATACGGTCGAAAAACGTCCGGTATAATTCCAAAGCCTGGTGTAGGTTCAGGTACAACCACTGTGTGCAGCAGTGTTCAAGACGCGGACATCAGTATCTTATTAATTGCACCCTCGGTCTAGGCAGGCTCCTCATTGCCGAGTGAGTCGGACTCTTGAGTCTGACTTCGGGTATGGTCCTCCAAGAAAACCCTGTATCCTGTTGTCTCGTAGGTCAGACTTTTGAATCAGAGATGTGGGATGGAGTCCCTGGAGTAAGCCTCGTCCCGTGGCGTAAACGACGGGGAAGTATCGGGAGTTATCGTTCTCCCGATAGTGACTATTCAACCTTTACGAATTTCTCCATCCGTTTCACTCCCCAAGTTTTCTGCTTCCTCTGTGTCCTGGAGTGATGGTTGTTTTCTAAAGCCAAGACAACTGGCAAATATTGGCGCCTTCAGTGTTCACACTCTCCGACAAGTCGGCCAGCAAGCTGCTCTGGCAAGTGCTCTCTCAAGTCTGGAGCCTGATGTGTGCTGTCTGTTGAGGATGCGAGTCTACGATCTTAGCACCGTTATCCATGTGCTCACTTTTAGATAACTGTCGATCCAAGCGCGTCTCTTTCAGAGTCTGTGATGACGGCGAAGCTGAATCTCGTGGTCAATCTGGAGTGGGAGTCGCGCTGAGTTCCAGACTGGAGTGATGCTTGTTCGGTTGGATCCCAGTGAACGGTCCTTTGTGCGTTGTCGGATTGAACATCTCGAGTGAAGTTTGTCGACGCAAATCAGAACAGTGTTGCGTTTTTATTATATCGGCGTGTGCTCCAGCGGACAGCCGTTCGGATGCTCCGAATGCTCCGTTTTCCGACGGCCTCGTTGGCCTTCTGGAGCAGACTAGACACGTTGACTTTGTCATACTGACGGGCGATTTTGATGCTCAGGTTGGTCGTCTTTCTCCAGAGGAAAAGCTGCTGGGGTGTGTTTGGTGTCCGGTCACAACGCAATGACAATGAGTAAGAACTGTTTCAGTTGTGCCCCTCTCATGGTCCTCATATTTCGAGCACCGCATTTCAACACAGGAAGAGGCATTGTGTTACGTGGAGATCTTCCTGTGTTTCTCAGTGGTGAACACGACTCGATCACATAGCAGTCATTTGCCGACGGTGCCACTCTGTCATAAACTGTCGTGCATTTCGGGTCAACCACCTGGACTCGGACCATGCTGTTGTGCGTGCCCGTTTTGTTTTATCATTTGTCCGGATATCACGCACTGGTGAATGTAGGATATTTGCCTGGCGTTCGAGCGAGGGTGGTGTGAAGGACGCTTGCCGTGAAGCTTTAATGAACGAGTTGTTCAATTCGAGTCAGGTGAGAAAACCTGATGAACACTGGAGACAAATCACAGCAGCTATGAGAACTTGCTGTGAAGAGGTGTGTTCCGAAGGAGTTGTGCAGTTGCGACAGAACTGGATTTCTGTTGCGTCGGCAAACCTCGTGGACAAGCGTCGCTGGATTGCAGCTGATTTTTATTATGGCGATGACCGCCGAGAACTTGAACGGGAGCTGACCAAAAGCTTGCATAAAGACCGTGCGCACCAGTTGGTCGAAAAGTCGAAAGAAATAGAGCGGTTTCTTTTGCCTGGGTATAGCAGGAGGCTTTGTTCCCGATTCGTGGTTGTACTGGCCGTCGGGTGGATAGATGCAAGTGGGATCGTCCAAGTTACTCGCTGGCCTCATAATATGTCGACTCATTAGGTGCAGAGAAAGTCAGATACGTGAAGAACTGACAGGATTCCCGTCCGGCTGTGGGTGTGTTGGTCACATTTTTGCCTTGCGATGGATCATGGGACATCAGCACTCTTAGGGTTGCCGATGATCGTGGTCTTTTTAGATCTAAAGGCTGATTTCGACTCGGTTGCTCATAATGTTCTCTGGAAGTGTCTTCTTTGCAAAGGAGTACTAGGGAAGTACCGGGAAATACGTGAGTCTGTTGGGACCACTGTATGTTCACTTTGAAAGCAGGGCGAGTGTTTATAGACAACCGTCTCGATCGTTCATCACTTCAAGTGATGTTTGTCAAGGGTGTCCATATTCGCCCTCCCTGTTCAGTTTTGTCATGGACGACATTCTGGAAAGTGCGCTTGAGGAATCCAGTGAGCTTAGTATTGATCATCCTTGTGCTAGGTTGTCTGGCTTGGAGTATGCGAATGATATTGTCTTACTTAGCTCCTCTGCCGATGACATTCAGACCGTGCTGGACAAGGTGCGTGACCGGGCTGTTTTGTATGGAATACGCTTCGCGCCTTCAAAGTGTGAAGTAGTTCTTCAAGACTTGGGCATTCCCATCCCTACCTTCTTTATCGCAGACAATCCGCTTGAGACGGTGGACAGTTTCTCATACTTAGGTAGCACTATTTCGTCGTCCTGTAATGTTGATGATGATAATGAGATATATGCAAGGATGGTAAAAGCTCGAGTTTCCAATGCCAACCTGCGTCGTTTTTGTTGTGAACAAGACGTTCGGCTGACGCTGAAAGAAATGGCGTATAATACTTGTGTATATTCTGTTTTGCACTATGGTTTGGAAACGTGACGTGTTCACAACAAAGTTATGAGCAGACTTGCTGTGCTTGACCATCGCTGTCTCCGCCACTTAACCCACGTAAGTTGGACTGATCGCGTGAGCCATTCGTCGGCGCGCACTTCGGAACGCTGGGGATGCGCGATCAGTCGGTCACCTACTCACGTTGCACATCCTGCGATGGTTGGGTTACGTACTTCGCGTCCTAGCTGAGCGTATGCGGTACCGGGCATTATATACTGAATCCACTAACAGTTGTATGAAACCTCGTGATGGTGAGACATCAACGTGGAGACGAAGTATGAAGACTTCGGCTTTTTGATTGAGCAGAGCGTGTAGGTGTCACTTGTCTGACTCAGGTCCTCGTGATCACTGAAATCGTTGTTTAGCAATGCTATCTGAGTTGGCGATGTGCTGCGGTCAATGACGTGCCTGCATTCATGTAATTTATAGTTCTTTCGTCTGGTCATTGTGGTTGTTATTAATATTAACATCATTATTATTGAAATTATTACTCCGTAACTTTTTCAGCATAACTTCTTGTTATGGGATATTGTACGTGACTGTTGAATTGAGCGAGGGCCCGATCCACAGTACCCTTTGATCAGACTCGTGGGTGTTATAGGTATATTGATTGAGTGAATATCGTATTAGCGTATGCTGATGAAACGTCCGCCACTTTTCGCGGTGCGGCTGATGACAATTGGAAGAAGTCGCATGGCTCCGAGATGACGTCAATGTTTGGGTCAATATGGGGCCTTTTCCATCACACTGCGTAAGATTCGGAGGTGCTGCTTGCGCGCTCGTTGGTTGATAATTCTCTCGAACAGTCATCGGCGAACTTACATTCTTGTTGCAAATCTTTTGTAGAGTTGCAACTGTTTTGACTACACCGTCGTTCTTTTGTGTTTGCTACTGAGCCTCATGAGCTCTTGTCAGGATCAGCAGTAGCTTGATGTAGGATTTCGGGTACTACTCAGTAGGGGTGGTATTCCTGCGCACCAGGTGTGAACTTTGTTTTGTTTGCGACTTCTGTAGTACAACCATAGTCTTTTTAAGTAGTGGTTAACTTGTTCACTTTTCGCATCCCTTGTCTTTATAGACACATCATTTGCAGTGTTCTGTGGAACCATCCTCATTTATCGGTGTTCCTTGCTCAGTGTTCTCCAGTCCCAAACCGATGACGATGGCTCTTTCAGTTTTGGTGCTTATTGAAATGTTCAATGCTTTGAACAGGTATGTTCATCCTCACAATCGCGCTCATGTGATTTTCCGTCACTCAGTTTAATCCCGGTCGCACGTTAGTTTTACACAGTCCTAGTTGTGATGACAGGTCTGCTTTTAGGTATCCCGGTACCACTTTTCTATAATTCACCATCAGTTTAGGTTATCCGAGAGAGACTCTCTGGTGTTGTTCTGTAGCTTCAGATTGGTCTTAACCAAGCAAGTTGTACAGGCACAATGTGACGGGTGGTGAAAACGGGAGCATCACACCAGAATCTCAGTGCTTTATGAAGACTGATAGGCGCTGTAATCTAGTCTGGTAAGCGATTGCTCGTTGTACATCGAGATCTGATTCTTCGGAATGGAGGTTTATGCTCTATTTCGTTCATACCTTCTCTTCTTCATTATCTCACTATGTTCCGGCTACCGTGGTTCATCGGACGACCCAACTTGACCAAAGGGCCTGTCAACATGAACACTCGTGTACCGTTGGGACTCTGATGGCACGTTTTTGTTTCCGTTTTCTGTTCCACTGCACCTGCGTCATCCGTTCAGTTTGGATCACACAGCAGCAGTATCAGGGAAACCCCGTGAGGTACCTTGAATTGGCGCTAAATCACGGAACAGTGATGTCCGGTCACATGAGTAGATTATCGGGACATCTTTAAGTAGAGATGTTTATAAAAAATTTTCTGTTACATTGGGATAAGCACTGGTTCGTCGTATATTGGTGGGCAGTTTATCCGGGTTTCATGCGTGCGGGTTTCTGCTACTTCTGCGGTTTGTTCACTTGTGAACTCAGTCGTCATATATCCTGTACAGAAATTTGGTGCACAGTAAAACGCGAACGATGGAATGCCACTAGTTCACTGGACAGTCACTTATTACCGGTTCAGGCCTGTTACTTCACACCCTTTGATACGCGACTGTTATCAATGTCTCTGGACCAATTTCGTTGAATCGGTTGACTCTCCTTTTATACTGTTCGGTATTGTGACACTTTTTAGAAACCCCCAACTCATCCTCACTCAGTTGTTTGTGACCGCGCGAATATTAATTACGCATCTTACAGTAGTTTAGTTCCCTACAACCCACGCACTCGGTCGTTTGTCTGACATATGTAGTCTTATCCGCTGTACCGAGCCGTGGCGATTGACGTCTACAACTGAGGGTGGGCGTTGTCATCTAAAACACAGCCTGGAATCCACGGTCGTTGAATTGACGCATATCTCATCAAAATTTCCGTACTTCGTATCCACGACATGCTGTCTGTCCACTTGCTTCTTCTGACGTATCTCTGAACGGGCAAAGAACACTTGCCCTTCCAACGGCTACGGCACATGTATGACGCATAACCAGGCCAGCGGAGTACGTTCCGTAAAGGAATGTGCTTATTGGCTTACAGAGTTTGTCCTTTTCAGAAAGGTCTTGCTGATGTCATCATTACTTACACGGGGTCCATCTAATGCGAACATAGCTTGGGAGACAGCGAAGCTAGATTAGTGATTTTTCAATGTTTTTAGCACGGAATAGTCAAGTCTGACATGTATCATTAACCGAATGGCTCATTTGCGTCGATAGTGGAGAGCATGTGTGGTTTGTCCGCCAAATCGCCTCAGCTGATGTAGCTGTCCAGTCAAATCTACCTAATCGTTAGGACTGAATGTGGGTACTTGTTCATGCTTTTCCAGAAACGAAATTTTGCACTTGTGTACGAAACTTTCGGAATTGACGAATGTTTTGTCAGCTTTTCGAGAGCGTTATATATTTTTTGTAGAGTTTAATAGGTCGGGGTTATATCATGGCGTGTCATGGGTCAAATAGTTTGCTACATATGCTGGCAGTTATTAACATGCGTCGGGTAGAAAACGTCCGTCTAGACGGTTTTATTTATGCCGGCGAACTTGGTGTAGAGTGACGACAGCTAGTTGTGTGTACAACCACACTTAAGGTCGGCTAATGCAAGTCATTCACTGGTTCCTGAGACGTCGTTTCTGATGTGGTGGGTCAACCTAAGTGTCTTGTCTCGTTAATTGCTACTGCGAGGTCTAAACTTTCCTATTTGTTTCATTAGCGGTTTCATTGACATTCGGTCTTGTGTTGTATCCATCATGACTCAGTATTCATTCTGATACCTTTCAGTTTCATATCGGTAGTTTTACGGGTTTTATTGTTTAGGATTTCAGCTAAACTTATCTTTATCGAGCATCTGAATGTTAGACTATGAAGTTTGTCTGTTCCGGTGCTCACGGATGTCTCTAGTAAGTCGCCAACGTTCTACCGAGACTCTTTACACGCATCGGTCAATATTGGCCGATGGCAGGTGTTACGGAGCACGACTACTGAAAAGCTTACAAATGGATCACGAAGCCTGATAAGCAAAGCGTGAAATCTAGATGAATTTATCCGCCGCATGTTACCTGAACCATCAGTGCTGAATGTTCCAGTCCTAACAAGGTAGCTTGCGAGAAGGGCTGTTCACCACTGTATGTCCTACAGACACATAGGACGCTGGACGGAACATTTTCGATCGCACTTCAACTGGTCCTTTACTCCAGCCACCTAAAATTATGACAGTGCGCTGCGCTTTTTCTACAGTTGCAGAGATCCGGATTCTTATGGGCCACCTAACACTCAATTCACGCGAGTTTCCTCCGGCCCTTTTCACATTTGCTGAAGATCCGCCTGTTGGTAACTTGTACAGTCTGTTATCCGAATTTTGGAATACTGAGATCCTGTGAGAATACAGTAGCTACATCCTTTTCCAAGATTGGCCTGTTCAACGTTCGCACCAGTCACTGAGAGATCGGTTTATTCTCAGTTGGACTAAGACCGTTGGTGTCCTTTATCCTTTACAGCTTATTGGAAGGGCATAACGGGCAGCGCCGTGAGGACCAAGCTATCCTTCGCACAGCCCCCCCGTTAACCATTCGAACACCACCGTGTTCATCAACGATCAACGTTAGTAGCTCTGTTAGACATTACAACAGCCTTCGACTTTGTAGCTTTGAGGTCACCTAATGGAGAATGGGTTTCATCCCAAAAGGATTACACAGTCAATTCTCATATATAGTCTCCAGAGGGGTACGGCGAAGTTGTCATGTTTTCTTTTCTGTTCAACTCTGCAGTCGACAACGTTTTGTACAAAGCTGAGAATGGTCTCATCAGCAGTGACATGGAGCTCCTCTCTAGAGAAAAGGTCGTACGCGTAAATTACAATATTGATTTCACTTTACTTGGTGACAGACGCCCCCAGAACACCTGACGATCCGTGTGTTACGATGTGGTTCCCTTTAATTATAAAGTAATTTTTCAGGGCTGGTAGAAGCCCACATCTTCACTCACTCCGAATGTGGACAATGTAAACTTAGACGAAAGTTGTGTTTACTCCGGGTGTTACTGTCACAGTTGGAGGTGAGATCTCCCTAATCACCGTTAGGGTTCGGTTAGCATTCGCTTGTCTGAGACAACTTTGGCGCCGGCGTAACGTGCAACTGTAAAAACCGGTCCGCATCAGTGACATTCGTAGACACCGTTGCCTATGTGTGGTGACAGCACCTCATGAGATGTACGACAGAGTGTGTTGGAAATAGGCGGTCTCTTTTTGCTCGAACTGTATTGTCGCTCCACCAATGCGGCGGCTCGGTTGTGCTGCCTGATCCTGTCTGAGGAAACCGCACAGCGAACATTATTTGGCTTAGGGACATGAAGGAACGGTCACCAAATTTGACCTCCCGTTGCCCCTACTCGATTGCCTTGCTAGGTTCCAGGAGGTAATAGATGTCGTTGGCCGAAGACCCCAGGGGTTGTATTTCTAAATGATAGTCAGGGCGAGAAGGTTTTGTTCATTGTGATCATCTGCAACCGTTGTTATTAAAACTTGTTTTCAAAGAAATGAGCAAGGATTGAAATATTTTCAAAATCTCCTTCAGTGTGAAGCATCATGGCTATTTTTCGTTGCAGCTTTTGTTCTGCATTTTACCGCTTGTTTTAATTGACCATGCCTGTTCCATGGGACCAAACTGGCGTTGGACTTGTTTGCGGATTCATACAGTTATAGTTGCTGATTACATGCCAAATACGTTTTTAGTTTCCCAATTAGATCTGGTGAGAGTGAGCCGCTCAGAAATTTAATTGCTTAATGCTTGTAGTTACGCTGAAGGTTACCACGCGCTGCGGGCCCAGCCCGCCTTCGAAACGCCTGCCTGTATTTTCCTAAGTGCATCTACACCACTGATACCTGATAACAGTGTGGTTAATTTGTATGGTTAACGACCAAGTGACACATCGTCGTCTTGGGTACTGTAAATTCTTGCTTCTCCGGACTACCGAGGGATTGACACGACACTGTACCAAGTGTATGGATGTTTGACCGTAAACCATGCGTCTGCTTGTTCATTCCAGATTTTGTTTGGACACCGCTTTATCCGTACTGTGCACACAAATCGCAAGTGTGCTTTGGCACGGGATAATTAATAGTTCACGCTAAAATTTTGAAAGGAGGTGGTTTGGTCTGTAAGGTCTATAGGTTGTTTATAAGCTTATTGTTCGTTGGACTGATATCCAGTCCCCGTGTTCCCCTTTTGTGTTCTTTCACTATTCATGGTGCAGTTTATCTGTTTTCAGTCTACTCACGCTCGTCTCTCCTTATTCGCCCTGTGTCTTTTTCGTTACATTTTTCGCCCAGCCTCTCTGAGAACCAGTCTTTGATTGCCATGCCTCCTTGGAGGAATGTCTGGTTGGTGATTGCTATTTCAATCAGCATGATTCTCCACTTCGCGATTCTCTACGTTGACGTATTCGCGGTGAGTTTCAACCTCTGTATGTATTCTCCGGACAATTGCGCTATCTGCTTGGTTGACATCCACGCACTACCCTCACCTATGATCTAGAGTAAATTATGTACGATGCCTCCACGCGATCCCTATTTACTGCTCGAATAGGTTGATAGGTTGCTCTGTTGAAACGCTGTATCCACTAAGCTGATTACATAAATAGCTCAACGGCTTATCTAAATTCGTTTCGGAATGTACACGATAGGCCGTCGCTCGGCTAATTGTCCAATTGTGAAATTTGCTTCGGGTGGTAATCTACTCGTTGTGCTGATAGATTTATTCCAGTGGCTAATTTTGGATAGCAAGGCCGGCATTCAGAAGACAACACTAGATGATCAGATGTATTGTGACAGCTCCCATCATTTTGTCGAGAATCGGTCATTCATTTACAACAATCACAAGTCAGCTAGAAAGTACTGTTGCTTGAACTGCCTCTCATCACAATAGTGACGTGAAATAACCCAGCGGCATACGTATTCTGGGTCGGATGTCATGCGATCGGCAGTGACGCTAGTTGGAGACGGGCAATAGCGAGAACGCTTCGCTGTAACTGTCTTACTCGCAATAATAAATCTGCAGATTAGTCAAATCACTTTTTTCATTCAACGCTTTCCTTCTCGTCCACATATTGTGTTCATTTCGGACACCATCATTTCAATCAGTCTTCCTTTTGCGTATAGTGATATTTTTTGTGCGGCATACTCACATGTGGGCCTTATATTGTCGGCTTGCAATCTGGATAGACTAGGATGAAACCAACGACGCTTTGACCCGTACTGAAACACTAAGAATGCTTGGGCGGATTAATCGGACAGAAATGATAGGGAGCAGTTGGGTGTAGGGCGCCATTTATAGCATTCACCCCCAATCGCCCCCTTAGTGCAGTTGAAGGTTGGACGGCAGTAATTCGTCTTATGGAGCAGATGATTACGCTCGACTCTGTACTCCGATTGCAGATGTCTCACAGGATTATTGAAATTAGCTGTTAGTCATCTTGTTGAAGAACCAACTCCAAACTGATTATCTAGACCAACCCGTGACTAGTGAAGATATAGTACGTGCGGTGATGAGCAGTAAGCGTACTAAGCAAACGTTACATCCGGTTTACACTTTTAACCCATTCTTACGAATTTTCCGTTTTTTTTACAAACCAACGGCGCAATAGCCTCCTGCCTATCGGTGGCAAGATCTGCATTATTTCTCGGTTTCCCTTTGTTGCTGTGCCACTTAATTCAAATTGAGTGATTCTTAGTCTCATTCTTTCGCAGCGGATTTTTCAAATCTCTGCATTGGACGTCGCCGAGTGGTCCGCTGTTATCAAACTTTCGCTACCGGTTCTTCTACTGGACGAGACTCAGAAGGCGTTTGCGCGTTCACTTTCTGAACACCGTAGCCTGTTCTCCCAAATACCTGCACTCTCGTTGATGTGGTTGGGCTATGCTGGCTTGATCTATCGCTTTCCGCTGTAATAAGAGTCCGGACGTATAAGCGCTTCTGTGTGTGTACACATTTTGTTTGTTCGTGTCTCTTCGATTGCCCTGCCCCCAATTCCGAACTTTGTCTATTCTTTTCACACTTAATTTTGATCGACCTCAGCGTTAGTTGTCAAACTTGGGAATTCCATTGCTCTTCATGCTACCCAAGCAGTGGTTTTCCGTTAGGCGAATGTACAAGACTGGCTCAGCCACTTATTCGATCTCCGTCCCGTTTCGAAATTGGCCAGTCTACCTTGTATATCAAACCCCAATGACTTCGCTCACTGCGTTGCCGATATCTCCTTTAATGTGGTACGGTTTTCCTTTTCCTCTCCCATTATCCTCAACGTCACTATCTACGTTTGCCTGTTTTCCAAGCTGTCATCGGACATGCTAACGTTCACTTTATTTCTGTTGGTTTCCGTCATTTATACTGAATTTACGCTTGTCCATAATTTTAGTGTCGATACTTACGAATACGTAGTGCTTTTTCAAACACAACCACGTATGGCACGCTTTTCTCATCTGAACTTCATTCCAATCCAAATAAAGTAGTATCATTTATCTCTCATGGTTATCTGCAGATCTCCGTACCTCCCATTTAGGCCAAGTCGTTCCGACAATAATCCACTTGATCTGGCTAGTTTTTGGCCTCATTATCATTCTTTTGTTTGCTCATTTCAACCATCGGATGTGAACTTTATTTGTGGATCTACTAATCAGCTGAATGTTGGTCATCTAGGCGATTAAAAATATCCAGTAAGTACTGCTTGTTGGCAATTCATGGCTGTTTCCCGTAGAGACGACCTGAGCTTAGGTTTGGTTTGCCTCTTTCTGTGACTCGTTTCACTCTCATCATCATGCGCATCAACAGCAATACATCAGTTGGCGACATTGTTGCTTGGTTGCCACACAGCCATGGAGAACATATCATGCCCTAGTTCATGGACAGGGGGGTAGGATTGAGAACTGTTTTCCAGTGATTTCTGTGTTTGACTTCAATGTGTAAAATCTGGGTTTTTACGTCTCGCGTACGATCAAACAACTTGAAAGGGGACATTTGCCTCTGTGGATTTCACTAACCTACACCACTAATTGGACTTAATTTACACTCAGGTCAGTCGCGTGACGACGACACACCACTGAACAGTTGTTTGTAAATGTTTCCTGTCATTCATTTTAATCAGATGTATCTGACTGTCTTAGACAATATTTCTATGCGGACCGCTAATAGGGCTTCGGCCCGTGTGCGTTTGACGCGCCGCTACTCGGTGCTCCACCTTTTACCTCACCAAATTATCACCGAATGTCAAGCGTTGATTGCTTGTGAACGGTTCCCGAAATTACCTGGTTTCTTTCTGAAGAAGGTTAGTTTGAAAAAATCCGGTCAGGCTAGCATCGTGTCCAATTACATTGTGACAATGATCTCATTTTGGTGTGAACGTTATCGCCCCGATTGTCACCGCGTATACGGCTGGTGCAATCTGACATGATTGATGTTCATAGCCAGCACCAGCTTTCAGGCGAAGTTTTCCGTGACCGGGAACTTGCTACTTCTAGTTTTTTGTTTGCTAACCTTTCAACTCACGTCTGCCTGTCGCATGCCATAAGAATTGCTGTCAGTTTTTCCCGTCCCTTGGAGCACTGGGATGTTACGCACATGTGCATGTATGTATTCGATGGGTCAGGATGGTTTTTGAGCTCTAGCATCGAGCTTGGAAGCTCAGCGCTTTACATCATGTTTGACTGCCAGGCATTACAGTAAGTACCATCTAATTTTGGAGAGCGTCCTATTGATTAGTTATCGTTTGGAACCCTCTCCGCATATTCCCGAAAATATACCTAAAAATGTTTAAAATTGGCTTTTTCCGGGTTTTTATCACAAGTAATCTCGTCGAGGTCCGGAATGACTGTGACCCTCTTCTCACCTCATTACCCTCTGTGTATAAGCGTGAGTCATCGTGTCTAGACTTGGGTGACTGGATGCAGTTGAGAGATCGCTCGTGCGGCCAGACTCCTGCTTCGGAACGAGGGACTCGTCCGTCTGTTTTGAGTGCGCTTGATTTTTGACCATTATAATCATTAACTTGGTGTGGGTTTGTGCTCTGAGTAAAGACTCGTAAATAAACGATCAGCCCTGACAAACCACCGACTATTCGTGTTGTTCACTCTTACCAACTTCGCGATGGTGCAAAGACACCGGCGTTCCGGATGAACAATTTCTGAACACAATCCGTCTGAGCGTGCCATACTTCGAAACCGTACGGAAGGACTGCACCGGTAGGTGCATCTTTCGCTTCGGTTAAAAGTTGGTGCCAGGTCATTGATAAAGTTGACGGGATCCGACGATCGGCATTCAGATTTCGGCCAGTTGGATAATGCTCTCATCATTAACCGGCACAGCTAGCCAGATTGCTGAATTGTTGTTGAGCTTCTACTCCCGCCTTCCTTAACTTGGCGTCTTGTAATTGATCTAAACAAAATTGAAAGAGAATGGTCTGTTGATCTTCTGTCGAGGACGTTTTGATCTGCTTATGCGACGTAACTGGATTGGGTAATACTATAAGCACACTAACTTCGTTTTGCCTCGTGTTTGGCGTTGAGGCGCAATGACAATCAAGTTTTTTAGAAAATGTTTCCATAAATGTCCTCAAGCCTCAAATTTATTCTCGTAATAATCTTTCTTGTTTTGGTTGATAACCTGCATCCGAATGCCAAAAATGCTATTGATTATTTTTGGGCAGGGCTTTGTCATGACGTGTGAGGACAACAATGCGATCAACACAGTCCCAACTCAGGGTAGATTTCTCTTGCTCTTCACTGATCTCTTATCGTTTTGAAGTTAGTTTGCGGGGTACCATTGCAGCCAATGACTTTGGTGTGATTGGTACACATTACGAAGACTTTGAAATTAGGGACGATTGTTGAGGTCTGATAACCAATTCTAGACCAAATTTCTGCGCTGCCTTTATCCCGGAAAATTTGCGTCACTCTTAGTTATCAACAACTGGGCATGAGGTTAACGCAGACTGCATTGAACTGGACAAAGTGAACATTTGTGTGCTTCGTTGGACTCGTTTACACAATACATTCAAGCAATTCTGGCTATATTTTTTAGCGCCTGCCGTCTTTTCTGTTTCGCCCGTCCCTCATCTGTTGGCGGGTGTCCACCTTGGTTCATTTTAGAAGGGTTGGGTTGTCTGTCAATTCCTGTAACCGGAAACCATCCTATCGTGTGTGGTAATTGCGCCAGTAGCTGCTGGTAGCTGGCCAATTAAATTTCATCAGAGCAGAAAGAAGACATTGCGATATGGTACCATTCCGTTTACTCTCAGTCGCAGACATAAAGCATGCCGTTTAGATAAATCACAGATGAGGACAAACAGGAATCAGACACGCCTACAAGCACTAAGTATTATGTAATCGCGATCATGACAACCCGATAGGTTGCCTCAACCACTTTTATGCACACAACGTTGGCTGGTAAGTTCGGACACTCTAAGGAAAACGCCGTGAAACACAAGCTAACTGAAACTTGTGACCTCTAGTTAACACTGTACAAACCAAACGATATAGAACATCTTTTAGGTACCTTCACTATTAGTTCCAAGTGCTTTTGGTTTTGCTCATCGTATGCAGCCAAAACCCTAGTTCTATTCACGCTTGTTTGATCGTTTCCCTTTTTTTAAATAACTTTCTCCTTCCGGGGTGTCACTGTTGTGGTGAACGCTAATTCAGAAACCTTGAGGGTAATACTTTTGGAATTTCACACCATTCCGGTCCAGGGATGTTCTTTTACTTGTTCCAGTCCGATTAAAAATGCATACGACTGCCAAGAAAGCCCCCTTCTATACACTGCTTACGGACCAGTCCAACAACACCAAGTGAACTCTTAACTGCCGTTGGACGTTTAGCGGTACAGGGGTTATTTATCTCAATGTGACGAATGATGGAGACAAATGGTCACGGATTGAATTGTTCACAGGAGGAGGTTGTGAGGAGTTAATTCGAAGATCACCCCACTCAACAAGCGACTTATTTGTGTGCACACAGGTTCATTTGTCTAAGAGGTGGGTTCCAACGGTTTTATTTTCCCCAATTGTGTTCACATTTGTACGGATTAGGACTGAAGTAAGACCCAATGACGGCCGACCAGTGTGTTGTTCAACTAGCGATCACGTAAACTGACCTAATCAAGTGTGGTGAATCCAGACACCGTATAAAGTAGGTTGTGCAACCGCGAAATGAGCATGGAGCAAAGACCGAAGAAAACAAATTGACTCGGTAGTTCGTGATGATCCGTAGGTTTGGAGTTCCATCACAGTAAATGAAGGTATTTCCGATTAATTTGACCTATCTTGTTGCCCCAAAAGGATTCCGAATTCACCACGTAGGTAATCGTCGAGATAGATAAATCCAGGAATACACCGAGGTAGTGTAACATGCAAGTCGGTCTTTTCTATTCTGGTTGCCTTTTACACTTGCGTAGATTTGATTGCGGCTTGCAATAGACAGTAGCTTCCGATGGCCCTCGATTTCCCAGAAATTAGCGCGCTGAGAGCACAGAGCAGAGGATGGGCGAACGGCTAGCGACATTCGGGGGAAGAGATGTGTTTTTCGATTTACATTCCGAGTGTATACGTATATTTAGGGAACTTGAAAGGTGCCAAAAGTAATGAGATTTACGAAATACCCAACGGTTTACAAACATTACACAGAAATCCCATTCGGTAATCTCGATAAGTGAGTACCTAATTAAAATAAGTCCCGTATATTCGATAAACAAGACAGGTGGCGTTATATATCGCATAGTAATGTAATTTCAGTGTGAAGTTATGATTATGTATTGAAAAGCAAAATCGACGGGCACATTTTCATAGTTAATACAAGAATGGAGGCTGGGTTTACGTAAAACTGAGGTGAAAACAAAACTGGCTACACAACGGAATGTTTTTATCCGGATACAGAAATGAACTTGTCTGGATTTGGGGATGGACTTTGCCAAATAAGAGTTCTGATATAAAATTTGTAAGTTGCACTTTATTGAGAGGCAGTAAGCATCAACCACTTCTCCACGGGAAATACCAGTATGACTTGAAGGACGCTTTAAAAATGTAGCAAACAAAACTGAAATCAGCTGGCCACTAGTACTATTAGTGGGGGATCGTTCGTCAAATGATATGGAATGGAGAAGGACTTGACACGTTTAGTAAAATCGTCACCGACACGAATTGACCACATCACATTATTACCTAAGGTAAATCCACTGGACGTCAGAGATAAAATCAAACGACTTGTTACTGATATGCGAAGACTGGTAATCATTAAGCGCCCTACTCCTAGTGATATCTGTTCATATGTGAAACCAACAAAGGTACGCTTGACTATGATCAAATTGGCAGTTAAGGCAAGTAGTTGGATAGTGAGATCAAGGAACACTGAGTAGACAGCCTAAAACAACATTTTCTGCATATTCGAAAAGTGTGCTCTCAGGAGTTACCATAGTTACATAAATTGTGACTGAGAATGCGATGATAAGGGTATTGTGGAGAAAATCAGAAGTAGCCAGTGGTGATCATGGACAGTCAGATTCACGTGGGAGAACAAGTGACGCAATTTGGAGGTTATCTAACGAGTCAGAAGACAGGTGTTACAAGTATAAAATAGGAGAATTTTTTAGACTGAATGGACTAAAACTGTAGTGACTTGGGTGACCTCAACTCGGAATGACCGAGCAGTCTTCGCTCACTCAAACCATGACGTTCAACCCAACGTTATAAACTTGGTCTGTTTGCTTATCCTATTATGTATACATATATGCCTATATACCATATATTCGCTTATTAACCTGGAGAAGAAATCATTTGTGTGTCCAAGCTAATTAATCCGCTGACGTAATCGACAGCTCGGTGTGGCTGGGATGTTTTTAACCCTTTCCCCCTGTTATATGTGATTAACTATGAAAATAGCTGTTTAGTTCATAAACGTCCACCACACCATCCACCGATTAACGCTGAACACGACCAGCGCTTCCGCCTTTCGACAATGTTAGTGTTAATGCTACCCACAAATCATGCTTTACATTGCCTCTCATGTCTTCTGGCTACGAACAGTGCCACAGCAAATACCCAAATCCGGTTATCCAGCTCTACTGAACATTCGCCACCAGTCTACTATGGTTCCAAACGGTCCACAACACAAGACGTACAGAGTTCAACCTCCAAGATCTGTCCTACTGAATACAGATTATGAATAACAAGTCTGTGAACATTTTCACTCCAACTTCTTTCCTTTCTTCCCTTTCGACTAATTCACGACTCAGCTAACTCGTTGAAACTGTGCTCACTGAATCACGTATGTCATTTTACTGTATGGGCATAGTTCACATATCGCTGCTGGTGCATCATTACATATGTGTATTAGTTTATTGATGTTCCAACCTCCTGGTTATTTCTAACCGCAATGCGGTTACCCTTCAATTTCCATGTCAGGTGAACACTACTAAACTAAATGATTGTCTGTTGTTGGCGATGTGGAAACATGCCTGCAAAATATGTGGCAAACAACTGTTTTTTTCCAGCAACTCCTTCGTAATTCATTTGTCGACGCTTGTCAGGAAATCAAAAATAAAAAAATGACAGTAAAAGTGGACACAAGAAGCAATACTGTTAGATGGAGTTAGGTCTGACGTTTGACTGGAAAAGATGACACATGCTCAACGCTACATGCTTCTGGAGTTGGGCAAAATAGAAGCCATTAGAAACCCGGGCATGGAAAATGAAGATCCGAAGCAATTCAACGCTTCAGTCAGTGTGAAGTGACATTCGGGTTGATAGTGTTGTATAACAGGCAGTTTCGTTGTGAGTAGTATACTACTCACAAGTAGTGTATCATCCACATGGGGACATTCAGAAGCAAAAGGACAAGCCCCGAACACGACGGACAAGAAGAGACTATCGAAACAGTGTGTACATGATGTGTGAGAACTTTCACCGAGGCGAATGACCACGTACTGTCACCCAATGTATGTGAGTGCATGTCCGTCGTGCAAATGAGTGTACACGTTTGTGGTTTAGTTTTTGACATGACCTATACGGAAGTTTGCGCAATAAACCAACTTGTTGGCCAAGCGTCTTTTGCGGACACAACAACTGGTGCCGTGACGAACGCGAGGATGAAGATTCCCTGGCCACAGCCGTTCGAAGATGGAGACGTCCGGACGTTCCTGGAGGACTTGGAGGACGTGGCCGAAGTGGTCGGAGTCAAGACCGACCGTGGGAAGCTGGCTGCCCTGCGGACGCTGGTGAAGGGCAGGGCGAAGGCGGTGCTGGACGCAGCGCGAAGAGGCCCTGCGAAGATGGAGTGGGCCGCTGCGAAGGAGACGCTGGTGGCTGCGTTTGACAGCCCGGCCGACCGCCAGGAGGCCATGCGGCGGTTCAAGGCGGCCAGGCTTGGACAAGGAGCGGACCCGTCCGTGTTTGCCACCACTCTGCAAGGTTTGCTGGACAGGGCTCTGCCAGGATTGGATCAAGAATCACGACGGCAGTTGTTAACGGAGCAGTTTATTGAAGGTCTCCCGATGGAGGTTCGCGACCAAGTCCGTATTGCCCATGTCGCCCGGCCGATGGACATTGACGATCTGGCGAAGGTGACACGGGAGTTGGCAGTAATGTCCGTGGCCTCAGTGGATTCAAACAGCAATACGGACAAGAAGACATTGGAGGTAATGCAGAAGGCAATGGAGCAACTCGCAGCGGATGTAGCTGCCCTGAAAACAGCAGCACGGAAGAACGATCAACCAGGAGGCTGCTTCATCTGTGGAAAAAAAGGACATTGGAAGAAGGATTGCCCAATCCGGCGGTCTCAGAGGTCTAAAAATAAAGTGTTTCGTGATTGTTCTTTTTGTTGGGCGGGTCGACTAGTAATGGGAGCGATTGAGAAGGGGGCCGTACATACAAGGGTTGAAGTTGATGGAGAGGTAGAACAGTGTTTAGTCGATACAGGGGCAGCTATTTCGTTGATTGCTCGTGCCGAAAAGCAAAACCTAGAACCGACATCCATGATGATCAAGACGGTTGGAGGTCATAGTCTACTGGTTGACGGTGTGAAAGAATGTGGGGTACGTATCGGCGGCCATATCGTAAAGCACCGTTTCATTGTGTCCCCAGAAACCAGGCAAACGATACTCGGAGCCGATTTCCTCGCTGCAACAGATGCCGTGATTGACTTGAAGCTCAAGAAGTTGTCAACCAAGTATGGCTCCCTGACGCTCATAGGACAGCGAAAGGATAGCGTCAACCAAGTACGCAAGGTTAAAACCCCCAGTTGCACAGCCCCCCTGCTCCAGTCCACGGTCGAGAAATACGCGGAAGTATTTACGACTGACGATGATCCGTACGGATTTTGCAACTGGATTGCCCATGAAATACCAACAACCGGAACATTTCGACCTCACGGGCCCCGCAGGATACCGGTTCATCTTGAGGAGGAATTGAGGAGACAAATACAGAACATGCTGAGCGAGGATGTTATCGAAGAAGCCAACAGTCCGTACAACTCGCCTGTTCTCCTGGTGAAGAAGTCCAACGGGAAGTACCGCTTTTGTGTGGATTTTAGACGGCTGAATGAGGTAACACAGAATACAGTCGTACCAATACCGTCCGTCGCTGATATTTTTGACAAGCTACAGCAGGCGAAATTGTTCACAGTTTTGGACTTACGCTCCGGATACTGGCAAGTACCAATTAAACCCACAGATCGTGAGAAGACCGCATTCACGGTAGGCGAAAAACAGTATCAGTTCAAGCGCATGCCGTTCGGCCTATCCGGGGCACCTTTCACATTTTGACGCCTGATGGTTCAGCTGGTTAAACGACTGGATAATGTGGCGGTATACGAAGATGATATCGTAATATACAGCAACACGGAATCGGAACATGCTGCCCATATAGATGCTGTCTTGAATCGTATTAAGAACTCAGGACTCCGGATCAATGCTGATAAGTCACAGCTCGGACGATCATCCGTCGTGTTCGGGGCTTGTCCTTTTGCCCCTGAATGTTCCCATGTGGGTGATACACTACTTGCGAGTAGTATACTACTCACAACGAAACTGCCTGTTATACAACAATAGTAACCCTGTCACTGCAATGCTTCTGTTTTGAAGAGGTTTCTCTGTAAAGCAGTATAACTGTCTGCTCTACCTGTCACACAGCAGCTTCAAGAAGCTGATTCACTAGGGTGCTGTTGTTAGGACTGAACGTGAAATCAAACACTATTCCACGATTATGTAATGAGACCAATTCAAGGAGTCTGAGGTGTGGAAGCGGAAGGTTTTTCTGAACTGTGTGTGGTAGGTGGGATGGCACGCATATGGCAACTGCCTAGGGCTGCTACGTCAGTTAACCATGAGGAAGTGCGGATTTACGATCGTGTGAGGGCGAGTGTAACATCTGAATAGGATTGGACACCAAACGAACGCGGACAATTGATACGAACAGTGGTGAAAGAGCAACGTGAATTAGCCACGCTTCCGACTAAGCCCATACTCCGAAATGCAAGAACCAATGACAAAACTGACAAGGCAGACTCCAGATAGAAAATGTATTTAGCTACCAGACTCTTTGCAGATTTATATGGAATACTTGTTCCTATCCATAGAAGTGAATTATCTTATAGCTGCATGAACGCACAAAGATTTGTGTAAATTCAACGCTGGTAGAATCTTCGAATGTTGAATTTCAGCTGCGGAATCTTGATCAGTTGCTTCCGTATATCTTAACCTTATCGTAGTCACGTTTCACTGACATTATTCATGACCTACATACCACAAAAGTGTTTCTAATTGTCCTTATGTCTGTTACAAGTCAACCTAAGGCAATTGCAGAGTTCTTGGCGAGCTATTTGACTACGCAATCCCATTTTGTACAAGAACTTTGTGTGTACAAAACAGATCGTTACAGATAAGTCAAATACTTTAGTCGCATACAAATATCTCATTTCAATGTGACACATCAGTCATCTACCTATCTTACTCACATCAGTCAGGTAAATTCCAGTGCTCACTAATGTCATGTTTTGAGTACTGATGAAATATCGACAGTTCGGCTGATCTAAACTAGACACTGTCCATATCGGATTACGACTTTCTTACTGAAATAGACTTGCCAACCGTTTTTTTACTCATAATCTAGTTTAGTCGAGCGTCCAATCGTGAAATTTTGACAGTATCTAATATCTAAAGGTAGTATATGAATACGACCGGAGTTCATACCTCAGCTATGGCAAGGGCTTTTACCAGTGACGAGACCTGATATGAATAAAACTTGAGTCTAGTACCATTTTTGAAAGGGCCTTGGAAAATCCCTATGGGAATACAAAACCTGCCGTTGATTGTGTGTGACATATACTTTGCGTCACATTTTAGCACCCATTTGATAAATCTAGTGTTTTGTCTCACGAAAATTTATAATGTGCTTAAGAGGGAATAATTAGAAACCCATGTTCATCCCATTCACACCTCTGTTTCATTTAGAATATTCCGGTAAGTGTTCTCAATAAGATATGCACTAAGTTCGTGGTTCAAGTCAGAAATGACTTTTGATAGAAATGATTGTAGGTTGCTAGACAAGACAATAAAAATTCCTCCACAGTACCATCAATAACATGGAGATTCAACAAGAACCACAAAATCTTGATGCTAAACCAAATGGAAACCGAACACGGATGCAGTATGTGGAAGATAGGAACACTACGAGCTGGGAAATACTTTGTAAGTTGTGCACAAAATGCTACTATCGTGATGGTTAATATCGTTAGTTGAATAAATTACCATGTCGTATTATGAATAACTGTCTGGACAGAAACCGAGGTACTGTGTTGAGTTTAAAGGGGAAGATAACATCTAAAATCAGTATGATAATTTTTTATTTAGGACTAAATGGAGGGAACTCGATAGCGGGTGACATGTTATTGAGTAAGCGCGCTAAATTAATAATCTCCAGATGCGAAATGAAAATACGAAGAGACGGGAGACCCAATATAGCTTATACAAAAGTTACAACAGATCTCATGTAAAAATGCATGAGATTGATATGCATTAAAAACTAGGTAAGTGGAAGATCCGTCCACCGAAAGCACGAGCAAGCCGGAATCGTATCTGATGCCACTGGAGCGCACAAGCTACCAAGCACGACAACATAAGCGCATGTATCCAGCAATCAGCGGATAAACCTTCTCACGATCTTGCGTAGCTGGGGTAGCAATTTACAGGTCGTACAACAAGCAGACCGGGTTTATTTCCCGGTCGTTATAGCATCCTTACAGCTAAATTGCAAACTTACACATTATTTATTTATCGATTAAAACACTCCTGAGGAAGGCCACCCGAGGTGGTTGAAACGTAGAGTATTACAACTTGCTCGTAACGTTGTGTTATTCCCAATCTGCTAGGAGTTTTGTTTACATGGGACAAAACGGAAATATCTACATGAATCAAATATGATGAAGCCTTACATGTTTAACCAAAAACCACGCGCTTCATTCAGCTCTATAGCCTATGGCAGTTAGAATAGGTTAACACTTTGGAAAAGAGAAATGGAGGTAGAAATTAGTCAGCTTGTCACTTTACAAAAGTGTAGAAATCTAGGAAGTTCAATCTCCAATCCACACCGTGAGTTGGTCGTTATGACGACCGGTAATCGACTCAATTTTGCTTCCACTTGACCTATTTCTTTGTTTATTCATTTCTTTCAATGTGGCGGATTGTCAAAAATAGGAAAACTGGAATTAGAGATGTCGGATGGCTGGATAACTTCATATCTCCAGAACAGTGTTAAAACAGTGGAATCAAGGTAGGACCATCCACACATTACGGGCTTTCAGGTAGTTAGCACAGTTCGTGATCAAGTTACGCGTCGACATAGCGAGCTCTTTAAGTTGACGGTTTGTCACCAGTCTACTTTAACCGTCAAGCCTTCTGCAAAAGTGAATCAGACTACTGCATCCGTTATCTGCATGCGGGCACATTGCAAACCAGAGGCTTAGTAACACTGACTCTAATCACTGTAACTTGAACACCACTCACAACTGATTGCAGCTGTCACATTCTCATAGATTTCCCAGCCACTCGAAAAGTGGCACCAAATTTGGTCTCGTTCTTGTTAGAGCTCGTCAGTAGTTCATACCCTTGACAAAATTCCCTGCTATTGATCTGTAAGTTGATGAGTTCTGTGATTTCAGCTTGGAGAGAAGCCTCGTGTCTCCCTTTGAAGCGACCTGGCTATCTAAAAAATGTGACTTGGCGTCTACATATGATATCTCAGTTATGTATACTATGAGGTCAGTGACGAAGTGGCCATCACGTATGCCTCATGGAAAGATGACCGAAGTTCTTACTTTGGTCATGGTAAAGATATGTACTAATGACATCCTCTACTTGCAACGAAACTAGACTCCATTGCTTCTTTTCAGAAGGTAGTCTCTATGGGTCTGAGACGGCTGCAATCAATTGTTAGTTAGATTTAATTTATATTATCTCAAACCCCCTCCTGTCTACCAACAAAAGTGATTATAATATTCTCCTGGGTGGGTACACTTTGTTTATTCACCGACAATGGGCAGTTCATCGAGCCAGTTCTCAGTTCTCACTCAATGAGGTCTGAGCGCCGGCTCTGCTCTCGTACTTCCTGTGATGTCTGACGTTAGCAAACTTCGTCGTTCATCATAGCATAAATGCACCAACTTTTATCATCCCACCTCATTAAACCTGGAGCACGAGCAGTAAGAAGGCGCTACCGTTCGGTAACGTATCATCCATCGGGGTTTGGGTCGCAGCAGTTAAGACAGTGAGACATGTCAAATGTGAGTCACAACGGTGAAATGTTGTTTTTGATCAAGTCATACCAGGTTGAACTAGACGAACATGATTGACGCCGAAAAGAGTTGATGTTGTTTATTTGAGTGCCAGAGATTTACACTGCTGGCTGTTTATGGAACAGTGAAATCCATATACTGTTTGATTTAACTGATATGGAACAAAGAACTATCCATTCACGCTAATGCGTGTGCGGTCACTTGAGCGATCGGTTATACCAGTGACTTCTTGAAAGCAGAGGACCATTATTTGCTGTATAGGTTAATATTGTTTGCGTTGAAACACATATGGACGGACTACAACGGAGTAGGGGACTTCAGTATAGCGTGTTCACATACTCAAGAACACTGAATGTTAGTGGGCAAATATATGATGACAGCGTGATAAAACAGTGTGACTTGGTACTTGCTTACTTCTTGGTGCGCCGGTCGCTCGGTTTCTGTTGTAGCGCACATGAAGTGGTAACGCACAGTTACAACACGAGCAAAATAATGGCTGCATCCTACTGCATTTCCACATATCAGGGCAACAAAATTCCGTTCCCCTTAAAGATGAACGCACTGGATTTGCGAACCTGAGCATAGGTCATAGTTCCGGAGAACTACGAGCCCGATTAGAACTTCATGCATTTTGCCACATCATGAGGACACTAAGTGAACTGCGCCTTCTCAGGGAAGCTGCGTAGGAATTAATGATACGTTTATCAACGCGCTCGCGTGAACTTTTGACAGCGATTTGCTGTAGGCTTCTGGATCCCATTATGGTGAGTGCTATTTCCGTCAAAAATGTGTATTGTTGTGGAATATTATTTAACCACCGAAACCTTTGTCAATAATAACGGCAAATAACCATCAGTATATGACCATCCAAGGATTGTTCTTGCTCTTCAAACCTATTGTGGTAAGATTTGACTCTAATGAATTCCCATGGGAGACAATCAATTTCAATCGGGGCATATCTGACACGGAGCAGGATAAGTGTATCCGATGAAACTGGACCCCATTTCTTACCATCTGGAGGGCAGGCGACGAAGTTGGAAGTTGGTGACTTTTTTTGCAACTAATTTTTGTTTTCAGCCTCACGCTCACTTGTGTCCCTAAAACAGCACTGATTACGAATACTACTTGTAGGAAACATGAAGAACTCCAGTCTGTCCCACGGTTCAAGGCCATCAACAGTCACTATAAAATGGACTATGTGATTCCGATGAATTTTGAAGCAAAAACGTTAACCACCTTATTGCCCATACTTCTTATTGATGAACTATCACCTAGAATTTTCAGACAGATGTTGTGCACGTTCCTTTTTAGGTAATATTTGCCACTTATATGGTCTCATAGAAACACTCAAACACGAAAATAAACAATGATTATAGCTTGCAAATGAGGCACTGTATTCAAGTTTTTCTATTAACCGTACGTGTGGTAGGAGTTGAAATCGAAATATGCCGGAGATGTACATCTAAAGGGTGACAAAAACAAGAGGCCGTTTGTGTGCTTCAGGCATTCAATTCGCACACAAAACTGCTTTTGTTGGCTTATTTTTTAACACTTTGACCTTAAAAACATCCAGCTTCTACAAGCAAGTCGACTGAGCAACCAGTCTATGAACAATCAAGCCTCACATACATGGTACCTTTAGGAATGCCTGCATAAACTGCACTTCTCAATCAGGTTGCATTTGTCGTATAAGTTAGATTTTACTATTGTATACCGTTGAAATTTAGCAGATCACCTAGTGTGTGCTTCTTGACATAGCTGAACTCAGAAATTCTTATCCACTTCTGATCTTTAAAGATGGCACACGGAGTGGGCAGGCATAGATTTGTGCATTGCTCTTACTGAGTTTCAGTCACATAGCACTTCTTGACTTAAATCGATCAACGTCGTGCTTGGTGTGCACAAATAAAGGGTTTTATTGACGCAAGAGTTACTTATCACCAAAAGATAATGACGCCAATAAAAAGCATGCATGTATAACACGTAATATAACAGTGTGACATATAAAAACGAATAATGAGCTAGATAACCAAGTGTTTGAACTTATCAAAATCCTGCTAGTTCTGTACACATGATTGTTGCAGATCACTGCTTGAATATGCGGTGACTTGTGGGGAGTTTCAGAGAGCAGGGTTGATGTCAGTATAATCCTTGTCTCGTAATTCCTTTGCTGTGTGAGGCAGTACGAGCCTCGGAGCCATGGTCCTTTCGGTGCCACTGTGTACCATTTAGCTCATGTCCTCCAGTACAGGCACGACGCTGTTGTGTCGTGTCTCAAACCTCCACTTGTTTTTACGTGTCAAAGGGCCTGGTTTGATCGTGAACATGACCAATGACAGGCCCACCAAGAGTGAGATAATTTGTGCGTGTGTGGAGGGGGAGTGGGTGAGAGAGGATTGTACGGGCACCTGTGGTGTCGACATGATTGGGATGGTCCACCGTGCCAGGTGCCTCACGAATGAACAAGTCTGTTTCACGAGGTCACTTTGCGTTTCGGATTGTAGGGTGAAAAGGTCGCGGGACATCGGAACACGTTGAGGTAACACATACGAAGTGTCGATGCGGTAATTAGCGCGGACAAACGGAATGTGTGTTATGACTGTCCTGTCCAAAGTGACATCTACAGTTTAGTCGATTGTACTGTTTACAAACAAAGAATTCGAGAAATCTTGTAATTTATAAAGTGCATAATGGAGAAGTAATGTGAAATTACTTTTTGCCACCACCATTAGAGTAGCAGTGCAACTTGCTCGCGTTGACCTGTCTGCCCAACTTTACAGTTACCAGGCAACGGAATAAATACCACTGGTTGATGTGCTTTGTAATTTATGATAATTGACACCGCATCTTGAAAGCAAATGTCATTTGCTCCGACGCATTCGATGAACCAAGTATTTATAATGCGCCTGATATTCAGTTTCTTTGGATGTGATCGTCCGCTCATGTTTATGCTCTAACAAGATAAAAACACGTCAAATTTTAGCACTTTCGAGGTAGGCTGGAAACGAAAGTCCTAGAACAGTGAAATGGAAAATGATGGCACCCAATGTGCAACTCATCGATGGGATTTTTGTATGAAATTCACAGTCTCGTCATCGCAAAAATTCGGAAAGTACAGTTAGACTGAGATCGAACCTTAACACATAAGGTTTATTTAGTAGCTAATATTAACATCATGCTGCCCTTTATACAACTGGTTCGAGCGGTGGAAATACTTAGAAAAAATTTCCCTTTAACTTTGTATCATTGAAATGCACCGTCAGTCGTGTCGAGATTCCGAGCATATCATAATTGGTTTGACCGAATTCGTCAATGAATTACCAGACAATATGTAACTGCAACTTATCCACATCCTAACAAGAACAAACTGACCATGTTGAATATAACCATTTGGACTCACATTCTGTCGCCTGCAAAGCCGTACATTTTAATACCCATAAAAGATTCGAAACCTTGCCAATTTTCCCAACCGAACTATTTTAACACTTTCCCTTTTGGTGTTCCATTCGCTGGTTGAATCGGAAGCAAACATTGGGTCTGTTTGTTCCATTTTTCAAGAGAATTTGTCGGACTTGCTTTTTTGCTCACAATCAGACGTGTAAAAACAAATGCACCGTGGTCCTTGTAGCGACAAATGGTCAGTCGTTCTCTGGCCATCTGCCGATAAACTTGTGGAACACAAGTGTGTTCCTAAAGGCCGTTATCGGCTAACTCACGGTCCTACATTGAGAAGCAAACTTCGCACAGTTGCGTCCACAGCACAGAGAGTCTACAGCGGCTAAAAAGAGCAAACATGTTTGAATTCGACATCCAGTCGACAATAAGTAAACTAGACATGTGCAAAGGAATAATTCGAGCAGCACTTTATTGTGTTTTATGTTGAACAAATGACTGTCAACGTCCAACACGATAGAAGTTCCCTAGTGGATATTTTGAACGGAGGTCACATAGTGCTGTCTATCGCAGTTGATTGGAGTATCCCACAGAACGCCGACGAATGTCTGAGGAATAGAGGACGACTCACTAGAAGATACGTCAGTTGACCGGAAGTTCGATGTTGCTAAAAGAAAGAGACAGAGGCACACGGGTCAACTGATAAGACATTCAACTTCTTTGGTACACATATCGGATGGATACATCGAATGTACCGTTGAGTTCAGCACCATTATGAGAGCAAAAATTGTCAAAATAATCCTTGAAAAGCGGTGTATACTTTAGGATCGTTTTGTAAATGAACCATTCTGGATTAATCCATTGGCAGGTTCATACACTCACCCAGCTCACTTTGCTGTGTTCAGAAGTGTAGGCATCGAACGAAATAAGCAAGAATATGCTAGCTGAATTAAAACGCTGTGATATCATCATCGTCACAGACAGCAATAGATCTGTGGTTCACACTAATGCTTAACTGCCACACAACCATGAAGAAAAAGCAAACCCGGTATAGGAAGAGAGAAGGAAAGAAGATGGGGACGGGAAGGGACCTAACTACTGAAAATGACTGCTTCTATATTCAACCATTCAACATCAAGGTGCCTACACCTTGCAAACAAACAACCGAGCTGAAAGTGAGAGTAGGGCGTCATCAGCGAGACGGCTTTCTTACGGGTTTCACTGCCCCGTGTCATTAAATACACTCACTTCACAGACAACTCGGACAAACAACGACAACATTCACGACACTGAGCTCGATTGGCCGCCATCTCACCTAGAGTCTCCAACCACCGACTCTGTGAGTCGAGAGGGCCCCAGCTTGGAAGACGAACACGACCCACACTGATCAACCTCCTGGTGAACGACTTCATTTCCCTTTACCAGGTCATTATCTCTCCACCTCGCACCTTACACCAGTCGTTCGCAGTGTCAGCAAATAGTGCCCGGTGTGGAAGACGACTAGCTGGCATCCTTAATACGTGAACTAACAATCTAAACCTGTGCAAACGTGGAGACTGGAAAAAAGAAATCGTTCGGCGATCACTACCAAACACCAGCTTCCTAACCTCCTCGTTACTTACACGCCGGTGCCACCCGATACGAGCGATTGAACGCAGACGGCGGCGGTCAAATACTTGAAGGCGATTCACGTTTTCTACCCTGAGCGGCCAGGTTTCGCTGCCGTAATACGGCCCTCACCGTTGTCTTATATTCGCGACCTATTAGCTTCAGACAAATACCCCTCTGTCGCCAGAGATGCCCCCAGATTAGCGATCACCGCCCTAGCCTTAGAGATACGCGCTTCTATTTCATTCCCTACACCTCCACCGCTGCCGCTGATGTAGCTTCCCAGATATACAAACCGGTCAACAACCTCTATGACTACATTATCCAACATCAAATCTACGTGACCACAGCAATCCCGCAGAAGTACTTTGCATTTTGAGGCTGCAAAGCGCATTCCGAAATATTTAGCAGAACGCGAAATAGCGTCTAGCATTGCTTCTGCTGCTTGAAGGTTGTCAAAAAGCAGCACCCTGTTGTCAGCATAATCAAGATCGGTCAGTCTTTCACCAGGTAGGAGGTCCACGCCGGCATCTGGTGAGTGCCG
>QNGE01000430.1:206793-228657 GCA_008508345.1 Paragonimus westermani
GGCCTGAGAGCTAAATTTGATAGGACAGTGGGGGAGGGGTCAGCAGTAGCATGTTTTCGCCTATCCACCCTGCTGTATGCAGCAGATAGGGCGACCCGGTTTATACTGCGAGACGGCCGATGCAGTATGGAATTGTTTGTGTTGGGGGTATTCATGGTTGTGTGTGGGCTGAGATACTGCCAGGACGCCCAGACCGAGACAGGATAATGATTAGGGTTCTCAACCAAAGCCTTTGTCTCAATAGCCTGTACCGCAAGGCAGCGGGTGGGTGGCGGTGTGCCAGAAATGGTACATTTTCGGGAGGAGGTGCCAACCATCTTCTAACGTTCAACCTGGAGGACCAGGAGACTGTGGTTCGTCAGACCTTTATCTGTTGGCTTGCCTGATATGAGTAACTGTGCCAGTTTAACCCAAAAGGTCATCGAGATGCGCAAGCCGTCACACCACGTCAAGGTCCAGTCTCACCGTGACGGAAATCTGTGACAGCAGTGATGCATTGACCTAGATCATCAAACGATATTTGCAGAACAATCCAAACACTTCAGATATCCATGGGTGTCTGTTCGAAGGTAAATGTGTGCACTTTCTGTGAATGTTTTCTGACTACTTTCACAAAAGTGAAATGGGTTTTGTCCGATTGTGTTCCCATTACAGTTCTTACGGGACGCCGTCTGACTCGTTAGGGCTGTGATGAATATTGGTCCTTGTAAGCAATCATACTGATTTTAATTCGATCATGATGTCTTGTAGACGATTTTGGGATTGCAGTAATCACGTCGATATTCAACTTAGGCAATCCATACCTTGAAACGATCCGATAAATTCAAAATGGATGTATTGCAGGACGAATAGCGATTTGACTAATGCAAAAAGTAACAGTTTCAATTCCAAGCTGTCAGCGATGTGGTTCACAGGTGATTTTATTCTCTGCAGTAAAAACAGCATATTGATGTATTCTTTAGAGGTCTTTATCAAATTTAAGCACTCATGTTCTGCTGAATACTCAAAGCGTATTTCAGAAAATGCCAATAAAACTTCGTGTTCAAGAATTCCCATTTCCACAGATCCACTTTTGCCTAACTTCTCGCTGGACATGAACTTTTCAGGAGGCTAATGACGTAGACAGAAAAAGTGAATCAACCTTCTCATAACCGAACGACACTGTCGCTCTAGCTTAATTCAACTGCTGAAGGAAACAGGTGCGCAGTGAATATCTTCACAGCTGAATGAGCACTAAAATTACCGGAATTTGTCATTAGTTTTATGTCACGCACTCAAACGATTTGCGTTCACACTGAATGACAACGAGAACGTCTGCTTTAGGATGCCGTGTATTATAATCCTGCTTTGTGTACAACAGCCTCCATACTCAATGTACACCAAGTTTAAATCGCACTACTCTTAAAACTGCTGTCGATTTGGAATATTCCAAACCTCCATACGTAGCTGGCATTCTTACGTGTTACCTTTTGTTCTCTCGAGGCATGTGAATTATGACAGACTTAAGTACGACGGATATTTCACCACTTACCTAATATATCGAGCCGCTAAATCCAAATTAAAGTGAAAGGCTGCCGAAGAAACTAGGTTTAATCCGAACAGTTGCACATGTTTTGTGTGAGCATCACAACTACTAATGAGTAGTCAAAAGTTTGAGAGAAGATATTTGCTGTACCCAATAATTTGGAGCAAATTTAATCAGACACAGGGCTGTCCCATGGGAAAACCCTAACAAGGGACAGATTAACTACGAAGTTTCTTCTTTCAGACCATACAGTCTTAATTGTGTCAAGGTGCAAACAGTACCCCCGCCCCTAACAGAAGCAAACGGTCACTTTGGTCCACACTGACAGATATCTCCACGCAAGAGAAGTATCAGACCTCTCCACAATCTAACTCTCTCGCTCATCACCACTAGGTTAACTGGCTGAGCTCGTTACTATGCTCCACACTTTCATTTGTCCAAAACTCATATATTTTGGTCACTTGTTCGAAATTCGACGAACAACCTGTGATTTCGTGTCATCGTTGAAAATCTATTGAAATCCTCCGATTTGGTGGAATTTTCAAGGGTTTCATTTTTGTGTGCTGAATAAACGAGAGATGAAGAGCGAAAAAACGAAATACTTTCAACCACGGAAGAAGACGTCAAATCACCATAACAGAACACCGGAGCAATGCTTCCCAGTTTAACGTGCGCTACATTTAAATCCTCAACATCACCAAAAAAGATGTAAGGACCGGTTCAATCGAAAAGTGGTTTACAAAATCAACGAATAACTTTACACTCAATGAACTGCCCCTAACTGGTTGTAACTGAACGATTGTGTCAGTGATTTATACCTGTTACCCAAGTTCCAACCGAGAAGGCAGAGGAGAGAACCTTTATTATGCTTAAAGGATTTCCCGTTTAGGGTAGGTGCTAACTGATTGTGTTCATGGCATTTGACAGGTCAGAGAAAATGTTTTCGGTATATCGGTTTAAGGTCGTTGATAAGTATGTAGTCGAATGACCGTAATATGACAGTGGGGTTGGAGGAGAAGAAATCCAATCTGATATCGGTGAATTATTTGTCTATCGAATGATAATCATATCATCGAATGAGCATAAAGTATTCATTATGCTGTATCTGCATATGACCTGCGTTTTGTAGCAATTTAGTATGAAGTTATCTTTCTAGGTGTATTCGAAATTTGTACGAAAATTCTGCTGACTGGTTTCAGTAATACGTTTGGTCTGCACGTTTCATCAATGTGTATGCTGCAATAGTAGGACCTACCGGGGGTTAATTGGACCACAAGTCTATTTAAGTGGACCCAATTAGTCAAACTATCTGTAACAACTTTTTATTGTTGGCTTGGCACAGCACGCAGTCAGAAACCACCCTGATCAAGCTATCTTTTTTGATACACTATGGACTGAGCTGCAGATCACCGTGACCGCCTCGAAACATTTCAGCTGACCAAAATTCGAGAATTAATTCCACTTAATTTGAGTTAGTAATCAATATTTAATCAAACCGATCTGTGTCCTTATTGCCTGCGGCATTTTCCTGTACAGCCGCTCAGTAAATATATGGATCATCCTTAGGTCACGTACATTTGGCAAAACTCCCACTCGATTTATTATGAGGACAAGTGATTGAAGACAATCGACTCTCTCTTCAGCCCGCATAGCAGTAGCGCTCAGCTGATAGTCTGTGTGCCGTTCAGGGACACGCCTTTCATATCACTTGTTCGGATCTTGCAGAGGGAAACATTCTCAGGGCTACGTTATTTTTAAAAAGGTATCCGGTTGTCTAAATATGGACGCCTGAATGTACGTGAAGTTAATTTTGTACACAAATTCTTAAAACCAATAGGTCAACAGAATGAACGCAGAAGATCCATGGCGTTGACATTCACGATGGGTTGTGAACAGAATTGTTTTCTGAACGTCAACAAACATCTTGTTTTATCGCGATGATAATGTGGAGCTTCAGCTTTTAGAAATGAAAGCTTGAAAAATTAACAAGCGGGAGTGTTATGGTGACACTTTGCGCTCAAGTGTTTTCATCTCGTACATTGTTGACAGTTCGATAGCAAAGCTGACCTATCCGTGAGGGCGAACAGCATCAATGATGATATTTGGTTGCATCCATGCTAAGGCCCATTGCTACCAAGTACGCTTACAATGTGATGAAGTATACTAAAAGAAGAAAGCCACGCAGCAAGTTTCGTTTGGGTATGAGCTTCTGCGATCTAAAGATTTAAACCTGTGATATCATGCCATCATCGACTATTAGACCGCAAGTACTTCATTGACCAGTAAACCTGATCGAAGACGAACTGTGTTATTAGATATGCTTAGGCCTAGTCGGTACGAAGTATCAAATACGTCACATCAACATCTATTGTCTTCTTCGAATCTATACTTTATTGAAATGGACCTGTTTTACAGCTGTTAGTGCTGTACCACGCGAAATTAAGACGATCTTTATTTCTTTCTCACGTATATGCAGATGGACACAGAGAAGAAACAGTTTATTGTATAATTTTATACCGAAGTGTGACAGGACGTAGAATATGTCGACATTCCGCATTCAATGCATAGTTGTCGCTGGTCTTCAAGGAAGTATCAGATGATAGCGCCTGGAAATGTGCTGGACATCATCAGTCCGATTACATGAGTTGCTTACAAATAGTCAGCACACAAATAAGTAAACTAAGAGGATTTCACCATTTTCGATTCCCCGATTTTGTTAACTACGCTCACTAATAGGTGCTTTTCAACTTGCACTGACAAAAACCCCATATTAATTACCCGTAACGTAAGTATCGCCAGAACAGTTTAATGATTTTTGTGATTTCAACTTCAAGATAAATCGTGATCGCAAGATTCGAGTTAATGGGACAACTGCCGTATACTATTTCATGGCGATCAGGCAATCTGAGTATTATTCATGAAGGAGCGTGTTTGAGCACTCTCATATGATTATTGTGCCTAATTTGTGGTCAATGGCGCAGTATTCAACATGGTTGCCTCAAGAAAAACTGACCCACAGTAGCTAGAATGTGAACTAATAACTGACGTGAACCACTGTCAAGTGAAGAACAAAACTCTAATATGGTGCTTCTTTCCCGAAGACGCTGTCTGAAGAGCCCATATGAATGCACGAACCACAATTAGTTGTGGATGCTGTTCACTTTTATTTTTCAAAATCCTTGACCACCTACTAGTAACCATGTTTCCATTCAACAGTCGCTTTCAGACAATTAGTGTCTCAGCAACAAACCTGTAGTGGTTCTCACACTAGATCAACATTGCTGATCCAGCACACAGAATACTGACTTATGGAGCCGGTAATTTGCTATCTACACGCTTTTTAAACTAATGAAGACTGATCTCATTCAGGTCTGCGTTTCTAACACGACATCTTGAAACATTAGCCCAGGAAATTTCAAAAATTTCTGCGCTAGCTAATGGGTTAAAAATGCAACACTAGTGTACAGTGAAAACGTAGTACACAAAGGGACTGTTTAAATGTATAAGTGAACAGTAGCCCAACAGTGAATCAGACAATTTCGGCATGAACTAGCGTTCAAAAGATCGGAAATAGGTATTTATGTGCAACATCACTATGAACTTGGAAGGACAGTAAATGCAACTTTCTGGCGTCTAGTGTAGAATTCCATTCGGGTACTCATCAAGTACACCCAATTGATCTAAACGGCTCCGTAAACGTTTCTGTAAAGCTTGTCTACAGCTACAAAAGCGAATGGTAAAAATGCCCGAGTTTACATAATTTTCGGCTATTAAGTGAATATATATTCCCCAGTAAGCCTCAGAAATCTGATTTTGCCTGAGCAAGCGGCGATCGGCTGAACTAAATTGACCGCAAATTGTTGGTCAAGTTAATGACTGAAGATGAGATGACATTTATGAGTTTGCCCACTTTAGACAGTAAATATCTTGGAATTTGGATCAAATTTACTAAATTAGCAACAAACCGTGGTGGTTGTTGATTTAAGTAAAACAATATCCAGTGTACAATTTAGCTGTTGTGTGCCAAAAGAAAGCAAACGAAAATTAGTGGACGTGACCAAAACCAAAGTGTACCGAGAAACCCGAGATTCACAGCGTAGAACTGACCTAGCTAACCAGCTGTTAGCTTTGGCAGTTTTGTCCTCACTCAAAAAAAATGTGTTTGGGTGACAGCGAACTTCATATTGCTCAACGAATCACTTATGTCAAACCGATGAACTAAGAGTATAGCCAGCTGAATAGAGATTCACTTTATTCAGTTGTTTGAATGTCTACTTCAACTGGAAGGACCAAGTTTTGGGGCGAAGTACACAAAATGCAGTTTGATTGCGTTTTGTTCATTGCGAGGAAGGTGTGGTGGGTTTGCTCTACACACCAAAGCCTGGAGGGATAGCATCATGATCGTGGAAGACAGAAAAGAGACGCACCATAAGATTGGTATCTATGATTTTGAGATTTAAGCCAGCTTTTCACTCTTGCTAGGGTACGTCTTTCTTTGAACTCAGCAGATACAGCGAGATGTTTGTCAGTACTTCGAACCTGACTCCGTGATGTTTAATACAGGAGACCACAATGGCCGGATTACGGGTTCTTTAATTAATCACAGGTGTGAAGTGATGATTTCCTGATCAACACGAAAACTTTCAAAGTACCCCCTGCACAAAATACTTTTAATATTCTAGAAAAACAATGTGTGCCACGAAACAAGTTAAATGACATGAATGGGATGTGGTGGAAAGAAATATTATCCCGAAAACATGAAATTATATCTTCAGTAGTGCATATCTATTGTATCGATGCACTGACAACAGCAACCAAATTAGCAATACACACACGTGACCCACTTGTGTGTGTGTGTGTGTGTGTGTGTGCGCGTCTAAGCATCAGCAAGTACACCTAAATCCAAGAATGTTCTGTCTTGTCCCAAAAACAATAGAAAGGTTTGACATCAGGATATCTGAATATCTTCATCAGTTTACATCCAAATTCATTTTCGTAAGTGTAGTCGATGTACGTTGTACGAGAATTGTACATTTTCCAACATCTTGAAAAGTTGAATGGACAAGCATATATGAAGATCTGTTTAGTCTGCAGTTTGCATCTACCGACTCGGATTTATCAGACCTGCTGATATAAGCTCCATTGGACTCAATGTGACTGTTCGAATTGCCATTGAAAACATTAATTGCAAAAGGCATACGAAAATAACGGTTTATTTGGACTGTAAGCGAACTGTGCAGATGCACTTCCTCAAATTTTGTGGATGAGAATTGAGGCTTGAGAATTAGCTCCAGTTGTGTAGGGTATCACATCTTCTTCCCCTTGCCGACCAAACAGGAAGGTGTTCATGATTGGTGTTTTGGACTTGTGCTTGTAGTATCTGTTAGCTAATTTTCTGCGTCGACAGCAGGTCAGAAGACTCATTAAAACACGCACACTGACAGGCGTGATTGACGGTTGGCCACAGAATGGAGGTTTATTGGATGATTGGTGGACTTTAAAAAAGTATTCCTCACATCGTTTTGTCAGCTGTCTGTACTGACAATATGACGAAACATATACATCAGGAATGGGATGATGAGGTCGAAAAATGTTGTTTACTGTCACGTTAACTCACGAAGACCAAGATGGTAGTAAGGCAACAATCGTTTGCTAATTCCTTCATATCTTGTTGACTGGTCTGAGATAGCCAGATACGCTTCTCAAATGATACCCGCCCTGGTTTCACATATAAAAAATTATTGAATTTCGTTTGAAAAAAATGCTCCAAAAAAGATTTTAATTAAAACAACTGTAGCAAAGCATGGTTGAATTGTACTGATGATCAACAGGAATGAGGTTCCAATTAGAAAGTCCACTGAAAAGTGGGTGCGTTTCAGATTTGGTACACTTGTGTGTGCAAGATTGTTGAGTACACTTCACTTGATCATCCCACAAGATTGGATTGAAAGAGAGCAAATATGATGTTTGTTAGCATTGAACCGTTTAAGGGATAAAAGTAGGGACAGAACCGAATAGAATCTACCCGTTGACAAAGTGATCGAAAATACGCAAACCAATTATCCTTACATTTCTCCCACCTCATCTTCGATGTTTTAATCATAAGTAAACGGTAAGCAGCAAACACTGATAAAAACTTGGAGCATGTTTGCATAGCCTTATCAGTCGTAAGTGTGAGTGGAATAAAAAATATAGCTGACGTTTTTTACAGGAAACCCAGTCAGAAAAGTCGGAATTGTGAGTGATACTCATAATTAAATAGTGAACAGGACAATAACGGTAGTCATTTTTGGTTTAAAGTTTAACCGTGGTTGATAGTAACTGATTAATGCATCTAATTTTGTTTCTAGACAAACATCAGAACATTTAACCCCAGTCTCACACTGACCATCTGATCTGCGGTGCTTGTGTGTCGACTGACAGCTCGGTGCTACCAATTAGATGCAATACCAACTTGTGACAATCGGTTGTTGAATGAAATGATACGCGAATTTCAGGAATTGCTCACTACAGATCAGAATCCATATGGCTACTGTGACTGGGTTGTACACGAAATCTTCATCGAGCCAAAGCGATTTCGTCCATTCGGCCTCAGAAGAACTCCAATTCACCTGGTGCCAAAAATTGAACGACAGCTGAAGGACATGCTGAATAAAGAAATAATCTAAGAAGCCGATAGCCCGTTAAATTCTCCCGTCTTGTTCGTGAAGAAGCTCAATGGTAAATTTCACTTTTGTGCCGACTTCAGGCCGCTCAGCGACATTACAGTCAGTTAAGTGGTAGCAGTCCCAGCGGTGGCGGAGACCTTTGCAAAGCTACACAACGCGGTCCGGATATTGGCAAGCTCCAATCAAACAATCGGGTCGAGATAAAACAGTCTTCACAATAGGAAAAAAAGCAGCACCGTTTCAAACGTATGCCGTACGGCTGTCAGGCGTCTCTTTCACGTTCAGACGACTGACGCTGAAAGTGCTGGACGGATTCAACAATACTGCCGTCTGTGTAGACGATGTCGTCATTTGCAGCGTGAATGTGACAGAACATACGGTGAATGTTTCAGCTGCGTTGCAGAAGACTGAATAAGCCATCCTACGGATCAATAATGCGAAGTCTCAACTGGTGAGAAAAAAAGGTAATAGTACTCCATCATAAGGTCGGTCAGGGTGGAGTCCAGCCACTGCCCGAAAGACGGATTACCACCGAGGCTATTCCGGTGCCAACGTCGTAACAGTTTCTCAGCCGCGTTCGGTTCTACACTATATTCATTAAGAACTTCGACGATCTAATGTTGGGGGTGTCACATACTCCCAAAAATACTGTCCAATAATTGGAATGAACATTCACCGCTTTTTTGTAAGACTGAATTCCTTCGATGTACCATCATTTTCTTTATCTCTGGCGCCGACTCACATACTGGACGCTAGTTCGCTTGTTTTTTTTCACCCGATCGTTTGACTAGCTATAAAAACGCAATAGCTGCATTTTGTACTTTGACTTCGGCTTTCGGCACTCGGAACTTCGGGCTGAGACAATAAACGCTCTTTTCGGGAGACCAGTGTTTTTCCTTCGTAGTCGGCTTTGTGGGAATCGGCTCTTCGTGGTAAAACAGTGCGTACCATATCACAGCGTCGTAGGAATCGATCCAGCTCAATTGCATCCACTCGGTCCTTCCGCGTTATAACACCTAACGAGCTCATAATACGAAATATTGAAGGGGAATTATCAGCTTCACTGTAGAGGAAAGCAAATCGGGCGTTTTTGAAAACCCCACGACTGACGAAAATGTAAGAGGTGACCCTGTAATTACCAGTGATATGATGGAACTTCCTTGTCGCAACAAATGCGAGTGATTTATGGAATGAAGCTGTGGTGAAACAGGAGGCTATGTTGTGGAATATGACAGTCGGGTATTAATTTCTGCTGAACGAATCTACTCAATGTCAGTGAACGAGTGTATGGTGATCACGTGAGTCTTGGTAAAATGGAGGCCGTAGTCGCTCGGCCGACGTTTCCATGTGGAGACCTACCACAAACCATTGCAATAGGTTAAATCGGTGATGGACCTCCGATTAAAACTGGCCTGTTGGGCGTTACGACTACAGGAGCACGACTTCACATTTCGTTATGTAGCTGGAAAAGAGGACTATGTTCCTGATTTGCTTTCCTGAACCCAACGCCTAAATGAGGTCAACAAGGACGTCATCGGAGTTAAAAGGAACGAACTGGGCAACGATCCCGGGTCACGGCGTCCAATGTTGTGAGACAAGAACGCGAATGGCTCAGGGGAAGTTTGTTCAGAAAACTAATATATGAGTTATGGTCTTCAAGGTTACCACAAACCAAAACACTCATCTGCGTACGACACCGGTCTCAGAACGTCGCGGTTGCCACGGCGGCCAATGCTCACTTCCTCTAAGTACCAAGAACCATTTCATGCTACGCTGCACTCCGGTACTTCTTGTATTTACCTCGCGCCTACTTCGGTGTCAGAATGCAAGCTTCTGCCCCACCACTAAATGGGAGTGGTGTGGTGTGATCGCTCGTTCTTGATACAACATGTAGTTAGTTGCAGTGTCTGCCAAAGGGTGAAGTTCAGACTTTTTGAGTGACAGATGAGACAGTGTCAGGTACGTAACGAGGTTGCGCTAGTTTGTTGGAAGTGAACTCGATAAAGTTTAGCAACCACAGTGTGAATAGTATGATGATTATTTCCTTCTACTGTGGGTAATGACAATCTCCGTGAGCTATGTAATTTGTCCAGTGTTGTTATGCAAATCACCTCGGAGTATTGGACAGGATGGTCTGATGCTCTGAGCCAAACAATTGCAGCGTAATTCAAGCTGTTGGCTGTGTGCGCTGCAATGTTTACGTAATAACTGTTGCCGAGTCTTTCTTGGTTGAACAAAGCAATATCATTCCAGGCTACCTGGTTGTGTAACTACTGTTCCGTTCCGCGCACGTAGGTGGCCCGGTATCCGCGCTCATACTGGTAACTCATACATGGGCAAACGGACCGAAAATTGCGAGAGAGGAAGGCAGATAACGTCCCCAAGTGGCTGGTGCAGATTATAGTACAGTGCGGGAGAACATATAAACACCTAAGCAGAAATCCTGCATTTTGGATGGCGAAACACTTAGTTGCGATAGGTTGTGAGTGATTGCGTCACTCCGTTCATGCTCTTTTCACGCAACCGCATCCCCAAGATAGTGGCGTTCTCCGTAGGGTTATCAATCACACCTCATGTATCGCCTCTCTGTTGGCAGAAGATGCTGTCGTAATCACTTTCGTTAGGGCAGAAAAAAGACATTGAGTTATGGTAATATTTCGTTTATTTCCTTGTCATTGATATATAACATGACACTTATACACATCATATAGATAAGGACAAACAGAAATTGGGCATGCCTACAAGCAAACCAAGTATGATGTAATCACGACCATGACAACCTGGTAGGTTGCCTCAACCAATTTCCTACACAACGTCGGCTTATAAGTTTAGACAAAAATCGCTTCGCAGAAAGCTAGTAACTTATGATTTCGAGTATGCAACAGTACCGTGAATGAGTCTAATGGGTGAACTTCGTGAAGTTGTTAAGATGTGTTTTGGACTTCAAACACCAAGTTAAGGATGGTGTATCATCAGTTGTTCCAACCACTTTGGGATGTGCTCGGCGACTCGCCATGGTAGCCGTCGACCTGATTTATCTATGTAAACAGTTGTAAACTATTTCATTACAGTGGCGTTGAAACCGTCTGCACACACCCCGATTGCACCCATGTGGTGTTCATTCATTTCATTATTCCATCGCCATGCGTTAAACCTATGTAGCTGAACTTTTTATGTAATCGACCGATGAGAATAAGTGAAATGTTTGCATCTCGAACTGTATATTTTCTTGTTGTCTTGGTGAAGTGGATATGGGGAACTCAGTGTTTCAAAGTACAGCAAGATTCGAAATAAAGTTTCAGTTCCTCTTTCGCTGAAGCGCTTGGTACCCGAATGGTGGATTAGTGAGCCATAAGGGAGCCCGCTTACAGCGATCGGATTAATCCTCATCGAAATCGCCAAATGTTGCATTCTATTATCCGTGCATGCTCAATTGACAGTGCCATTCCACTTAGGTTGATCCTGAGGCCTGACTGGTCCCACAACTAGTGTTGTACGTCCGGTGGTACCCAAATAATCAGAAATCTAGATAACACGTTACTTGCTGAATCCTGGACATCGGCTCATCATGGTTAGCCATCCAACTTCTTGTACGTAACCAACACTACAGTTTCTTCCGCCCACAAGGGTTGCTGCAGTTCATAGGCAGATGTCAATCCCTTACCAACAGTTGATAGTCTGCAGCCGCCCTGATAGATACTCAACCACATTGCAAATGATTATTTACAGCCTCCCACTACCGCTCACCACAACACAAATGCATTACGTAAACACCGATAAACATTCAATAAAATGCAGAGAAAAAATCAACTTACAACTCGTTAGATTTGTCGTTAACTGTTTACTACTGAAGTGAGGATAGACGGTCGCACCATACTACTCACACCACTATTCAGTAGCAGCATAGATGATCGCGGATCGAGATAATCGCGTGATAAATACGACAGAGATACGGGATGGATCGTTGGAGGGCAGAATGACATATAATAGCTTTCACTACACGACGGAACTGATACATGGTGTCTAGAGCGACTGGAGTATCCTCAGAAGAGTATGGTGTGCAAATGAGTGTTTCCGTTTCTAGTCGTGCTCAGACGCTTAAGTAGTGTGTTGGTTTCTCCAACAAAGTAACCTTTGTGTCATCCGCCTTCTGGGTTCACAACACTACTCTGGAATTCACTTCACTTCCATTCACTGTCACTCAGCCAATTAAGTAGTTAATGCTTCAATAGTTGGGCATCGCTATAATAAGAGTTAGGTCGAGGCAACCCATTTGTTGGTTTTGGTTAAACTGTAGTCTGCTGCAACCTCAGTTGTCATAGGAATTAAATAGCACCATTGATTCTCACTGATGAAAACATTTGACTCATGGCCTGTTTGTTTTTTCACCAACAAAACCATGATGAGCTTTTTTTTCAGATTCCAGTTTTAGTTACTGCGTGAAGAATTCTACGACGTCATTCGTTACTGGTGATTAGCAGCAACAGTAGTACAGGTACGATTTTGTTGAGTTCTTCCACAAGTGTTCGAGTGCATCTAGATCACACTTTATCAGAATCTGAGCCCATCAAAAACTAACTAGTCCACATGGCTTCTTGACAGTAGTCGTAGTTGGGAGATTCAGTAACCATCTTTTGTGAGCACACTGAGACGGTAATAATATCGAATTGTAACGTTTGATTGCAATTTGCACAGGCAGAGCTTTTTTACCAGCTCAGGACTTCAACTAAATCAGTAGTGCACATTCAGAGGTAAGTTTTCAGCTGCTGGCCTACCTAACTCTTCAGTAGCTGTGGAACAGTTAGTCAGCTAGAGACATGCATAAATAACACCCAGCAGGAGACATTATGAAAAAATTAGTAAACGGCCGTAATCGGTATCAGTTCAAACGAGCCACTGATTCTGTTTCTTGATTAATTTAATAATAAGAAGCCTTGGTTTGCGTAGAATTCGAGAAAAATAGGGAACAACAGAAAAGGAACAACATCAAATGCATGTAAATAAATATTTGTTACAGTATCTCGTGGATGAACTACAGTGGTACGTTTGAAGGAGTTCGACCAAAGGGGATGATTTATATCAGACAGGATTCGGGCTGCGAAATTTCTACAAGTTATAAAACTTTCTGGAGAATAAAATCAACAAAGTACTTGCCGAGAACATCACTACAACATGATAGATGGTCCAATGACCAGGCAAAATGTATAAATTCCTTTGATCAAATCGACTGAACCGATAATTCATCCCGTGAGGATCACACAGGCATTTTTAAATCGATTGACCAACTAAGATAGAATAAAAAATGAGATTTTAAAAGTGAGAAGTAAAATGAGAGTTTTTGACCTCAGTGGAAGTATGATTAACATGAAGCAAATATATCATACTGTCAGGCAAAATAATCCTTTGATGTTTAGCGAAAAGAAATCGAGATGGAGGCTGGTAAAATACTTAAAAGGATGGAACTGTGTTAGAAAATTATTCAGGCTGCTTTTCTTTCAGGACAAACAAAAACATATTTACACAGTTAGACAGGTTTAAAAACAGACTACGGACTCAGGACCAACGGTTCAGCAAGGTAAGTGCTGAAAAAGAGAAGTGTGTAGCATGTCTAGCAATACCTCTTATATATAGTGGACTACAAAAACGATCGTTAATTGGGATGGATATTATATCAAGTGGGACCTAGTGTTGCAAAAAGTCGTTTGATAAAGCAGGATCTTTTTTGTCTAATATCACGAACTCCAGCGCCACTCACGCGCTCGCGTGTATGAGCAGGAATTCCAGTCCGCAGTGAGGTTTTCATCTATATGCCATGTGCATTTCTGCATGGTTCCGTGGGTATGGCTGACGACTTCTATCGCTGATATTTGTTCGCCATTTTTCGCCCACCAGCTTGATTTTGATAAGTGATGATATGTTCGTCCGCTCGTGTTGTCCACAATCTATCCTTCGTGAGTTTCCGTCATTTCTCCCCATCACACTGAGAAATTTCTCGGATTGTTCGGATATTCACTTCTTCGATATAATCACCCATTGCACTAAAAAAAGCCGAGAGACTAGTCTTTATAGAACATTGAAACCGATTGTGGGAGGCAGTGAGACATGACCACTTGATTATGCGCATTAACTTCAACTGGTAAAGGAATTATTTAACAATGAACGCTCAAAAATTATCGCTTCAACAGTGAGTTGAATTGTGAAAATCAGTGCTTTAGCTGGATTCCAGCCAGCAGCAGAAACAGTGAGCTCAAACGCAGCATTTGCTTTATTAACTGAACTACGGATTTTCGAGCTTCAAACCTGATTCATTAGTTGGACTGGTGGATCGTGTGGTTGTTCTGGTGTTCTGTTCCAGTCGCTGGTTCGAATCCAGCTGAAGCTATGATTTTTCACAGGTGGGTCTCATTTTAACTAGCAAACCTGCCAAACCACCTATTAGCTGTAAGTTAAATTAAACTGTGTGCCATAAGTTGAAACCAGTGGGAATATCTTGTTTCAGTCGATGGATTAATTGGCAGGTTTTGTGTTCTTGTTATATGTATCAGAAAAACTGCGAAAGTTAACCTTAAAAGAATGGTTGTAAAACAAATGCCATGTTACGGCGGTGAACAACTGTCGCTCTAGAAATAACGGGTGATCGGTTCAGCTGTCAGCCTCTTCATCAAAAAGTATGTTGAGCGAGTACTGCTCTTGGGGACTTGTCTAAAGTGGGCTAGGATCTCAGTCACGTTAACATGTTTCGCTAAAATTTTGTTATAATCCATCACAAAATGAACTAGTACAACGTACTCGTGTAGCGTTAAGAAAGTGTACTGATTTTAAGGTCAAGCAGGAGGACGGAAACTAGGCCTAAATCAGCAAACTTGAAGTCAGCTACCTCTAAATTGAATAGACATTAGAAAGTAAACACACGTCGACGGGTGTCGGTGTTTGCCTGAAACCCGTCATTTTTGCTCTTATCTTTATCTACTTTTAATCATATAAAGTAGTACAACCGAGTTGCTTTTTAATTACTTCTTCAACTAGACTGAGTTCAATGCAGGCGTTAGTTAGACAAATGTTAATCACAACGGTTCTTTAAAAAAAATGATGTTAAGCAGAACAAAGGATGGCAAAACGCGTGAAAACCCGAAACATCTCAGAAAATCCAGGAAACCTGAACTACAGAGTAGCGAACAAGACCTGTTTTCTGTGTTTGATCATCAGGCTAATTGCAACACAATAAAAATGAAAACAGTGACTAGTGTGAGCCAGAAAAACGGCCAATATAGGTTTAGGACGATGTGTTTGTTATCAGTTAAGTGATCACTGTTCCACATCATGAGCTTGAATGATTGTGGGCCAGGGGAGGTGGTGTCCGCACGAACTTCTTCTGAGCGACGAGGTCAGGGTTGCGCAATCGGATGCTGATGGTTCAGGAACGGTCAGCGTTCGAAATCTCACCACTAATCAACACCATAACTTTCAAAAACACTAAAGAGCAACGGTAACCGAGTGATCACAACCGAAGGATGATTCTGATGAAGAAAGAATTTAGTTCTTGGAATGTTCCACAATTCGCAACAGGTTTTGTTGACCACGAACTTCCCATTTTGAAGAGCAAACTACCTATGCAGAGCGAAATCCAAGGTTACAATAATCATTCAGCCAACCCACCAGTCAGCTGATCGATCAATCAATCAACCAACCATCTGAAAGTAGAAAACTTGCTGATTTACCTGTATTTTGCGTAACAAATAACTACAACTGATGAGTACTAGGGGATATCGGTTTCCATACGAAACGAACGTCACTCATAATTGATCGCAGCTGTCAGATTCCCACAGATTTTCCAGTCAGTTTCTTTCGGAAAGAAGCACTGGACTCGAGTTTCGTTCTCATTGGAGCTCATCACTAGTGCATACCTTTGTCACTGCGGGAATTAGAATTCCGGTCACGATTTGATGAGGCAATCGTGTTGACCGATGCGCCATTGACTGTACAAAGGACAGAATCAAATTATCACATGTAACGGCTCAGCAACATTCGGGGATAGCGCTAACATTGAACGGCTTTTAGAAACACCAGTTGCTTTAATGTTTGAAGAAGGTCATCATGCAAAACAGAAGCACATGCACGTTTGAGCCCACGAAAATTTCATCAGTAGAATCAAAAAACGTATGGAAGTGATATATATGTATATATATACGTACATATAATCACATGCTCTCCATTTCATTCAGCTGTCAATGATCCATTACATGCCGGTGAGGTTTTATTTCTGAAGAAAACTCTGAGAGGGCACGACTCGACAAATCTGCTCAAGAAATTCTATGGCACTTTCACTACCGCTCTTATTGTGTGTCATTTTTTAGATTTCGAAATGAAAGATACAACGTTCAAATTGAGTACTTTATGTGATGCAGCAGATCACACACACATCTTGTGATGCTTTCCTCTCTCTTAGTTTTGTGAGCACCAACTGTGATAGATCGTTTCCTGCATGTAATTTTGCGACGCAAAAAGTTACCACTATCGTGATATCGTTAGAGCAGTCGAATTGTGAGCTGCTTTGTTGCTGCTGGTCTACCAAGCAACATACGAAAAGAACACTGATCAGAGCGTCCTGAAGTTTTCCACTTAACAATTTCTCACTTACCATGATGATTATCGTATAAAGTCCCCAACCGAATTAGACAATATACTCACTCAAAACCACCGGTCAGACAGTTTCTGTTTCAGTAAATGTTTCCCATTGATTTTGACAATCGACCTACATGTCGTTATCTTCACATTGAGAAGCTGAACTATGGACCTCAACTGTTCCTTTTCTTGGTAAACTTAAAAGTATAACTTTGTCTTATTACTCATGTTACGTTTATCTAAGTCAATAATTGTAGTGTCTTTGAATCTCAGCTTGAACTGGTACCGTTTGTGAAACTACCAGTCTAAACACGTGACGAAAAACGCGGGTATTTATCAAACTGTGCTGGCCATTACGTGTATTTGAGGTGAGGTGCATACAGCGCGCGGAGTGGAGAAGTAACTCTTTGTAGCCAGCCACGTCTTAAATCAGAGACACACAGCAAACTGACGTCAAGATGAAGGAATGGACATCAGAGGTTATTCTAACGTTTCCGCAAATACGTGGACAATATCGTCTGCGACAACTGAACTGTTGCGTCACGAGATATCAGATGAGTCGAGTGTTCGACGGAACTTGCAACGACACAGAAGGCAAAAAAGGTACTGTGGTCGTGGAACCCGGAAGCTTACTAGCCTTGAAGCGGGAAGCAAGGTCTGGGTTCAATGTATCCCTGAGAACCCCAGATAATGAATATTTAGTGTGGTTGTCAAAGATTGTTGTCGTAGGTCATACAATTTTGACACGGGTGAGCTATTGAGGTAAAGAAGGCAGGAGCACTTGGGGGAGCCGACTTTGCCAGTAAGATATAGCCGCGTAAAACTCAGAAGGGGCCACGGAGAACTCGAATTGGAAAAGCCTACAAAAAAGAAAAGGTTGTAACGAGATTGAACTAGGATGGTTCCCTGAATGAGAAAGGTTCAACCAGTCAGAGTTTACGCACAAGTTCCCACAGATAGAATTTCGGTCCATCGACGCCAACCAACCGAAAGCAATGATCAGCTGCTGCATCGAATTTGTTTGCAAGAAATGGTGATTAAAAAATTGTTTAAACATGTATCTCAGGCCAGAAACACGAGTTGCTTGAGACAAGGTAGTGTGTACGTAACAAAAAACGAGCTAATCAGAACGCAAAACGCTTGTCGCCAAACACACATCGTGCATATTTCTGTTTCCCTGTATAAAGGTTATCTTTTTCCAGTAAAGTAACACTGTGTAGTGCCACTCAGACTACCGTTGTTCTGGTTTTCTCGTTTCGACAGTCCAGTACGCGACAGTTACTAATAAAGGAAATTACTGATTGATCACAGGTTGTTTTGGAATTAAAATTTATTTGATGGTATCCTCGGACGGTGCTGAGGTGGGAAATATGCAACAGGGTCGAAAACTTCAACAATGCTAGAAACTTGCGTGACTTGGACTTGTGGGGTGAATTGGTCATAAGGTGGAATGCGCCCATCCCACCAGTGGGTCGTGTCCATGCCGGTAACAACGAGGCGATTGGCAGTAGGTGTTAAGAAAATCATGTGATGAAGTACACGATATTTCACGTCAATTTGCTCTCACTCGTTTAGGAAAACCACCAGTACTTCTGTAACCATGGCCTACCAACTTCTTGGTGGTTCACAGGCAGACCCTCAATCATTTCGCGAATTTGGGTAATACCCGTTTCATAATTATATTGCGCCATTGGAAGTTGTACTAGGACAGTCAGCATCAGATGTGTCGTCCAGTATTTCCGAGTAGATTAGTACGCGGGATAGATTAGAGGCAAATGGCTAGTTGAACGGAGGAAGGAGGACTAATTAGTTGAGGCGTAACACTGGTAATTGGCAAAATATCCAAATACGATCCACGTCCAAAACATTGCAAACACTCTAATTGAAATCAGATTTCAATGCTAACCGTATGATTGTGGATTGGAGTTGGCAAAACGGTCACCGCATCTTCTCTTGAGATCTTCGAGCAAACTGATATTAGCTCACAGAGGACTGTGGTGAAACGAGTGAAATGGAACCTGATCATGCCTAGTATCAATTGAATGGTGTAGTTAAATGATGGACAACACGGTCACCTCATACGCACAAGAGGTGGGGACTTGAATATGGCCCACTGATGAACTACGACAAGATAGTGAACCTACAGCCTCATAATCCCCTGCGAGTGGGGCTAGGTTTCCGAGTGTGTAATCTGCCACCATACCAAACAAACCTTTGACTATTCGTTATTAATTAGTAAATTGCTCAGCGAGTTTAATGAACCTCTGGCGTCAACTGAAACTGAAGTCTTTATCGTGCAATCCTAGATTTGAGTCCACACGGTGTTTACATTTTCAACTCTAAAGTCGGTCGGGCAACCCCATCATTACTAACAAGGGAACATGGCTGAGCATTTGCTCATGATGGTTTTACCGTGCCTAATGTAAGGTCTGTGGTGCATGGGTTAACACGGGTGTCTCATGAATGCTCGACCGGAGGTGGAACTGGCGCCATGGGAGGGATATGCACCCCTGACAAGTTCTAACAAGAGAGAAGCTCCACTATGACGCTTCTTTCTGAATTGACTGATTGAAGAAGCCCAGTAATATGTGCTGTGCCCACTGCCTACCAGTGCCTAAAATATAACGCAGCCGGTCTGCTAATTTTCTTAGCTATAATGTCGTCAAGTCACCAGTCGAATTTTCAACACATTTACAGACAAACTTAGCATTATTCGCTGACTAGTTGGTCGGACTAAACGTGATACCGATGGGGCTGTGATCGATAAGATTAACTTTTGACAAAGTACAGCAAGAATGAGCACTACTGAGGAGTTCCTTTAGGATTGAAACTTGAAGAAATTTGACCTAAATGTCCATCTGCCCTCAAAATTATTCATTGACTGCACTGTCATTTAGTCTGCGTCAATCAAGCTCTCCTACTGGCAAAACTAGCGAAAATATCAGTGGACAGTGAAGTTGATACTGTGGTAAGTGAGTCCATTTTTTATGGCGCAGCGATCTTTGCTTCCACAAACAACTTAGCGAGGTAAATGTTTCGCCTATCCCTCCTAATAATCTGTCCTACGATATGTAATACTGTATTACTGACTTCTGAGCCTAGCGATCAGTCACGTTGGAGTGTTGAGTTAGGATTGAGTGAAAAAATCGCTTTCCCACTCTCAAGGCTGGCCAAAGGAGACAGAGTTTTTAGTTTGGTTGGAATTGTGGTAAACGTTCTGGAACAGGTAGCTCGAGCCAATGAGTATGCCGTTCCGTTTTCTGTTGAATTTTTCTGGTATTCAGGCTCTACTTGTTTAAGCAAAAAGCGAGATGATGTGATCTTATCCTACAGTTGTGATACCATAATTTCGGTGGTAAGGAAAAAAAGGTTTTTGACCTAAATGCAAACTTCTGAGTGTTTTCAGTTCAGTTTTCAGTTACTACTCATCTGTTGGGATTCACAACACATAAATAGCTGGAGTACAAAGTGTGTGGGTTTTAATGTAACTCAGACAGGCAAAGATTTAAATTTGTTAACAACAGAATAGCACGAAATGCTACAAATGGACTGCATACGTAATCACAGCCTCCATGGATGAATCGAGCAGAATTGGGTGAACTTGAAGATGGATGGATTAGCCCACTCAACAAAACGATCATGCAAATCAAGAGATGGGATCATGCTGAGGCACACCGCACTGGAAGCACATGAACCATTGACGAGTGTTGGATAGAATACAATGAGAAGATGCTTCAGAAGTGTGCAGTCGTGATAACTAGGAATGCGAACAGACAAGCACTGCGCTCGCAACGCCTCGTGGCCTGGTGGAGCCGAGTACGCACAATAAACTTAACCCCCCCCCCCGTAAGTCTGTGACGTGTCGCTGTACACACTGGTCAACCTGCGTTCGCAAGCAACAAACAAGTTGCCTGGCGGTTCTTCATAGAATGAGGAGCGCCGGCTAGATGCTCAAGATAGTTAGTCATCGGATCCGGTTACTGTGAGATTCGAATGTAACTGGGCTTTGTGAATCAAACGTTGTAGTAAGTCGCCTGAACCGTCGAACGAGAGCAAATTTACATTTGTGTAAGCCGTCCACCCAAATCGTTTGCTTTGCCTATGCAAAAGAGCTGAAAACCGGACGTGACGCGGTTCCAAGCGAACGGCACGATCAAGCTTAATCTTACTAATAGTGGAAATAAATAGCAGGTCTGGTTCAAGTCTGCTCAGTGATCAACTTGACGTTCCACTCCAATTATTTTAGCAAATGGACCAAGACTTCCGACTTTGTTGGATACGTTGTTACCTAATACGACAAACTGATAGTTGAATAAATCGACCGACCTTGATGGTTACCGCAAGTATACGGAAAGTGGTGATGCTGTTTCGTCCCATCGGAAGGGAAGACAGAAAAAATGCGATGTTCGTTCGTCAAACTTGTGGACACACCGCCAGGTAATAACAGCATGTACGCCGACAAACTTTCACCAAATAATGGGATCCACCAGCAACTCTGGAGAGCACAGTTAGACGATGAAGTGTTTACCCAAAATGCACCAATAATCAGTCAAAGATATTGGGTCTCTTTCGTGGATAGAGTAATCTATCCGGCGATGCTCATTAACTTTGCAATGAAAGAGCCAAACCGTCCACAAACAGTCAAGCACTACAAGATACTGCAAGCAAAAGTAACTGGGTGTTGATAAATTGGATACTCAAGTTCAGATTACCTAACGCAGGCTAAAATTTCGCTGTTGTCCGAAGGGTGTTAGTGTTGTGAATCCAGAAGGCGGACGACACAAAGGTTGTTCTACTGGAGAAACCAATTCACCACTTAAGCCTCTCAACGGGACTAGGAACAAAAACACTCATTTGCACGCCGCACTCTTCTGAGGATACTCCAGTCGCTTTGGACACCATGTCTCAGTTCCGTCATGTGGCGACAGCCATTAAATGCCATTCTGCCTTCCAACGATTCTTCCCATATCTCTCCCGTATTTATCCCGCGATCATTTCGGTCCATGCGGCTACTGAATAGTGGTGTGAGTAGTATGATGCGACCGTCTA
>QNGE01000430.1:231825-269400 GCA_008508345.1 Paragonimus westermani
TGTTGTGAATCCAGAAGGCGGACGACACAAAGGTTGTTCTACTGGAGAAACCAATTCACCACTTAAGCCTCTCAACGGGACTAGGAACAAAAACACTCATTTGCACGCCGCACTCTTCTGAGGATACTCCAGTCGCTTTGGACACCATGTCTCAGTTCCGTCATGTGGCGACAGCCATTAAATGCCATTCTGCCTTCCAACGATTCTTCCCATATCTCTCCCGTATTTATCCCGCGATCATTTCGGTCCATGCGGCTACTGAATAGTGGTGTGAGTAGTATGATGCGACCGTCTATCCTCACTACATTAGTTCCAACTGTTAGTTATAGAATGCAATAATAAAATGCATACCGTGGATAAATCTTCTCAGGTGTGTGAGAATACCCAGTGTTAGAGATGTTTTGAAAACCATCGGTTAACAACTTGTGAATGACGGTACTAATCTACTATGCTTATCCAATGGCTTTCTCCTACCATTCAGGTTGACATTTTGGTTCATCTTCATCAACAGTGGCTTACACTGATGCCTAACTGTTACACAACCACGAAGAAAAGAAAAAAGACATACCTTGTGTGGAAAGAGAGACGGAAAAAATGAGACGGGGAAGGAACCTAACTACAAAGACTAACTAGGTCTATTTTCAAACATTCAATATCAACGTACTTACACCTTGCGAACAAACAACAGGGCGTTAAATGAAAGGAAGGCGTCATCAGCAAGACAGGTTCCTTACGACTATCACTGCTCGGTGTCACTGAGTGCACTCATTTCATAGACGAGTCGGTCAGACAGTGACAACATTCACGCCGCTGAGCTCGATTAGCCGCCATCTCAACTAATATATCCGGCCACCGACTATCTGAGTCGGGAAGGTCCCACCATGGGAGACAAACCCGATCGACAGTGACTAAACTCATCGTGAACTAGTTCATTCCTCTACACCAGGTCATCAAATGTCCACTTCTCACCTCTTGAGCCAAGGGCCTTGGTTGAAAACCCTATTCGTTCTCCTGTTTAGGTCTGGGCGTCCTCGTAGTATCTCAGCCAACATACAACCATTATTAATCACAACACCAATTGGGTTACCAGAAACCCACCAATTTTATTTAGGTTCTTGTTTTCTCTGGATAAACCCTTTCAATCTAGGCTGTGTCTCTAATTCAGAGCGCGGAAACTAACAGTGCTTGTTGAACAGTGCTCAGAGAACATGAAGCATTTATCCACGGTGACTGTGCCCATTACAGTATTTGTTTGGTGTGTTTCAAAAATAAGCTTTCACGCGTGTTTTTCTGATAAACATTAACCGGGTCACTTATGTCTTCGGTTGACTTTTCAGCCACCGATTGATGTTAAACTGATTTGTAACATCACAGTGTGATTTCCAAAAACATCACCGCGGGTAAAGGTGATGCTTTAAATATGTTCGTGTTTGTTAGATTTACTTAAATGGAATTCTGTGTACAACAGTTGCCAAGATCCTCTCAAAATTACTGTATTCACACATTCAGCATGAAATACGGCTGGTTATTCCAAGCTGTTAGCGGGTTTGCTGAGCTCGCAGTCATAATTGTTTGGTCTAAGAGTAAACATTCAGCAAATAAATCAATAGACAGCCGAACAAATAGCGACATGTTACAGGTGCCAGTTCAGTTCATTGTTCTGGTTCACTGAGTCTTTCATCGTGTTGTATGTTGCCGAATGCACGTCCGTGGCTGGTGTAAACGCCAGAGCTGATTTCATTTCACAGTTTTTATCTTCCGGTTTTCAAGTTCCTCGGAATGGATGGTTGAACGGTTTGACTGCCTCCTCAGCTTAACTCACTGTACAAAGTAGACTTAAAAATTCAACAATTCTAAAACAGTTTATTCCCTTAAGAAGTTTGAACCAAAGAGTTAGGTCAAGGAGTGTGATAGGGGCGAGCATTTCACGTTCGTTCGTCAGCCTCAAGTTTAAATTAACATGAATCGGTCATTTATTTGAAGCTATTAGTAGGGTGTTATGAATAGTCAGCCAGTGGGTCAGGAAAAATCACCAAGTCTAGGGCGGATGAAATTCACGAACAATTATTTTTGAACGCACAAGACCGGTATCAGTAGACTGTTTGTAACCGTCATAACAAACCGCAATAATCTTATAGTGGAATGCCGTAATGGGATTCTAAATGCGTTAGCTGAGTTGATAACGTGACTACAGGTCAGAACATGTCTAGTGTCTGCAGACACCAGTTGTTTGCTTGTTTCAACGACGTTGCCGTTCTTCGGGAGCACGGAGTTCCCCACCCATTTATGCCATTGATGAACCAATACGAAACTTTTGTCTCTACCACACTTTGTGACTTAACTGTTTCGTTCAACATTTTTAACCGCATGTCTTGAGAATGGAACGTTTCTGTTTCACCCGTACAAATAACTACGGAAAGGAAATCCCTAACCTACCGTGGAAAATGTGAAAAAGAATGGTTCAAAGACATGCGTAACGCGACTCCTGAATGAATGGAACAAATTATTGAATCCTGCGAATTGATGGTCCGTATCATAGAAAAACTGCCCCTTTCCGATTGTACAAAAATTCCTAAAGCTTTCTCACACTGTCTTCGAACGAACGAAAACTGAGAACTAAAAGTCCGAGCGATCAGACTGCAAATCACAATCTGGGCCACAAGTTCCGGTTAACTCCGGTATGTATTTGAAAAACCCCTTGTTCGTTACGCTGAAGAGGATTCGGGGTCTGTCACAGGGAATGGAATCTAAGATTCCACAAACTAGTTCAGTGGATGCAAAATTTTAACGTCTGTATGACTAGTTTTATGACGGAGCACTTAGGTTCATTGTCAATCATGTTTGGGTGAACGCTAACCTCACTGATATTGCCCATCACCGGGTTTAAGCCACGATTCAGCACAACTCATAGTTGACTAAAAAGCACGTTTGTTCCTGAAAAGTGCTAAAACGTCCTGGATTTATAAGTATGCTCAAGCTGGCCAGAGGTTTTGTTGCGATCTCCTGACTAAACCTGATCACGGTAAAAAATATGAACATTCCGAGCTTAATCGGTTTAATACAACAGATACCGCTCGTTCAATGAAGAGGCTTACTTGCCGTGAATTGCGGCTGCGTCTGATTCATGGATTTATTAGTGGGGAATTGTGCAACTGGTTGAAACGCACCAGTTCTCGTGTTATCTGGTCAACCTAAAACTCATAAATGTTGATGGTACAATGTGTCGTGTCCCATCGATATCCGGCTCTCTTTCCTATAAACTGAGCGAGCAATTAAGTGAATTGCAGCAACCTGTCAAAATGTTGGTTACAACCACTGTAAAAGATACTTCCCACTCAACACATATGTAGTTAGGGTGTAGTCTGAATGTCACCTGAGAACAACAAACGGCCAGGTTGTGAAGCTCAACTGTTACTCAAAAAACATACTCAACCCATATTCAAACCGTTCTCAAACTGCAATCGCGATTAGTCGTTCTGTATACCAAAATGTATTTCCCACGTTCAGCCCTTTTTCATATCGATCCAAATTCCCACAGTACATAGTAGACCATATCAGTCAGCTTTCACAATCAACACGAAGAAACCAACACCTTAGTGAAAAGTAAGGACGGCTTAGAAGAATGCAAACACTTCAACTCCAGTTGTAATCCTGATAAGCTACTGTAACTATACAGACGACAGACTTGTAATTGTGAGTTCTTTTTTTTAGATACGTTCTGACATGTGCTTCTTCACTGAATAATGCTGAGACACAACTTAATATACACAACTGTAATGAAAGATTACTATGTACAAGTCAGTGGAAGACAAGCATCTTTGAAACCATTCGTGTTCATGCTTCTATTGATTGGAAAGTAATCACGGTAGTTGAGCACTGACGCTAAGCTAACACGAGAAGTTAAACAGAAACTTGTAATTTAATCGCGACACAAAAACACAAGATATTTTTGGTGTGAACCAAACATGGAATATCTCAGTTATCAGAAAAGATACAACAATACATTTCGTGAGTAAATTTAGACAAGGTTTCACTTAGCTTACGGTGCTGGAAAATAGACCAGATATCGTTTATCGGATGACTACAAGGAGTCTTAATGGAATTTGTGAAAATGAGAGTTAGTGCATTAACACGTGTTATGGGAGGAATCAACAATGTAATTTCGAACTTAATAAAAAGCATAGAAACAGTGTGCCATTTACAATGATAAAAAGATTACTTACAGGGTGTATTTCTGAACTATACATGGGATTTGAAACACAGCATATGAAGTTCGAAGTAGCGGATTTCGAACTCTCTAGTTTCTCTAAGCGTTGAAATCTGTCAGGACCGGTTAAACAAATAAATTCAATGTACCAAGACTTTTCATTGGATACACATCGACAGTGATTGAGACAGTACGAAAGTGTTGAAGGTTAACTTAACTGCAACCAAAGCCCATAGATGCAAACCCCTAACGCTGGCCTTCATTAAAAAGCGTGTGTTTGTAGACGAACGTCATTACTATCTGAAAGCATTGAAAAATCCACAGGACAACAGTACTTGAGCCCAACAGCCCAGTCGGCCAGTGAGTGTGCACGGTGAGTAGAGTAACTTTTGTAATGGCACCACGATCCCAGTTCAATCAAGTCAATTGAAAGCCACTACGTAACACGTCGTAAGGGTGCATTGATTGCCTGCAAGTCGTTCAAACGATCTACAACATTAAAGTTAATCCCAATATTCAAGCTAAAGCGTCTGAATGAACATTATGGCGACCGTCACAACAACTGCACTCATGTGGCAATCATGTGACGCTTGATCATACTTATATGCTGACTAGGCTTGCAGCCATTTGACGAATTACAAACAGATTGCCTCAACATTAAACATGTATGAACTTTGGACGTAAAGTCACTTCATACGAATATTCCCGTATGATAGTGGATTTTGTGTGTGATTTATTCTAATTTGCAACATAAACTTACTCACACTAATGGATTACTTAGAACAAATAATTTTAAATGAGACCCAACTGTGAAAAGTCAGGGCTTCGGCTGGATTCGAACCAGCGACAGACACAGCGTGCCTCAACGCGGCAAGCGCTCTATGAGCTGAGCTACAAAGCCACACCAGGAAGTTGCACCAAGAAGATAGAATTCTACTTCCAAAACATAGCTTATTGACAAATTGATGACATTCAACGGGCTGGCCACTGAAGCAATTTCTGGTCGGCTTATGCTTGATTACGATGGAGCAAAAATACTCGAGTGTTTTAAATACCACCAGTTTTTGTCATTGTTACACTGGCGATAGTTTATTGGGTGTCTCCTAGATAGTCCTTCTAAATACCTAACACAGACCAACATGGACGGGACAATGCTCACCTTTTGCAGGTGTCCATTCAACAAAGTGCGAGAGGAAGCCTGTTAAAAGTACTTCAACGAAGCAAGCGTGTTTGCTTGCCTGAAGCCGTGAAAGAAGACCCAAAACATTCCTTGCAAAGACTATGCAGAAAGGGACAATCGAGGTGCTTTACTCGATATCACAACAAAATATTGTCATAGAACCCTGTTTTTCAATCCAGAGTGTCTCTACTCTACAGTAAAAGATTTTCTGCTCAATCAGAATGAAAATAAATTCCCGGAACAGTCTAGAATTAATCCCCACTATTTACTACCTGCTCGAACTTTATTCTGCTACGTTTATTGGTTCTTCATTGACCTTAACTGTCATTTTTGGTAACTGCCCTCCAGTCTTTTCATTTGGGATTATTTGTAGGTCACCATGCACCGCACATGTGTCATGTATTTACCCCTCTATTAGTTGCGCGTTTGGGCGGAACAAAGCGACATCTTGTGCTCAAGTCTCGACTTAACCTGAGAGCAATTAGAGAGACCATTTGCGGTATTCTACGGGACCAGGTCTTCCTTTTTATTTGTCTCAAAGCGGAAAGTTCGAGTTCGATCGTGCGCCGCCTATTCTGTTATAGATCCGGCTCGCTAATCCACACATTTACAACAAATATCTCACATTACAGAAGATTGTGTATTTATTAACCTGCCATACAGAGGCAAAGTGTTACTCAAAAAACGCCTAATCATACGGACATGTAGAGCTTCCCCCGACCACCAGCCACCAGATAACCGATACCTCTGCCATCTAATAAGATAGTCAAGGCGATTGTCAACAGTCCGCATGACGGTGATTAAAGTTAGGGGATTTGGGTTATTCTGGATTGAACACCAACCACATTTGATAGCAACTTTTGAATTCTGGATGAAAATTTAGGCTGGCCTACTTTATAAGGAACCACTAGATTCGGGTTCCGTTCTTATTAACGTTTACCATTAGTTAAACACAAAGCCTCGTGTCTGTGAGGTTAGCATGTTATCCGCACTGACAGTAACCTCACAGTCATATCCAAACGCTCAACTACAGTCTTATGTGAATTGTGATTATCAACTCAACTATAAATGTGGTGCCTGTTACGTGGTGTTAGCTAAAAGGAATGTAGTCTTTCGAACAGCTGAACTTATTCCCAAGCGACTATTTGATCTGATTCAACAGCAGTAAACGAAAATTATGGCCCGTGATGAATTGTTCTTTTAATCTATAGCTATTAATTTACTCCACAACGATTATGACTTACGTCGATCTAATTACATCACGGTGCTGTTACGTGAACAAGTTTCACGTATGTTGAGGGTAACCTATGTTCTACTGATCGCGCGTCTTAAACCAACCGCATGCACTCAAAGCAACTTGCATTACTGTTTGTAAATACTGGACTACGTGCCTCATCAATTAAGTCCTGTTGGTCATTCAGATTTTGTAAGATTCGTATAGGTTGTTATACGCTTACAGGATATATGTCAGTGGTTGATAACAGTGATTTTCTGCACCTTACGTCTTCTGATCCTTGTTTCCGAATGCATTACTATAACTAATTATTTCACTTGAGATATGTTTAACTCACATGTTGTCAGAGTCAATCAATAGATCTCTCTCTTTTTCTGATCGACGTACACCTGTTGGTCTAAGGTGAAACGAGTGTGCTCATTGTACACTCAAAGTAACGGATCGTTTCAAAAACTAACGGATATACAAAGTAGGACGAACACCTGTGGGACAAAGTGAGGTAGTTTGTATACGTATGCACAGTTTCTAGGCTGTTTGGTGTACTTGGTCAATAAATTAAGTATACACACCATAACTCTTCCTTTCCTGATCGGCCGGCAAGAATATGGGTCACATGATCTTCCTGTGCACCGTATCGTGTGAACAGTGAATTTTTGCGTGGATCCAGCGTTGTGTGTATGTAGACGGTCTACTGGATTGCAATTGTCGTGAAGGTTGACTTGTTGTTGTAGTATACTCCGTATATAGCAATATATTCCACAGTTCATTTATTCGAACTCATGTTCAGGGCGTCGAACACGGTTGTCAAAGTTGTGCTTGGTTTTGATGAGGTGCTATAATAGGAAATATTTCTCAGCCCACCCTAAAAATCTGATGGTCACACGGACTACATTATTGTGTAACTGTCTAATGACACTTTCAAAACCCTGTAATTCGGACTGTGCTTCTATTAACATACTGACTGGCATACTGAACCGAAACTAGATTGGTGGGTCGTTCGAATACTTACACAGTGTCAACAGCAGAGGCCCAAAATAAAACACAATCACCTGATAGAACTGCGAAGTAATTCCATCTACCGTTTCCTAACGTTGTCCTGTTCTTCTGGAAGTGTTACGTGCTGTCAACAAACAATTCTTCACAAAACGGTGGCGTGAATTCCACAATCACCATTCCATACTCTCAACAATAATCTATAGCGGACCATCCTAAAATCATGTTACCCGCCTAGCGCTGTATACGTTGTTGTGCTGGCCAACCAAATAACGAGTTTTTATTGGTCTGCTAAAGCCTCTGTGTCAGAATGAGAACCCTTCCAATAAGTCATACTACCAGGTGTTCGCAAGTTATTTTGAAATTATAAATTTCCAGTATTTGTTCCATTGCCTACGTCTTAATCGTTGGTTGTTTTTTAATGGTTCATCTCATACAGCATTTGTGCGCTCTGCTTACCATCCTGGCTATAAGTGATAATCTGGTTCCGTAGACACTCCTTTCATCAGACGTAAACAATTTATCCATGCCCGGCAAATATCGATAAATCGTTCTTGCCAAACACATTCAAACCGATGATACATCACGTGCCCCATTTCATGCGCATTGGGACAATGTGCAGTGCGTCCAACTAGCTAACCTGTATCATGAACGTGCGTCTCAGGTCAACGGATGACCAGCTATATCGACCACCCCCGGGCTACGCGCTCGCCAGACCCCAAATTAAGCGCCCGAAAAGCGCCGATTCTAAGCCCGGCCGATCAGGAGACGCTGAGGAACTAGATATGGAAGCGTTGTGTATGGCAATCAGCTCGACAAAATTGAAAAATCTGAACATGAAACAAAATGTGATGGAGGCGTTTATGCGTAGACTTTTGGAGTCCATGAAAGAACTCAAAGAGATTGAGCTGAAACGTGGAAAGTCTGCCAACTTGGAGAAACAGCGTCGACTGAAACTCACGCGAATGCTTCAGATTCTGATGTTACAGAAACGCAATTTGCATATACAAAACGACATAATGCAAAAAGACCTTGTCTCACTCAGTCGTAAATACGTTAATTTACGAAAGAACGCCGAATGCCTTGTTTGTGATATAACAGCCCTTCGTAAGGAATACTGCCAATTGAAGAGCGAAATAGAATTTAAAAACATACAAATCGAAAGCTTGTTGCAAAACAAAGCTTCATTACAGAAGCAGGTGGAAAACCACACTTGTCTGCGTATTCAGGCAGAAAATGCTCAGTTTGAATTGAAACGACTCCGTGTGGAAAACGAAAATCTCAAAGATGCTTTACAACAACTGGAGGTCTTGCTTCGTAACAAAGTTATGGAGCGTGAACAACTGGAACTGCACAACTCCCAACTACAGCAAGAATTGGACAGCAAAGAAGCCGAGGATGCCAATATGCGTGTTCGTAGCGAACGGCTTGTGAGCGAAAATCAGAGTTTGCGCCAAGAACTGGCTCAGTATCAAGTCGGTCGAACGGACGCTCATTTGGTCACGGCGGAGGCAGAACGTGTTCGTGAGCGACTAACCCATTTACAACGTGATTACCTACGTTTGCAGCGCCTGTATGCGACAGAAGCGGAAACGAGAAAAGTTTTACACAACCAGCTACAAGAAGTTCGAGGAAATTTACGGGTACTGTGTCGATGCAGACCAACTGCATCAGGTGAGAAATGCATGATCCATTTCAACTCACTGGATCGTATAACACTATCAAGCATACCCCGTAACAATAACACATCTTATCAAAGACAGACTAACGCTGAGCAGTTTGTATCTTATCCGCTAAACGAAGAATCGTTCACATTTAACAGGGTATTTCGTCCAGGTGGAACGCAATTGGATGTTTTCGAAGAAATTAGACCTCTGATAGCATCCTGTGTGGATGGTTATAATGTATGCATCATGGCCTACGGGCCTACAGGCTCCGGGAAAACTTATACCATGCAAGGTACACCGAAAGATCCAGGTGTCGGATTGAGGGCGGTTACGGAACTATTTGAGCTTTGCCAGCCCCTGAAAGGTGTTTGGGAGGTGCAGATTAGTGTTGCAATGTTGGAAATCCATAACGAGGTGGTCTACGATCTGTTGGGAGAACAAATCAGGCCAGTCAAATTGTCGGACGATGGAAGTGATGTCCGTCTAATGGACGCGGAAGAAAAGGTGGCAAACACGGAAGAAGATATGCTTTTTTGGATTGCCAAAGGACACAAACGACGCAAAGTCACAGCCACTAAACTGAACGTAGAATCCTCCCGCTCCCATCACATCATACGCATCCAGCTGGTTTTTAGTAACCTATTTGACAGAGCGAAACGAAATTCATCGTTAATCCTGTGCGATCTGGCCGGATCGGAAAGTGCGGAGCGCATTGAGGCTAGTGGTGAAATCCATATAGAAACCGGTTATATCAACAAATCTTTGGTCACGCTTGCCCGCGTGTTTGAAGTGTTAAGACGACGTAACCAAAATTATCAGTCGATTGGTTCGAATAACCCCATTCCAGCACCCTATCGCGATTCCAAGTTGACCCATTTACTCAAACCATGCTTGGGTGGGCAAGCCAAATGTGTATTGATAATTACGATTTCGGGGGATGCATCTTTTATTGACCGAAGCTTGAAAGCGTTAGAATTTGGCCAAAAAGCCATGCAGATCTCCTTGGGACCTGCACGCCCGAACGAACGTATACTCTCAAGTTGGTACAGTAAAAAACGGGTACGTAGTGCGGAACCGAATCCGCATGCTATTTTACAAACAGATTTACGGTAAAAAAAACATGTGTCAGACTACTGTGTTTGAGTGCAGTGGGGATTGTAATGTTACTACGACCAGAGGTTTTCACAATTTCTTGTTTAAGAAAAGAACGCTGTATTTCTCATGAGCTGTTCAGTATGTGACAATAACAAAATTTGCTTCCGGATAGTTCACTTTTATCGATTCTTCTATCTATTCTTATGCACATCTCGTGAAAAGGGGAGTTGTCTTTCAGTTAGATAGGTTACCGGCTCAGGTGTCTCCTGTGTCATTGCTAGGGTCTCAGTTATCTCGACCGCTGAACAGTCTGACTGTATTCGACCCATATGTTACCTCCCGTGTCACGTGGTAGTATACAACTCAATGTATGAATAGTGGAAATTTCAACTTCAACACTGAATTGTCAACCCCACTATCACAATTCACAGCATCAAATTTTTAGTTCATACTGCTCTTTGAATGTCATAAAAACAAGAAGCTGAGTGGTCCATTCGATATAAAACACATGAGGTGAGGACAGGACTTCATTCTAAAAAGGTTTGCGTACACCCCTCTTTGAATTTAAACTGTTTTGCTCTGAATTCCCGAGGGAACTAACTATTTCAAAACCCTTAAGCAAGACTTGAGAATTCATTGTTGAGACGAACAATTAAAATTCACCAGTAAGACCACATCCTAACACTTTTCGTTGCCAGTCACACGAAAACAACCCGTAAACCAACGTACATAATGAAACAGAGCAATTGGGGCAGAGTCAAGCCTGCTAACTTACTGACTGACACAAAATAACTTTGTGAAATTACTCTGTGCTGTAGGCCTAGGAGTTCAGTCTCTAAGCTTGGCGCCCACTTGCATTTCTAGCTAGCATCGGTTAACTGGGTGGCACCTGACATAAAGACAGCACGACAGCTGCTCTCGACTTATTGCATATTAATGTGTGTATTAATCGATTGTGTAACACCATGTGAATACCGTTCAGTGCGATTCATTTGACTCAGAACAACTCCGTAGAGCCCCAAATACTGGTAGATAACTACAAAAATTGCGCAACTGGTTAGGATATGAAACGTTAACCGGAGGGTCGCAGCTTCACCATAGAAAATAGGATGGCGGTGTGACAACTCTACCTTGACCAATTCATCGATAACAGGGACTTTAACCTAGTTCAACCTGATGGTAACAGAGTCTACACAACGGTTGACACGTGGTCAAATGCAAAGGGAGTGTCATTCTATTTGGACTACGTTGAAAACTGTTTCGGCTGTGAATCGTTGAAGGGATACATACCATCATTGTTGTCTCATTAGAGTGCTCGGATAACGGCACACTGACCGGTCGATAAATGAGGATGGTTTACAGTTGCCATATCACGAAAACGGTACTGTTCTCCAGGTAAATGCATTCCGGATGCTTTGTTTACGTTCTGTTTAATAGGAGTGGGTGTTCACACTGTTGTCCAGTCAAGTGACACGAAAAGCCCTCGTGATGATCGGTTATCTGAAGAATAAACGACATTCAGCAAGGAAAGCGCAGGCAATCAGTGTTGGCAGACGAGGAGTGTATCGAAGCAAAAGCAAGAGTTTTGCTTTCTTTCACATCATATTTGAGCAGCCAGTCGACACTGACTGCTCCTGTTCAATAGTTTGTCTACCAGTGAATTTCTGGTCTCACTATCATCACCATAACATCCATGAGCCTGACCAAAAGGTACTGTGGCTCCAGCCGCCGCTAACGTCAACGGTGACGTGGAATAGCCCAGAAGGAAAGATTACTAAGAAGGTCGACGAATAATAAAAGAAGACTAATCGAAAAAACTGAAAATGGTGTGGGCAGAAGTACGTTACTGACTGCGACACACCGTCATCTCGGATAGCGTTTCGAACCAGCGGTTTGAGTGATCACAAGAACCCCAGCCAGGCAGGCGACACCTACTCACTTTGCTCAGTGGAACAGTCAGAGTCTTCATACTTCGTGACCACGTTGTTGCTTGGCCACCACGCGATTTTACCCAACTGTTGGTGGCCTCAGTATATAATGTCCGGTACGGTAAACACTCAGCTGGCATACGGAACACGTGACCCAACCATCGCAAGCTGTGCAACGTGATCAGTTAGCCAAATGATCGCACATCCCGAGCGTTCCGGAATACGCGCCGGCCAACTGCCACACATTGTTCATGCGATTAGTTCACTTAATGTGGGCCAAGTGACGGAAACAGCGATGGTCAACACAGCAAGTCGACTGACATCTTGGTTGTGAATAGGCCATGTTTCCGAACAACAGAGCAAAACAGAACGTGCACAAGCACTATATACCCTTCCTTTCAGCGACAACCGAACGTCTTTTTGACGCCACAGGTGACACAGTTTGGCAAAGGCAACTCGTACCTTTGCTATCTTCGCTGGTATCTCATCAGCAATGTTACAGGCTGACGAGATATTGCCACCCAACTATGTGAAACAGTCCACAATCCCGAGTAGATTACTTGTAATGAACAGAGGGGTGGAAATGCCCCAGTCTTGGAACATCACTGTGAGGTTAACCTTGAGGTTAACCAAATCGCAAGGTCTCCTGCGTAAACCGATTGCCACCTGTATAGTATGCCAAATGAAGTTGGCTTTTACCTTGCGTTTATTCTGAGTGTATTTCACCAAAAGCGAGGTACTTTTAGCCGAAAAAGACATCATTTAGTTAGTTCCAAACAGTTAGCTTTGTCGTCACTTTTCAAAAGTGGGACCCAGGGTGGGACGTATAGTTTTAACATGCTATGTCATTAATCATTTCTTGTCATAGGCCTCGTATAAATAGACGCTGACAACTGACTATAATGCAGCTCAGTAACGTAAGAGTAGGCAGCCTTATTTATGAGTGACCTCTGCAAAAATCCTGTCACATTCGGATCTCGTAGATTCTGGTATATTTGTCCATGGTGTTACCAGTGCAAAGCTCGTTAGTACTGAACAGACCAGGACCAAAGCGACGTTCTCAATATTTTCTATAGACACTGTAAACTAGTATCCCACTGCCTATTTTGGAACCGTTCAACTTGAGCTATATACAGTGAGTGAAAATGATAGTCGCAGGATAATTCGTACTGATGAATAAAGAACCTTACCTAGTCCAAGATGTGTACCATATGCATAATGTTCCGTTTGTGAGAGTAGAGGATCTCATAAACATAATTCATGTGGTTGTTATGTCTTTGAAACTTAGAGCACAACGCGCAAGATGTCAATAGCTACATACAATGAAAAATTTCTTGAACTGAACGTCATAGTTTTTTAATTATTCGAGGGCGCCGTTCATTTTCAAATGAGTGGCCAACTCTTAAAACAAAGTAGTATTAAGAATGATGAAGAATTCAGTGATACCCCACTAAATTGATAGACCCTCTCTGTAGTGGAACGACTGGTAGTTCGTGCGTTGCAAACTACTGTCACAGTTATGAAGAGTCGGTTGGAAACTAACTTCTTGTGGAATAAGACCCTCAGTTGTTCATCCAAGCACTTTCCAACCACATAAATGCTTCATGTGGACAAAAAGAACGGAAAGGAGAAGTATTACCGTGCCTCCATGATGTAACGTGAACATTGAATATTGAAGGGATGACAAGGAGCTCTGGGTTGGTATCTACCAAACCATCCAGTGTTCCATCCGGATAAATCAGAACCTGCACACACTGCATACAACTGAACAGTTTTGTTCTGGAGCGTTTCAACGGACGGTAAATTGTGTACAGGTGCTGCCACAATATGCTTGTTATATTTCTTACTTAACCTATAGCACTATCAGCTAATGTGGGCGATACATTTCTCGAATTACACAATCCTGTTTAAATTGAACACGTCTCTACTTCAGCATATGGGATGCGAGTGAAACCACAAATGACGCAGCAGAAGTTACTTACGATAAGTGTTATGCGAAGGAGTTCCATGACTTTGAACACTGTGGCAGGCTAACCTGAAACGGATGCCACCAACCATGCGAGATAAATCCTGCCATCATCTCAAATGATTATTGTGGTAAGGCACCGCGTATGGGTATTCTCAGTAATTAACACACATTGTGGTGATCTAATGATGACAGCCGATAGGTTCTTTTCGAGTCTACACTGATAAATAACTTGATTTCGTTCAGTTTACACCCTACAATACACCAGTCGCCAGCGTCTCTGTGAACTTACAGTATACTCTACTTCTCAGCTGACTGCTACCCCATTGGCATTGACAAGTAGTTGAGTTTTCCAAAGTGACTTCGGAACATAACATCTTATTATACCACCGAAACTTCCCCACGTTGTGAAACTGGTCGCTCATCGTTACCGTGTAGCTGATAGGCACTTAGGTTAGTCCGGTGTGTTGCTATAGATCACAAAGTGGTTTGAATTGAGCAAGAAGGGAACGCCGTTAAACTTATCATCGTCGAATCTAACTGAATGCGGCTACATAAAAAGCCCATGGCACCACTTCTAGTTTTGGAAAAAAAACTTTTTATTTTGTCCAACAATATCAGAATGAGTTGTTTCTGTTCAGTGACTGTTAGTGACGGCTTGTGTTCGGAGTGGAGTCATGGCTTTTTCGTTACCTATCCGAGGGTGGTGGCGATGCAAGGAAGTAGCGCACCCACGAGTGTTTATTCTGACAAACGCGCTCGCATTGTTGCTTTCAACGAGGAAATCAGATAATGGTCAGGAGGTGCGAAATGTGTCTTTTGGTAGTACACTCCAACTCAATGAGGTGTGATAGCCCTGGTAACCACCGTACGCTAAACCAATGTGTTTGACTTGGTCTTTCGGACATGTTTTGAAGGCGACATGTGACGGACGCTCACTTATCGGCCAGAGGCTTAACTGATCTGAATAACAGATCTGTGGTTACTGCAAACTCAGATCAGCCTGGAAAACGTGTCTTTAGGCTGGACCACTCGGTTCTAGTGCAGATTAGACCAGGACCTCTTTCCGCAGTACTTTTGACAGGCCAGTTAGTTAATGGATGGAAGCTGACCATGAACTTGGTGGCCTCCTTCTAGTAACAACGAAATTTAAGACGTGCTTCGAAATTTAATAACAAGAGAACTTTAGCAAACTGAGTCCAGCACTTCTGATAAGGTGGGTCAGTCAAAATAACCCTAGATATTTCAAGCGGTAATCGAGGACACCCTGGGAGAAATACCCATGGCATCAAGTATTTATCACCGTGGTCTACTCAACACAACCAACGTAAAGTGTGGCGTGGTATACGAAAGTGTTCAAAGGTTTATCAAGGTTCGCTGGATTTTGGATGGATTAGGGTCATGCTAATGGATACTCAAAAAGGGGTGACAACGAAATATTGGGCAGTGGACATAGTCAGGTCATCTGACTCACAAGAGGATTCTGCTTCAGTGACTAGTTCATTTACCAACCAATTTAAGTATACAATATAACATCTCATTTGACTTGTACCTAAAGAGATGCATCATAGTGTGATTTTTCGTACTCACACCAGTGTGTGTAGTTGAAAGTCGCTTCATGGACAATCTGCCTGTGATCGCAGCCGTGTTCCAGTTCTAACGCTGAGAAACTTGCACTCTTCACTGTTCAAGAGCCACTGCTCGCTTATTGATACATTCAGGTTGGATGTGGTACTACGGTGTGTAAATGGAAACTGACCTTCCCACTTCATGCGCTTCGTACAAACCGTGCTAAGGGTTTTGTGGTTAGCTGGTTTTGCACTCTTAGTTTGGTCTCACTGGTTTAGGCAAACGGCACCCGTTCTGAGTACCTCCAAATGTCATCTAGCGTCGTTGGTTTCTCACAAACTCCGTCCTATTTGCTGGCACCTATGGCTCAATTATGTGCACCAAAGAACTAGGTATCTCCCAATGGGATATCTGTGCGTGATTTCGTCTGGCGATCTGACCCGCCCATTTGGGATGACAAGAGATTCCAGTAGGATCGGAAGTCGATACAGTGGATGAATTCTAAAGATCATTAGTATGGATTGGACCGATCTAAACCAAACTCTAGTGTGAAAACAACAGAAATAAAAGACCAGAAGCTGTGATTACACTTGGTTTATTTCGTGTTGCAAAATGTTCGCAACGTGACATTGACTAAAGCCATTAGTTTTGAAACAGTGACGTGCTGCACCTACCACAACTTCTTGCTCAGGCACCTGAGTCGCAGAGGATTCTCCTCTTTGCCGTTCTCTAGACCATTAGCAGCAGGACAATCAGGACCGTGTTAGCTGTCCGTAGTATTTTCCACCCAGATTAACAAATGTCAAGTTCCCGCTCTTTGCAATTCCCAGTCGACTATTCTGAAGGTTGGGGTTATCACGGTGCGGCAATGCATTAAAAATTCACATATTATGGACTGTTGGGATTCCCCTCATTAACTCTCACTGCTCACGTAATTATTTACACAAGCATCCCCGGTGGGTAGTAACAGAAGTCTGTGAACCACATGGATTTAGCTATTCAAACCAAAAGGATAGTAAAATATTCCTTCAATTATTGTATCATTATTGCACCAGCTCTTTCCGAACGGTTCTTCGCTGAAGTTCCTCATTGGCCTGTTCTGTGTCATACATTATTGGTGCAACCGTCCAGCATTATTTGCAGTACAAGTTTCTGAATATTTTTTTAATCACTAGTCTGAACCCTGTTAAAGTTAAGATTTCAGCTACCAGCTATTCTTCTTAGTTAAAAGATTTCAGTTCGTTTCTGATTTATCGAGACAACAAAGACACAACGTGACTTTTTCAATTTGGAAATCACAAAAAACTCAACCACCTCATAACCTGCACGTTTATTAAAGGGATAAATTTCATTTGTGCACTAGCCCTCTGATAGTTTTTACTGCTAACTTACCTCATTAGATTGAAATCAATATTTTTATCTCTACAGTGTTACGATTGTGCTGTTTAAGAGCAAATGTTATTTTTTTCATTCAAGTGGGTTATTCGTTTGGCCTTGGGATAGTTTGTAAACTTAAGTTTCAGACCTACGAAATTTCTGCTGAATTAAGTACTTTTCGACCATTCTTGCGTTAAGTTTCATACTACACATACATACAAGACATTTTTTTGTGATGTGGCCATCTGGTCGTTTCTGCGTATGACATTGAAAAGTTGTTTCATTGGACGATAAGGATGGATTTGTTTGACCATTGTACTTAACTCTCACCAGTCGGTAGCTTGAGCCAGAGTACACTTCACTGAAACGCGTTAACTTGACTAGTTCGTAAATAAACCATGCATTCTTGGAAGAGAAAACATTTCTTTCTGAATGAATGAATTCAAGTCCACTGGGAGATGCTGAGTATCGTCATTTGACCACAACTACCGAAGCCGCTCATGACGAAACGGAAAGTTGACTGACATTCACTTCTAACTCGTCGTCGATAAATCCACACTTTATCATACAAGTGAATAGGACTTCTGGGGTTATTCTCACCGGTCTGGTATCACTAGCATTGATAGAATGCTTTAATGGGATGGTTTTGCTCAAGTCATCAGCATTCCAAGAACAGGCATCTTAACAATTCCTCCGATATTTTTTGCTACTAATTAATAATATTGGTTTAGTCTTACATTTGTGCTAGATATCTACTCTTAGACAGCCCAGAAATCTGTCTGTTTCGACTGACTTGACTGTTCAGGTACAGCATACATCCTCTAGATAACGATGCCAACAATGATCATGAAGCCATCGTTTCACTTTGTAAACTCGGTAATGTTTGCAAATGATGATGCGAATGATGCAACAGAATAAACACCGAAGGATCAATGTAACTATTGGACACAATCCGTATTTCACTTCACTCAAAGAGCACATATCATTAATCGCACCGTGCACTGAAAATAGATGACTGCATATGCAATTGCTTCCTAAATTTCAGTGAATATTTATTTTGGTTCAGTCGAAAAGAAAGATCTTCACTTGATTGATCCTAATCAACACCACGACTACCAATACTGTTTGCAAGCAAGTTAGTACTCAAAACAAAACAGGTTTTGTTATGCGCTAGCTCTGATTTGACCATATTGAATTTTACGAAGTGGTACTCCGTTGGGTGGACCAGGTATCCCAACCAAACCGATTCACCAGTATTCGTCGGATTGATTCGCTGTTTGTTAAATCTGTAAACAAGTAGGCTTCCGCGGAATATATAAATAGAGACTACATCAGTATTGTACCCCTCCATCCCGAATATACAAGCGTACTGTTGGCTTTTAACTAATGGATCGGAATCTCATTGACCCGAGCTTCATGACATGCTAGCGTGTTTCGTGATCCGATACATCGATTATAGTTAATGGTTCATGATGTTTTAATGGTTAGTTAAAATACGCTAACTGCACACAGTGCCTCCGAACATTACGTGAACTCTGTGCACAACGATCTGTTTTCGCTGTACAACCGAGATAACGTGATTTAAAATAATCCGAACACACAGGTGCGGGGGAGATGTTACTGATGTGCGTAATTCGAACTGTGCAACCACTGTCGTTTTATCCAGTACAGCTGGATTGATTCAGTTTGATTGATCTGACAACGTAAACTTATCGAGACGTTCCGATCCGACAACAAAATTACGGAATTTAACCATTCTAAAGGGATTTCTGTATCACTCATATTTGTGTAAAGTGTGAGACTTATCATTTAAGGGTGGGTTACCATGACTTTCTGTTACGTTCTTCAATGAAACTGTTGAATTTCTCACTGCAGAATTATTACATGGCGCCTTCATATATCACCGTAATAGCCACAGTCATCAGTTGTAGGAGGCGAAACATAAGGTAGTAAAGTACGTCATCTTTAATTTCGACCATTTGACCATTTGACCATTTTGACCATTTTAATGACCTTTTCTGTCTACCACAAATGCGACTGAACAAATCATCCGTTGGATGTGCGATCAGCCTACAGAAAGCCGTTGTGTCTGTATACCGCAATTGTTCAGATCAGCTTCGTTGGCTGACCCACAACCACCAACCAGAGCACCATCGGGGTGACGTGAAATCCGTTCACTATAAGATATCTGAGAAGGTTTATATTAATAACGTGATTTCGAGAGACTGATCTGTTCTCAAACTTTCTCTTCAGCACACAACTTGTCAAATGAACATTAGGGTTTCTACAAAAATGCCAACTTTATGGAATAAAAAATACGGACACACTGTTGTTTAATTTGAACTCCACGCACAGTTTATTACGGATTTCGCATTCAAACGGATTTTCCAATAATCTATGTGAATCCGACAGCTGCAGTCAGGTGTGTCTGGTCTTCACCTTATGACTACCAAATTTTAGACTTATCGTTAGCGTGGCTGTGGAACCTACGGTATTTTTAGCTTCAGGTTACCTAGTTTTGAAGAGAAATTTGACCAGTGAGTGGAAAGTGGCTGGATTCTCGTAAGTATGAGCACTCCACAATTTCTACCAGTCCTGAGGACAGAGAGTGGGCTTTCACAATTCACGAAGCAACCAGTCTCTAAGGGACATGTAATACTGGTGTAGCCAGATGACACCCACAGTTTATAAGCAACTGTTTTGGAGGTGTTTCCGTCTATTCTGAACGTTAAATGCAGATCAATTTTGCTTATTAATGGTTGCTGGCAATCACCTGCAAAGTTTCCGTTCAACCTAGAAAGCGTGGGAGTACAGCTATTCATTCCTGCCTTTCTGGCACTGTTTCCCCACATCTGTTTTCACGTCCCTCATGGTGATTATCCACTGATCATTTGGTGAAATAATCATGCAAGTATTCTCATAATGAAAAACTAAATACACTTTATTGTATCAGCTCACGTCTGTCGTCAATATGCCCAAAGTCCTGAATCGTAAGTGTGATTGTTCAAGAAAATTGCAATATTGCAGATCAGTAGTATGTTAACCTCTTGACACCCTGGGACTTACACTTGTGATCTCTTCAACAGAGTTCGGAAGCCTTCTGCAAATCAATGAACATTCATAGCTTCACTGACACCATTTCACAGCTGTCGACTGCAGGATATTAGTCGATATTCAAAAGAATTAATTCATCAAATCCTGAATATTGGATTTCACTGCGACAATAAAGATGGTCAGTATACATTCTCTTAAGATCTGGAAGATTCAACATTAATGTATGGCCAAAACGTTACTGTGATTGCTCCGCCCGCAGTCAGTAGGCGAGGAAGAGAAAGTTGGTTGTTCCATTCTTAACAGAACAGTGACCTTGAATGAAATGCACACAGAGCGAATATAGCTATGTTGCCATTCTATCGTTAGATCGCTTGTCGTACAGCTGAGAACATGAGTAACAATGTCTGTCTGCACGTAAAGATACTACCAAGTGCTCCGTTCACATGTAAAGTCGGTCTGAAATTTGAGCTTCGTTTACACTTTCTTGTGTTGGACAGCAGCCAGCTGACTGATTAAGTTATCACGTTAAGTGACACTAAACAGTTGATAACCAAGAACACGAGTTAAAACAGGGCATACGCAGTCACAATTTTAACAAACACTATGTTGGGAAAGTCAAACCGACGTCAGACCGAATACGAACGTATGTTGAGCAGTTACAAATAAGAACCCCTTTTTGAGTCCAGTCCTAGAAACGGATCAATCAAACAAACGTAGACAATTCAGAAATTAGTGAAATATCACAGAATTCGTTGGAAGTTTGCTGTGATAACCGTGGTTCAGGCCATAAATAAAAAATGATGTCGTATTGTAAACACTAATTCTGTTTAAGTCATTCGACTACAGCAGGCAGATGATAATATGAACTATATGAATGCATTTTTCTACACAAGGTCAATTATCGTCAACATAGAAACATCGAAATCAGCTGATGGTTTTTGCGTGGAAAAAGTGAAGCAAATAGTCAACAACATCCATTCATTTTTACATCCCAAAAAATGTTGTTTTTAAATTCCGTTCACACGTTTACAGCTGATAGATGTGTGTGAACTGTAATAATGGTCTGGATCACAGATGCTAACTTTTTCAGTCGGTACATCAGTTGACACACACCCAAACACCAGAGACGACAAATCAGGTCTGAGTGGTTGATCCAAATACCACTTCATAACCATCATCATCATCACTATCCCCATTGACAACAAAACACAGATAATTGACCCTGATTCATAATTATGATTCAAGCGTGAAAAAAAGAGTTAGAACCACCCTCTGTTAGAAGTTGAGTCAGAGGAGGAGCTAGTGGGTTAATTTTGGAGACTACATCTAGTTTCGATCACTTAACACCACAGTGCACACATCATACAACCAGACGACCGAGACACAGTTGGAGGTAAGGTGGTATTCCCAGGTCAGTTGGCTAAATTGTGCTGGTTTTTATTCTGGTCCGTTCACTATACCTACCCCCACGCACTAGACAGTCATCGAACGGTAACCCCGCGTAGTCAGGATAGATGTAAAGAACATAATTAGAGTGTGTGAGAGTCATGGTTCTCCCGCAATCCGGAATACGAACATGATATATGATGTCTAACCAAGCGATAAGTCTGTTTCTTTCTCAAAGTCACTTGGCCAGTTTGAACTAAGTTCTACTCTGGGTAGTTTGAATAGTTGAGTGTTAGAAGGTGAGATGTTAAATGAACATAACTCACAATTGGTCCCAACTTACGCGTCCCCATAGACTTTCTAAACATGCTCATTTCGGAAAGGAGGGCTTTGTTTATCTTTCACCCTTGTTCGAACTCGCAAGAAGAACACTTGCGTGTAGTGACCTGCATTTGAAATTCAGCCACCCTTTCATGATCTAAGTGTGTTGACCATTGTGTCACTCACCTCACACTGAACACGATCGAATTACCACGTAGAGGCATTCAGTCGCATACCTTTGTGAGTAGTGAAAATGTTACAATCATTTTTGAGAAATACCCGAATAGCAGTAGCCAAAATCCCTCACTAAGTCTTAGAATCAGGTTCTATACGAAGTCTTTAGCCCAGCTCCCCATCAGTGACCAAAGCTGGATTGATGGTAGCTACTCATAATGGATGACCATAACGACAGAAGGCTAGGACAGCATGTTTGACAGCGCTGAATCAAAATCGCTTTGGACAGAGTATCACTGTTCGTGTGGCTGCATGGAAATATCACAAACTGGAGTCCAAAGTAACACTGTAAGAGCTGGTAGTCAGAAAGACGATGGTTATGAAAGTTAGAATCGGAAGGGTCGAAGTGAAATGACGGATTAACGAACAGTTAAGCCTAGAAAAAATGTGAATTGGAATAGATGATTTTAGAGCAAATTTATCTAAGGGCTGTCAAGACGAAACAAGGTGGCTTCGGTGAGTTCCAGCCTGAAGCGACTGAGATAGACTGCGTGGACAGTCAAACGCCTGGAGCATTTATTAGATTACATATGACGTAATGGGTTAAGTGTGTAACTGAATCCAAATGCGGAATTGACTGACTTCTGGCGTGGCCTCGTATGTCAGTTGGCAGAGTACCTGTTGCATCCGGAAATTGTTCTTTTCACCCCGTCAAATCTAGCCTAGGTCCAGGCTGTTCGTAGTGAGACCTCTTCTAAATGATCAAATCCATCATCTGCCTTCGTAGTAAAGAAACAGGTTTTGTTCTGTTGTTCCCTACGGTTCCTGTAAACTTTGATGTATCACGTAATGTTGGGTGGCGCAGTGCTTGAAAGACCGCGGCCTAGTCGACCCAGTGTTTAGTCTCATCCAGATGCCTAAAAATGACTCTGCGTAAGGTTCAGTTTGTTGAATCAGTCAGTCATTTGGAGATGTAACCCATGGTACATACCGTCTTCATTTGTTTTCTCCTATGTCTACGCACTGTGGAAAGATTTCACAGCTCTTGCTGTAGTAACTACTGTGACGCGGGTGAAATGTCCCTGTACCAGACATTTCGTATTCTACTGTCCTCTTTTAACTCCATCGTTTGTGAACCATCGGCGGGGTTTGGAGTTTGGTGAAGTAGATGATTCGTTAACCTCTTAAGCGTATAGTCCAACCCTGAATTGCAAACGTACTTAAACACTGGTTGATTGTAGCCATTCGGTCTTCTTTACAAACTGCTCGCATCATTCCAATAGTACGAGTTAATGCCAAAACTGATAGTCGAAGATCTTTATAAGGACTTGTACAGTTCACTCAGAACAGTTAGGTTTCGCAACCGTAATGCAAACTACGCAGCTGCACGACTACACAAGCACCCTTGGAATATCGGGTGGTTTCCTTTTCGCCCCTGCATCTGACTGAGTTTGACGGTGATTGCTCTAGTCATCTGAATGCGCCTGCGGCTGGCGGTACAGCTTTATTGAAGTGCATGAACCCACTGAAATCTTCCATGGCTATATTAGCCCAGATAGACGTAACCACCACAGTGCCAAACACCAGCATCATGACATGGCAAGCCAAGCAATTTGCTCGACACGAAAAACCGCGTGAAACGTAGTGTTGTCACGACAATCAGATCACGTGATTGCATATACCGTCTCAGAAAGTGATATGTGCAATCAGGAATGAATCGATTTCTGGGTCACGGGGCCATGCGAACAGGAGCACGTGAGCACGCTAATCGGAATACAATCCCTGATTAGTGGCATGCTGATCGATCTGCATGAAATGAAGAGTATTTCCGGATGCATCATGTGTTAACTTTCGGAACAGGGAGAGAAAAAATGTAAATTAGAGGATGACTGCACACATCAACGCTTTGATGTAAGCCGAAGATTCTTTGTTGTCCCATAAGTTAGCTGAATAGCTATTAGCACTTCACACTGTTCACTACTGTGATGAAACTTCATTACTGTAGACCTCAGTGAAGGTCATTTTAGGCAGTTTCGTCCACGTACGATTTGAAAAGAATCAAAAGTGTGCAGGTGAAGTGTATGGTCGCGCGATATAACATTTGTCCTTCCCATTTATATGTACACGAAATGCTGACCAAATAGTTGATGAGTGAATGCATTTAGGAAACTAGCGGAATGAGTCCAAGTGACAGTGACCACTCAGATCTGGAGATGTGTGAGACACGCATGACTATATGAGGTTCAGTGAGTGAATAACTGACAAGACAATCAAGTGTAGGGATCGACAACGATTGTATAGACCTCCGTGTACAGTGCTTCGGAAATCCGTTGATCACTTCAGCTGTATTCATTTCATGTCGAATCGATTCCATTTGATTAAATGGATGTAAACGTCTTATGGAAAGTTTTAGTGAGTGGACAACAGGGTTGAAAGATGAAACTCTCTTGGTCATGTTTATTCCAGCGGTGAATTTAAGCTCTGCATTCCGCACATCTGATGTACATGAACCTTAGGATATCTTTCCACGGGTCATACGAAACAGCCAAATGTGGTTCCCTCGCTAGAAAAAAGTGATGTGTGTCAATGCCGTTCATTTTCATCATTTCGTCAACTAGTGGAAGACTGTTTAGTTCATTTACAGAATGTCAACGTGAACCATCTACTTGGTGGACGGCTGGATGATTCTGGCCTTGTCCACAAATAGGTGTTATCATTTGACAACGCGCAGTTGAGGTTGGACAGCATGCTACGTTCCGCTAAATGCTTCCGGGCGTGCTGAACAGTTTCACAGTATAAAGCGCTCCTGTAACATTACAGCAGTTACGTAGACATACCGTTAGGTGTTGCATACCGGTTCATTTAATTCACAGGCTGCATCAACAGCCAGGATCCGTGAGGAACGAAATATTTTCGGAGTCAGAGCGGTCTTCGGAGACCATCCCTGGTGACAACCAAACATCTCGCCAAAGTTTAGGGGTGCGTACACAAAGTGATCAGTGGGTGATTATATTCAATGCCTTCCAACCGTGATCACTCTGGATGAAGGATTTAGAACATCCTCGAACATTTCACCACCAATTGTTGCAATCATTCGCGCGCGTGAGGTGGCATCAGTAGTTAGGCATGGATGGTGCTAGGAATCCGTCGTTTCATAGAGCCTGACAGGCTATTATTGATTACGGTGCACAGGTGTAAACGGTTAGGTCGCGTGCCCGGGATACCAGCTAATCGGTTGCCACGTTGCAAAGCCATCGAGGATGTTTCAGTTGGGCTGGCATAAGTGTGCAGTGGACAAATGGTGATTTAATATGGGGAACTGGAAAGTGCTGCCAGTAGGCTGCTGATTGAGTGAGCCTCATGAAGTGACAGTTAACTTGATACAACTAACGAAGTGCAGCGATGAAAGCTACTCGGAAACAACTGCCCTGCAAATGTTTTCACACACCCGATGATGATGATGATGATGATGATGATGATGATGATGATGATGATGATGATAACGACTTCCAGAAACTGAAGAGGCAAATGTGCAAACATATGACGACGGTGTTTGTTTCACAAACGAAGTTATCTAGGCCCAAGCTACATTGGAACGACACAAGGAATCGTCCATCATCATGCACGAAGCGAAGTGGATGTAATTTGCCAGTTGGGATAAACGGCGCTGGTCGTGCAGATTATTGGTTCACCATTCTGGACTAGTTGTTCTACTCACTAACTAACATATGGTGCTCCACCACTCGTCATGCGGGTTTTTATAAGAACAAGACGCGCACTGCAGTCGTCAATGCACACATATTGTTCGCTTACGCAGCACACATCTTTAACAAGTAGTTTATAGCACTCAAAAACGCGTAATCCAACACTCCCGGAGGCTACGTCATAGCTTCGTGGATGGAACACGTGTAGATTAAGTTAATTTCACTCTTTCTTTTAGTTAAAATTGACGAGAATCTTTGACTCTCCCAAGTTGAATTTTCGAAAAATCAAAAGACTCAATCCGGTCTCCATTACCGAATGCTTACAACAGTTAAGATCCAAATTGCAGTATGTTACCTCTCGCGTATTTTACATGCGGCCTTTGACCAGGAAGTTTAAAAAGGAACACGTTAAAACGTGAAAACCAGAGGAGTGCTTTACGCTTATGACTCAAGACAAAAATGGTCGAAATATCACGTTGACTTAAGGATTTGTGTGATGCAATCTGCCCACATCTGTGAAATACAACCTAATAAGACGGCCGAACTTGTGATGTTCAAAGAAGTGTTGACAGAGTGAAGGATGCATATACCCGGTCGACATCACGTGTATTGATTTCAAGGGAGTAAGCGACAAGCAGCGTTATAGCTTGAGGAGAAGAGATTTATAAAATTAACAACTGGAAGCGTGCGAACAAGAAAGGAGGCTAGTGAAGTAGAAGAGAATGATTAGATAGAGGGAGGTGAATACTGATTACAGCGCATCAACCAAGTCACAAGTACACCTAATTATATGCAAGAACTCAGCTTACCGATAGCGCTAATGAAAGGCTGGGAGCAAACTAATTCACCGGTATAGTGCTGATGGAAAAGCTATCCGGAGATTGAGCCTGATATCCTGTATGCATAGATCTAGTTTGCATCCGAATTCATACACAGATGACTCCATCACATCTGGTTGCAGAAGGAATGTTGTCTGTAGGCTAAGCAGGACATGTATTGTCCCAAAACCAATGCGCCTACCATATTGACCAACGTGAAAGTGGATAATTTACTCGATATTCGGAAATACCACTGTCTAGAAAGATAAAATAGACAGAAGAAATTAAGCATTCGAATTTTAACATTCTTTTGATGAAAGTCACTATAATTGCATTAAAACAAGGATTGTCATAAAAAGCTACAATTAAAGGAGAAGGTTGGTAATGGATAAATGGAAAACACACATTAATGGCTCTTTACGATTCACAAGCCACACACAGATCCCAGGTGAATATTCGCAAAATATTCACTGAGAACCAGTACGAGGAACAAGCTCGTTCTTACTCACCAATCCTCGGGATGAATATTTGACTTCTGCGAATCACCGTTTTCATGAGACCGGAACAAAAGCCTTGAATGAGCAACTTCGTCAGATCCAACAAGGCATGATTAGGAACAGAAATATTGTTGCGTAAAATCTCGTGGCAACATAGACTCCGTAGGAGCAGTGGAAAGTTTAGCACTTCTAAAGTAGGTCGTGGGCCGTGCCGATCACAATTCACGCGCAAAAGTTGTTCGAGGGAACAAATTTGGATCATATGGTCGAATTTCGAGAACAGAGTTCAGCAACTCACAGCTTTCAAATCAGTTTTGTTGACTGGGTAAATTAGACGAACTGGAGCGGTTGAGCAGCAACAATGGATCCATTCAGCGTGCAATGTCGTGGTCTCGGTGGCCTCAGCAATAATCCTGACTGAGAGGTGTACACGAATACATCCAGCATCTCGGTTTGCGACGCATGTAACTTGTCATGCAGAAACGGTTGCCTCGAGGCGACCTCACTGATTCATCCGCTGCTTTCGAACTCATGCACGACCTCTTCAAGTCTCTAAGCGGCCTTTATCGACGGGTCCAAAGCATTTGACTCCATTTCACAGATCTCTATTATCAGATCGGCTCAAGCTTTCAGCGCCCCTCCATCTCTGACACATTACATTGCGGACCTCTATCGGAATGCTTCCGTCACGCTTGGCACCACCGTCCCCCAGTCCCAGTGTGGCGTTCGCCAGGGTGATCCGCTGTCCCCGCTTTTGTTTATCATGGCAGTGGATGAGGTGCTAGCTCTTTCACGACCTGAGCTTGGCTACCAGTTACACGACACACTGGTCAGCGGTTTTGCCTATGACGACGATCTGATCCTCCAGGCTGAAAATCCCACACGACTCTCCGAGAAGCTTGCAGCCGCCGCTAGTGCTCTGGAATTATCAGGGCTGCAGATCAACACGCACAAAACGAAGCTTATGGTCATCCGCAGTGATCACAAATACAATATGACCGCCATCTCCAACGAGTCCATCCAGTTCGGTCCGGATACTCTCCGCTCACTAAGCGCCATTGATACGGTGACCTACCTAGGTATCCCGTTCACCTGGAAAAGTAAAGCATTCACTAATCACCATCTGCAGCTTCGCACGATGCTGGATGAAACGACTAAAACACCATTGGAGCCGCATCAACGCTTGGATCTGCTGAGACATCATTTGATTCCGAAGATGAATGACTCGTTGGTACTGAGTCTAGTTCACCGGAACACCCTCAAACTAATGGACTGTACAATTCAACAGTTTTCTCGGCAGTGGCTACGCCTTCCCAAGGACACACCCATCAAATATCTCCACACCCCAATTCGTTTGGGTGGTCTGGGCATCCCGAGTTCATCCACCACTATCCCCATCTCGCGCAAATCCCGACTGGAGAGACTGCTGTCTAGTCAATGTCCAGTTCTGACCAGTCATTTGACCCTATCCTGAGGGAAGTGAACGTCCCGGTAAGCGTCCAGGGTGTAGTGGTGACGAGCAAAGAGGAAGCTCACGCGGTGTGGACCGATAAACTCTATCACTCGCTAGATGGCTGTGGTCTCCGGGAAGTATCACGCTCTCCACTCTTCAAACGCTGGCTGTTTAATCCAGACCGTATCTTGCCCAGAATTTTTATTCGTACTATCCAGCTTAGGTGTAGTCTGGTGCGTACCAAGGTCGGAAACTCACGAGGTGGCCGAAACGGCCAGTCCGATATCTGCCGTGACAACTGCGGTCAACCAGATGGCCTCGCTCACATTCTTCAATCATGCTGGATCACTGATGATGCGCCTTGTGCGCGACATAACCGCGTGGCTAAAGACCTGGCAAGACGACGGCGTAACTTGGGCTTTACAGTCTTCGAGGAGCTGCGAGTACCAACGGCGAGCTCGTTCATCAAACCCGTTGTGATCGCGGTTCGTGGCGGCGCTGCTGTGCTGCTTGACGTCAGTTTAGTGGATGACTACGGATGCCAGCTTGCCTGGACGGACAAGATTGCGAAATACGGTACCGACTCTCATGAAGCTACCATTCTGTCCATCCTCCATACTATGATCTGTGATGTGAACTCTGTCTCTCATTCACCTGTGATTATTTCTTTTCGCGGAATCATGTCCTATTCTTTACGCAGCACTATTCTTCGACTGGGACTGCCCTCCTATGCAGTCACGGACCTATGTTTACTGACTGTTCTTGGTTGCCTGGAAACCTACAACACCTATATGCGGGGAACCTGGCGTTGACTGTTGCCAATTCTCTGACAGTCGTCTCTCTATGAAGGACATTCTGTCCCGATGCGTGAGCCTTGACTGTGATAGCACCTTCGTGCCCTGAAGAGCCTGCAATTTTGTGGGATTTACTGTCTATTATATTTCACCTTCACCGAGTTTTTTCCTATCCTGCCCCTCAATTTTTCTGTACACTGTTTGGTACACACCGCCAACCTTTTGTTTGATGCTTGAACTATTAACGTTTGTCATTCTTATGCGAGGACCTGTTGACTGTACAGTGTTGCCAACTACGCAGCGCCTAACATTTGACTGTGAGCTTGTTTCTGCATACTCCTCATTGCATTTCTCTTATTTCATATTGATGTCGCCGGTTGTACTTTCTTTGCAAGAAGCCGCTTACAGTGCTTTTCAAAATAAACGATATAGCAGTAGTAGTAGTAGTAGTGGTAGTAGGTTGTCGTAACAGGGAAGAAATTTGCGCTAGAAACTGTAGGTAACAGTACATATGCACGAGCGCACGGTATGGCACTATTCAGTGCAAGGACATCACGCAGGCATGTGTACGCTAGGGATCAATTGTCCAATCAGGAAGGTCGCATGACGAAGTCCAATCAGACTTAGAAAATTGCAAGGTTAAAGAAGCCTTGGCACACCATAATTGCGTCATGCAACCTGGCCCATCACACAAAGCGCACACATTTCGCTTATGGGCACAAAGAGCGTAAATGTCTCATCACTAAACAAGATATCACTAGTGTGTGGCGTTTCGACTGTATAGGTATGAAAAGAAAGGATGATGATTTACTATAGAGAAAGGCTCATATAAAAAGTAGGTTGGCCTTTTGATCAAAATTCTGGACCGGTCACTTTGGTTTCAATCTCAATCTAAACTGACTATCCATTGTTCATCTTTGATCATCGGTCCGACGTGCTTGATTCGCTCTGAAACGTTCTGTCGGCAAGGCTGTTTTTACACACACCCCAGACTTTGAATCACGTCCGTCCATACATTTCGCCAAATTCTACGTGTATGTTTATCAACCGGGTTAATGAATCCCAACATTCAAGAAAATGTCTTGCTAGTTTGGTGTTTGCTTGATTCAGAATGTTTGAATCCCTATTCAGTTCGATCCTAGAAGGGCAACATTAACGGAAATCGATCGAGCCCCATGTTCACACATTCATGCAAATAACTTTCGTGTGGTTGGCCGACCTAAAGCTTCTTGTATCCGTTGAGATTGGTTTTGTACATAACGTCTCTTTTATCGATAGGTGTGAGTTGTTTTACTGGTTTAAGCAACATTCTTTTTAGGGTTGGTATGGCGTTGTTTCGTGCGTTCATATGGGGCTTTGTGGATGCGCAAGCTTTACTGTTATTCCTGATAAGGTTTTGACGTGCGTTGGAACGATCTCTTTTGTTAATGTTTTCGTAATCTTTGAGTATCTCTACCCTTCTGCACTGGACACTGCTAAGATATAATTGCTACATATACTACTCTTCCTTACTCGATGATACCACAATGCATTTCATTTCGTTCAAACAGAGTTTGAATGCAGCACTTTCGTGACCGGTTGGGTGATCAATGTTAAAAAATGAAGAGTTGATCCCGATGCATTCGTTTTCAGTCAATTGTGTTAACGTGTGTTCCAACAGGCTTTCGGTTGAACAGTACATCCAAGACAGGTAACCTGTTCCGGTTTCAACCGTGATGGTTAAGTTATTATCGTTAACAAAGTTTTTGGATAGTTTATATGTCACGAACCAATTAGGAGTTGCTAACTTAAGATGGGCATATCATATTCACAGTCTTACTTTGATTCCGGACAGTAAGATATTTTCCAATCCTTACAGAAGCGTCCTGGCTGTGAATCCAGATATAAGCGAACCAGTTAGAGTTCCGCTATGCCGTTCGATGACTTGGCCACTGAATTTAAATTATGTCAGTATACAGCTTCATGCAATCAATCACTGTGCTGTTTCAGAGGATCAGATGAGTCACGCTTCTTCTCTAAGTAGTCGCAGTAGTTTGTTTTGCCAGTGTAAGACCAATGGGGGGACTGAAGCGCGCCGTGGCATCAGACAAAACCAGCTCTCCATTTTCTTCTAATCTAGCGTTTTTCACATTGTTCAGGAGTAGTTAGTCATTGTTACCAGAATGTTCTCAGTACTTGGTGAGATATCGCGGTGGTTTCCATAATTCAATGAAAACTGATTATCGATATTCTTGACTAGGATATTATCAGCAATAGTGAGATACCATCCTCGTGTATTTGAAGTGGTGAGTAAAACTAAACAACGGTTGCGTCATCCAAACACATTTTTGGGTGATCGAACTTGTTAGATTAACAGCAATTAATGAACTAATTCGAGCTGGTTGTTGGTCTGGACGCAGTGGATACAGAAGAACGAGAGGTATGGTTATGTACCGGGTTACAAGCACGTTTGAAGGTGACAGCACATTAAGCAATCGGCCAGAGAGTGTGAGGTAGATAGGCGCCAATCGTCTTGTTTTCTCCAGACACTCGGGTTGTGGAACAATCACCGGTTTGACAGTTATAAGACCAATGACAGTAGAGGGGTCAGGACATTCCTGATTGGCCATAGTCATGTCATGGAAGCTCCTTCGTCATTTCTTTAGGCAACACACTTGCACATGGCATCGTTCACACTAGCCAGATAGAGTCAGTTTAAATCAACTCGAGTGGCCTTCCTCAAGAGTGTCGTAATCGAGATCTTTCGGACAAACGGCAGCAGCACACTGAACTACCATCCTTGTCTTTGAGTCCTTCACCCTCATAATCCCTAGTTTTCGTCGTTGCATAGATGACCTACAACAGCCAGGTTTACAAACACAAACAAGCAATATTGTCTTGATTCAACTCAGCACATCACTCACGTGATACGCACTTCGCGAATGCCACGTTACGGTAGCCCGCTGGATCTGGATAGAACGCAAGCCCGATCTTCATCACAAGGTAGCACGAAAGGCCAGAGCAGAACACACGGTTGACGACATCGAGTTCGAATCAGCTCGTCACAGTGATTGAAGCCAAAGGTCGCCTACACTTAACCATAATCGCAAATGACTTGCGCTGGGCCACTTGCGGGTCCACGCACAGACCTTATATCCAGTGTGAACTCGAAGGAATAAGTCCGGTAAGTGTGTGAGTGAGGCTTTTGTTTCCAGCCGTCCAATACTAGTTAATCAATTGGTTGGCCAGCACAAAAAAGGAAACCCTTATCACTCGATGGATACATACAGTGAGACTGCAATGACACGAACTAGACTAAGAAAGATGTGTAAAGTGTAACACAAAAAGCAATTCAGTACAGAAGTGCGTGTGAGGGTATTCTAGAAGAGATAAGTATGACAAAAAATACAGAATAGATTACGAAAAGAACAGACAAACCATTTACCATACAATAATATAGCTGGAGAAAAGAACAGGTAGAGGACCGCAAACACCCGAATTTCTGAAAAGAGGAGAGGATTACTCGCCAGACAACCATGGTCTTGGCCGATGCAATCATTAACAGAAATAGAATAAATATACTGATATGGCCTACCTGAGCCTAACGCAGTCGTCGTTTCTTTGCTGACGGTGCGTTGTGAGTAGGTTGGTGACCTACTAATCATAAACGGCCAGTGCATTTGCGGCCGCACACATCGCAACGCCATATAGTCACGTCACCGCGACCTATGGCACCGGTGGTTCCCTTACGTACCACGAGCTTTTGTACTCGGCCTCACAATCACTGCTCACTGAACTTGAAACCATCCGTCCAGATCGTATTCCTCCAGGTCTTTCGGTTCAACGCTGTCTTCTCAACGTCTGAAATCAATGTTACAACGTGAAAGACTTACGTGCACAACATCCTGGTACCTCCGCTTGTGACCATCAGGATTTCTCTTACCTACTTTCACCCGTACACACATCATCTGCTTTGGAATACGGTCATCGTCTATTCGTCGGACGTGACCCAGCCAACGAAGCTGACTCAGCACCAACAGGGATTCCATCCCGTTCATGTCATTTCTCTACAGCACCTCAATGTTCTAAACCATGTTCGACCGCCAAATACCTCTAAAACACAGCAACTGCAAACACGCTTCAGACAGCGCACTTTCCACTGGTACAATGTCCACGTCTCACTGCCATACAACAGTATAGACAGCACCATTGAGTGGTAGACACACAGCTTCGTGGCCATCTTCAGGCTATGATTCTTCCAGCCACTTCTTTCAAGACGTCCGGAAACAACACTGGCCTCCACCACACGCGCTCTCAGCAGGCGGTCCACGGACAAATCTGTCGACTAACTGCTAGACAGGTAGCAAAATTCCGCACAGCTGCATACGAAGTCTCCATTGACGCAAATTTGCAGTGAAAGCGCAGGCGCAAAACCTCCTGTTGGAGAAGTTTGAAAGAACGAAAACCTCTTACCTGTGATGATGTCTAATACAAACTTTGATGCTGCTGACGCGAAGGCTATAGCCAGACGTCGCAACTCTTCTTCATTGTGTGCCAACAATGTGCAGTAATCTGCGAAAAGAAGCATGCGCATCATTGAGGTAGTTAAACGGGTTGGGGCGCCGAAACGTCGGGTATTCAACAGCCGTCCGTCCGTCCGGCACTCTACCTCAACAACATCCTCTCCAGAGTTCTGAAGAGCAACTGTTACCATCGCAGTCAAATATAAACTAAAGAGGGTTGTGGTTAGGACACAACCCTGCTTCACATCAGTGACGATTTCACAGTCATCAGAAGTCGATCCACACGATTGCACCTTCGCCTTCATGCCCACACGCAACAATCTAACCATAGCAACGAACTTTCCTGGACATCCAAACTTACCAAGCACCGTCCACAGCACTTCGAGGCTCACGGAATCGAACGCCTTGGTGATGTCCACGAACAAGGCATACAGGGACTGATTCCGTTCCCAGCACTTCTCCTGAAGCTTTCGAGTAGCAAACACCAGGTCGATCGTACTCCGACTCGCCCGGAATCCGCACTGCTCCTCGGGAACATTCACCTCCACAACGGTCGCATTCAACCGGTTCAGGAGGATTCTGGCAAGTACTTTGCCTTCACAGCTCAAAAGACTGATACCTCGGTAGCTGTCGGTGCACTGCTTGATACCCTTACATTTGAACGAGGGTACGTTGAGGGTATTCTTGAGATCTTGTGGCATTGCCTCGTGCTCCCAAATGGAGTGAACCAGCTGGAGCAAAGCGCGTTCCAACGCCGGACCGCCATTCTTCAGGATCTCACCTGGCAGCCCATCCTCGCCTGCAGCCTTCCCGTTGCGCAGTTGACTGATAGCCCTCTGCAACTCCAACAAATCTGGGGCATGAGAAAGCGAAGATTTGATGTCCTGTTGCGGCAGGCTGTTCACACCAACCCAATCAATTGTAGTAGGGAGGTTAAGCAGACTGACGAAGTGTTTGCGCCATATCCTCATGATGTCTTCCGGCTGGCTGCAAGAATAGCCGGTGTCCACGTCTACCAGTGCTTTAGTAGACTAGATAGACGGACCGATGATCGCTTTAAGCGAATCCTAAAATTCCTTGTGTTGCCGACGTTCTGCAAAGCCCTGCATGCGCTCGCCCTGTTTCCTCCACCAGTTGTCCTTAATTCCGCGAACACGCTCAGCCAGTTGACGGCGGATACTCCGGAACGTGACTTTCTTCGCTCCATTGGCCGGGCCCAGTGTGGATGTGGCGAACGCGGCATTCTTCTCTCGTACCAAGTTGGAGATAGCCACGTTGTCATCGAACCAGTCCGGGCGTTTCTTGCGCACACACGCGCAAGCAAACAAACATGCATACACACGCATCGACCGAGATGGTCAATATGCACAGTGTACCCAAAAGTACAGCAAATATCGGCCAAAATTTCGTGTCCTCTGGGGTTTTTGCAAGCCCAATTCCGAGATTGCGTTGTATGTATTCTCTACTTCGGAGTGATCTCATATATTGACAATAACTTGAAGCGCTGTAATTTTGAGTTCGTTTCCTTTCCTTTCCTTACAAATTTGGCCACAAGTTTCCCTAACGTATTCCAAACTAGGTTAACTTCAGTAACCCCCAATTAGTCTGGATGACATAGAACTTGTTTCGAGAAGTGCTCATAGAACACCTATTTTGACCGTCCTTCTCATTTGAGTTCTTCATTAGTCTTCGTGGTTATCAACACAGTCAAATCGTGAATCGATAACTAGAGCTAGAAAATGGCTGCTGGTTGAATATCACGTCTACCGACTCATCATTATGATACTTGACCAGATAAGGAAGATGACACAACCCATTACATTAACCGTTTGATTAGATCAACATACTGCAAGTTTAAACCCGTCAGAAATCCTGAATAGGGATGCGAGTGGACAAAAGATTGAGTTGTATTAGGAAGCGTCCCAGATGAGCGCTGGCTTACTGAGAGGCAGGCTTATTCAGAGGAATGATTGATTCCTATGGGTTGGCTATAACAAAGCAAATCAGATAAGAGATTTGAATCGCACCGAAGAAGGTGCTAATTCAATCCACTGTTTGTCTAGAACTTTCAGGCTGATAGATTCAACTGAAGATAGAACGGCTTGTCGGAGAGCACATTCACCGTGAGAGGATATATTTTGTAAGCTATACAGCGCTGGTAATCGTAGTATGTTCAGACTAGATACGGTCATCACAACGTGTTCATTCCTACTTGCAAGATGTTTGAAAAGGCAAGATTGTTATGGTGTAATTTGCTTACACCAAGCATGCAGGTTTGAATCCCGGTCAGACCAACCCCATCATCAAGTAAACCTGATCAAGGACGAAGAAAGTCACCATCTGAAAAGGGTGTAATGAAGTCACAGAGCTTATCATTGCAATTCACTGTCTTTTTTATCGTTGTTGGTGCAAGCTTGTGACAATATCAGGTGGATGGCGTTCATCCTGGTCATTCAGGTGTTTCAAGTAACCCTACTATCACGGTGGTCTTTTATGTAATAACAACATTAGACAACGGTTAACGCGCTTTCCTGGTCGATTAATATGCGGTACGGTTCAAAACGTCTGGAACTATTTGTCTGTCCGGCGATAAACCAGAATGCCGATTTGTTCTAAAGTTTAGTGGTGTCTGGTGTGAAATTTATTACAGTCTATCAGTCATACAGAAAACAGTTTACATTCCACACCTTTGTGCGTTAAACACCAAGTCTATGTCCAGACTTACTTGACAGCTCCGGGTTGAGTAATGGTATGTATCACATATATGTAAAAAATGGTGCTCGAAAACGATATTTTCTGAAGTATGTAACGTATACCTGCATAGTGATTGCGATTCATAACCGAATAGTATAGGCTATTGTTATATTACTGCATGAGTAATTAAGTCCTAAAATACAGAGGATATTGAGATTTCGTTGCTTAGAATGCTACGTTATTACTACTGTGCAGAAACTAGCTGTGGGTTTGAGATGAGTATATTCTCGATTACAAGTATGCATTTTCAATTACCACGACCTGATTACAAATTGGAACCACGGGCACTTCAGTTTGATAGATAGGATGAAAGTGAAGCGTTGAACGCAGCTTGGTAACGAATAAATGGAAAACACACATTAATGGCTCTTTACGATTCACAAGCCACACACAGATCCCAGGTGAATATTCGCAAAAATTCATTGAGAACCAGTACGAGGAACAAGCTCGTTCTTACTCACCAATCCTCGGGATGAATATTTGACTTCTGCGAATCACCGTTTTCATGAGACCGGAACAAAAGCCTTGAATGAGCAACTTCGTCAGATCCAACAAGGCATGATTAGGAACAGAAATATTGTTGCGTAAAATCTCGTGGCAACATAGACTCCGTAGGAGCAGTGGAAAGTTTAGCACTTCTAAAGTAGGTCGTGGGCCGTGCCGATCACAATTCACGCGCAAAAGTTGTTCGAGGGAACAAATTTGGATCATATGGTCGAATTTCGAGAACAGAGTTCAGCAACTCACAGCTTTCAAATCAGTTTTGTTGACTGGGTAAATTAGACGAACTGGAGCGGTTGAGCAGCAACAATGGATCCATTCAGCGTGCAATGTCGTGGTCTCGGTGGCCTCAGCAATAATCCTGACTGAGAGGTGTACACGAATACATCCAGCATCTCGGT
>QNGE01000430.1:270792-290295 GCA_008508345.1 Paragonimus westermani
AACCCCAAACGGCCAGCGCATTCGCGGCCGCACACATCGCAACGCCATATAGTCACGTCACCGCGACCTATGGCACCGATGGTTCCTTTGCGTACCGCACGCTTCCGCTCGCGACCGCGCATCAATTGCTCGTTGAACCTTCGGACGCCCGCCTGAACCGTATTCGTCCAGGCACACAGAACGCAACACCCAGTTGAGTCGTTCCAACGTGCAGAATCGATAATTGTCGTCAGTTTTGATCCTACCTACAACCACACGTGGAACCACCAGCCAGTCTTCTCTTATTTCGTTCACCTATGTAATCAGAGCATTGCACGAGAAGACAAGAGGTCCGGGTATTCAACACTGGATCCGTGCGCACGAAGATCATCTAGCAGTTAGACACCTGTCAGCTGAAGCAGTGCTGCACATGGCTGTACAACAGCGAATCGTGAATGGCGTACCGGGGGAACATGGACTACTCAGGTTGCATCCACAAGTAACGAACAATCACGTCTGCAACTGAAACGAGCGTATGAAGATGTGCTTGGGCACATATTCTATGTGGAGGCTGTCGTGTTCTTAAACACTGCTTGGTTGACAGACATACGTGGACAGGCACCGAGCCGTTGAAAACTATCTTCGATCTCAGTATCTGGCGTCTGTCTAGTCCAATCCAGTTGCAAGAGGGCTTCGTGTTCGGACAAGGTCACTGATCTAGCGGGATTCCATGCCCAGTTTTCTTAACGTTGATCTGAACCACTGAAGATAGGTTGCTTGGACAGGAATAGTTCAGATTTCCGGAAGTTGCACACCAAAGTGTTAGATGCAACAGTGTTTGGATAACATGATAAGGCTCTTCCCTGGGCATTGTATAACCCCGCGCATAACTACAAAATCGGTCACTTCGGACACGCATATTTGTGGTCTACGCACCATTGTACAACTCGTTTCCCGGTCCCATGTTACCAAGTCAATCGGTCGGGCGTCCAATCGTTGATGATCTCAACGGTTCTTGTTCGGTGTGTTCGTAGTTCACGCCTCTTGGGGTTTCTCTAGTGCTCCGCTTGAATTTCACAGTCCCATGATTCAACTATGTCCAGTGTTCTGAAGTCAAGTATGCACACATCAATACTGATGTCCACACTCATCAGTGCATTCAACCGGCCCATTCAGGACAGTTAAGTGATTGAGCCGTCCTTCCACATTTTGACTGAATCACCACATAATGGTACAACACTGGCGGACTTGGAGGTCGGGGGCACTGCTGTTTCTCGCCCGAGCAGCGCGGTCACGTCCTCCGCACAGTCACTTGACTTTGCAGCAGAGGAGAACTGGCTAGTCAAAGAGCTCATACCCAATCTAAAACAGAAGGTTGAATCTCTCACTCAAACTCAGCATCTAACATTCGTCGGAGAGAAGGCAGCTCGGACTCACGCCACGCAGGTCCGATAATCTTTACATCGAGGGACAAATCCCACATATGTGCACGTTCCAACCACTAGAACGGGCGAAACTGGCTTGCTCAAAACGGGGCAGTCACTTCACTCACTGATTCTCAGCTTTCCGACTCGCATCATCAGGTACTCATTACACCGGCTACTAGTTTCGCGATACACATACTGCGAAGCCTGATCATTCTAAGAGACAGATTCCTCATTGAAATCTCCACCTCTTAACGACTTCCGTGATGACCAATTTTTCATGGAAATTTTCGCCAATTTGTGATTCAACGCTGGAGGCGAGATGGAAGCCAAATTTTCTCAGTTGATCCCGAGAATTTGGAGATGGCAAAATTTCGCCTTGCTCGGGTATGTTGTGGAAAATGGTAGAAAAATTGCAAAACATATTCTCTACAAATCGACACGTCAGACAGTGTAGCCCAGAGTGCTGTGAACGGTGATAAGGCAGAATTTGGTTGTGCCATCCCAATAATATGTAGATTGATTAAATTCTCTCGAAGTATGTTTATATCAACTCCAATTTCTATACTTGTCACACTGATCAAAGTCCTCAACCAACCATCAATCACTCCAGAGAACATCAGTTGCGAGTGTGTGTGGTGATTCACTTTTGGTTACAGGTGCTTGAAATCTTCCTCGAAAATTGATTCAACATCTAGTACTAGTGATTCGCAGTAGGTACCATCCAACAATGTACCCAGTGCTGGGAATGCAATAGTTTGCAACATGAAGACCTCCTAACTCGGGTCGTCTGAACTCTTCTCGAATGATGCTCGATGCTTTCACAAACGGGCACAGCGAACTGGCCACCATACTGCGTGGAATTCATTCAGATGGTCAGACATATCACTCAGATGCATAAGCTACGTTGGACAGTCGTTCATGGAGACCACGTGTCAAATCACGTGTCAAATCACTGCATTGTTCAGTGGCAAAAACGATACAGTTTTATTGAGAAATTCGTGAACTCGCATTGGAATGGGTCACGAGAAGGCCGAAATTCTTCTGAGGGAACTCAAACCTTCGTGGTGGGGTCCCGTTTGTTCACGTGACTGTCGAAAATATTCCCCAGTGAAGGTAATGTTTCAGATAGATTAATACAGTTAGGTAGTATTGTTGAAGGTGGAATGGCATTCTGACTGTAGTTCTTCGATCGGTCAACTAGCCGTGTGAATAATGGGATTGTTGATGGAAACTCCTGTATCCTAGTCCCTCATCGACGGCCATAACATAACTTGTGTAACCCATCGTCAGTCGACTTGATCAAGTGAGGATCGAACAGAAGTGTTTCCACGCGGGTATATTTTCGTTGACAAACCTATTGATTCGTGGTTGAAAGTTACTTATATTATGGGAATACATATTCATTTGTCGTACGAGTGAGCCACTAATCGTAAATTAAACGTGTCAAATCACTGCATTGTTCAGTGGCAAAAACGATACAGTTTTATTGAGAAATTCGTGAACTCGCATTGGAATGGGTCACGAGAAGGCCGAAATTCTTCTGAGGGAACTCAAACCTTCGTGGTGGGGTCCCGTTTGTTCACGTGACTGTCGAAAATATTCCCCAGTGAAGGTAATGTTTCAGATAGATTAATACAGTTAGGTAGTATTGTTGAAGGTGGAATGGCATTCTGACTGTAGTTCTTCGATCGGTCAACTAGCCGTGTGAATAATGGGATTGTTGATGGAAACTCCTGTATCCTAGTCCCTCATCGACGGCCATAACATAACTTGTGTAACCCATCGTCAGTCGACTTGATCAAGTGAGGATCGAACAGAAGTGTTTCCACGCGGGTATATTTTCGTTGACAAACCTATTGATTCGTGGTTGAAAGTTACTTATATTATGGGAATACATATTCATTTGTCGTACGAGTGAGCCACTAATCGTAAATTAACTTCGATTTCGGTGGATTGGTCTATTCGCAGCAAACAGTTGCCTTTTTTCAGCTTTAATGTGAGTTTCGACATATGTCTCCTGAATGTATACTGTTACCTCATAGTTTTTTCTGCTGGATGGTGTAATTTTCAGCTTTTGCTCTTTCCCATCCAAATCGCATTCTATCCATCACACTGACAGAGGGCTTAGGAGGCAAATGTAATATTGCTTTCATTCGGACTGTATTTACGGTCTGCATCAACGGTATACTTCTTGCCTGATCTGATCGGCTTAGTTCGGTTTTCAACAAATCTTCTCATTTTGCGTGTGCCTAGGGTGAACGCGTAGTTAGCTTCCATGTTCCATTTATCGTAAAAGGTTCCGGTGCCATAGGTGGCTAGTGACCAAGGGTTTCGGAACTGCTGGTTTAGTGTACAAAGTGCATATTATATAGTTTTGTTTGGAATAGGATTCTGCGAGCTCGTCAAGCCTCTCGATCTGATACACTACATTGTACGCGATTATCGCGTCCTACTCCCTCATGCGTTCAAATTACCCGGTGGGCTGTCGTCAAAATCCTTTAACAGCGCAACGCTCCGTTTACTGCGCACAGCTGATCTAACCGTTGACCACCTAGACTAAAAGCGGAACTGCATTGACAAGAGAAAGTTACACACTCATTTCTTCATCGTTCAGGTTTTATTTCGTCTAGCAAACGAAGATGCATCCCTGGTCCACGGGGGTCCTTATTCTGCCTCGGTTTTCGTTTGGTTTAGTTGAAGACCCAATCGATTACCAGCTCTGTATGCAACAATACACCCTGCTGGTCTGCTAAGTCCATCGCAAAGATCAGCTAACTCAACCCTCTATTCTACATTGCCTTCCAGTTATGTTCAGTTTTATCCAAATACATACCTTAACTGTGCATGGTTTATGTCTAGCGGGTGATTGATTGTCTTTGAAATTACCTAGCTCGAGATATGCATAATTAAAATGACAGCTGTGTCAAATTCCTTTTTCTTTATAACATACACTCATTAAATGTAACTTAAAAAAGACTGCTCTGTGGTTCTCGCACTTTTGATCATGTCGCTAAGGCATACAGTTTGAGGATAACCATATGTGTAAGATATCCGCACCGAATTTAGTACGAATGAAGTTGAACGGTTTGGGCGTCGTGTTTAACATGTCATTGATAAACATATTGGGAATAACACAACGTTAGAAACAAGTTATAATACCCTACGTTTCAATCACCCAGGGTGGTCTTCCTCAGGAGTGTTGTAATTACAACGTATTACAACTTGCTCGTAACGTTGTGTTATTCCCAATCTGTTTATCAATAACCATGTGTGAATATAGCTAATAGGCGTCTGTCGGTCGCTGTTGTTCTCGGCCCCTTGTATCAGCAGTTGATCGTCAGGTCAGCTGCAGTATTTGAAGGGATTGTCGTTGTAGCCATAAAGTTGCTCCGATATCACGTTATCATGTGAAATGCAACCGACACTTATGTCTCACAAAAATTCGGAACAAATTGTAAGCAATCGGTAATTACGTTTATCATTAAATTTTTATCGTTGATAAGGGGGATTACTAGGTCAGATAAACCAGTTATGAATTGGATGGCATTTTGGTTAGAATTGAGGCGAGTGCGAACAGCTAGTCAAATTGGATGACAATTGGCCAATTCTGTGAACTGGGCCAACGTCACTGATTTATGGCATCCTGTCATGGATTGAACGGACTGACCTGCGCTGACTGCCAAGTGAAACAATATTTCGACGGTTTAAGATTATGGTATCTCCATCTTCAGTCTTAAGAACCATTCGACTCCGTTCAGCCCATCTGATTGACTATACCGATCAAACAATATCTGAGATATCTGTGTTTTCAGATATATGTTACTTTGTTTTTGATTATAAATGGTATATTTAAGAACAAACGTTAGCGTTGGAATTTTCATAGTGCCCTGTTTTAACTTGTATCTGTACATAGCAAGTTGGGGAGGAAATGTTGAACAAATTCGAAAACTCACCAAATGTTTGATGTCACTTATAGACAGTACAAGCTGATCGGATTGATCCCCAGATCAGATGGAACCAGAATCTAGTAGCGGCCAGCACATAATCAGTATAGATAGCAATACATCAGTGGTACACGCTGATGCTTAACTGTCATACAACCTTGAAAAGGGGGGACGGGAGGGGACATAACTGTCACAAAGATAACTACGTTTATATTTAAACATTCAAAATCAAGGTGTTTACACCTCGCAAACAAACAACTGGGCTGTAAGTGAAAGTAAGAGGTCATCAACAAGACACCTTCCTTATGGCCTTTACTTCCCCACGTCACTAAATGCGCCCACATCACAGAACACCCCGCCAAGCAACGACGGCACTCACGCTACAGAGCTCGATTAGCCACCATCTTACCTAATATATCCAGCCACTGACTCCGTGAGTCGCGAAGGTCCCAGCCTAGGAGACTAACCCGACCTTCAATAGAAAATCTTTTGAAAAACGACTTCGTTTCTCTACGTCAGGTCAACATGTGTCTACCTTGCAGCTTGCGGCTGTCGGCCGCAGCGTCGGCAAAGAGCGGTCGGTGGCCAGCTGCCACTTCTCGACTGTTTGGTCAGTAGGTTGGGACGGATGTTCAACGGTACTGTCAATCACAAAAACATTCTTAGTTTCAGGTCTGCTCACCCGAAAAAGGGTTATGTTAGTATTGTAGGCTTAATTTTCTGTAGGGTCTTGTAGCTATGTCCGGATACGGACGACCAAAAAAATGGTACAGGAGGAGGTGGCGGTTACGCCAATAAACGAAGGTTACCCGATACAGTTTTGCGAAGGTCAACCAGAGAGTGTACTTACCTCAGTAGCGAAGACATCCAGTAGCTATTGGAACGCCGTGGTTATTCCATTCAACGAGTGAAAGTAAGAGTGAGCAAAGTAGGTACCAGGATTGTCTTTCGAAATAGGACAAAGCCACCGAAAAAGCGAACATTTCCTTGCTTTTCGAATGACCTAATGGTCCTGTGTGTAAAAGGCCTGCAGAGTTTGATCACTTGTTCATATTGAGCAGATGGCATATTCATTTAAATCTGGAATAAACGAGCACTGAAGGAACATTAGAAAAGTAACTTCAGACCAACTGTGGAACCAAACCACGATCGGAGTTGCCGCAACTGAGCTGGAAAACGCCCAGATAATCAAGAGAAGGTTTAGAACTTTACAGGAGAATTTGGTTGCAGAAGTCGTTGAAATTACTTTAGCTAAATGCGGTATGAAAGGAACGGATGAGGTCGAAACCTCTACCACTTAATGGCCAATCATACTAACTCACATCGACGGCTGGATGAAACGATCAAGGTTTGGTATTCTCCGGAGACATTCATCGAAATCGTTTAGCTATTTGATCAGTCTATCTGGATGATCGTACTGATTGCATTTCAGTCACGGTTCACACGTGTCCCCGTTCCACGGCAATTAACATTTCGAGCCAAATATTGATTCCTGCCTGTTTACACTTTGCTTGTTGCCTATTACCAATCGATTTGTTTAGTTACTTATGGCTGAATTGTCTTAATTACCAATAAATTTTTGACTTGTTCATCTGTTCTGAAGAAGTTCATGTAGAATCAGTAGACCACTAAAATTAATACTAGTTGTCGTTTTCTAATAAGCTTTTCTCAAAGTACGCAACCTCAGTTGGCCTCAAGCTAATTCCAGCTAATTTTTCTCATAGCTTACGCATCAGCCTAGTCAATGTCCCCTCGATCTGAGTTATCAGTATATGTTATTGTGTCTATACAAAGTTGCACTGGAATAACCTGACGGGAAGGTATTGAAAACAGTGGTTCGTCCTTGTTAATTTGGACTCTTCAGCTCACTGGATTTCGAATTGTCCGAGGTAGAATGTTGACCATAACTCAAACCGTCGATCGGTTTAGACAACTCTGTAAACTCTGTACTCCTCATGTCTGAAATTCACAAGACTAACCCGATAGGAACAATGAGGGTAGACCCATCATATTCCTGTGCTTTTTCACAAGGTGGACCAGACATCCACTCTTTGTTTGGTACTGATACATGCCAATATCGATTAAACTTCGGAAGCTTCTACCTATTAAAAATGACCCCCCCCTAGCCTCTGAGCTTAGACCAACCTGTGAATAGAAAAATGCCACTTCCAAAACCAGTGCAGACATACATAATAGCGGGATGTTTATAAACTTACTTGTTCCTGCTCTGAACGTAGCCCAAGGCTGGTCGTAGTTACCGGATCTAAACACCTAGATTAGAACGACAACATCAACTACACAAATAACAGTACGTCTGCACTCGTACCGAAATAACAAACCGGATACCACCACAGCATGTTTACTTAAAGGTAGTGGTGAATTTGTTGAACAGAAAATCTTCCCCATACTCAGTTCCTCGTCTGCTCAAAAGTCCTTATAAGTCTAATAATAGTTTTAGTCATTTTGGCATTTTCGACTTTAGGAAAAAAAGTATCATCGTTTTCTTGTTTGAAATCAGTCGATGTTAAAATTACCGTTGCTGCTTCAAATAAGTTGTCAATTTCACCAACCTGCCAGAGGTAGCATCAAATTCCTCGGGTTCAACTGCTGTTGTTAGACTGCTGATCGACACACTTACAACAAGCATTCATATCCAATGGCTACCCGACACGTTTTAACCAGGAGGAGATATAAACAGTCAAATTGAAATGCAAGGCACTGTCTACAGATGTGGAATACGTACTCATTAGTTTTCGTTTGAAATGCAATCTGGTGGCTAAGGTTATCAGAAGAAAGTTCCAAATTCGGTAGAGCCAACATGTCTTTTAGTCCTACTGTGTATCGGTTTTCGTTCCAATCACGTAATCACGACAGAAGTTGAAGATCAAAGTCCATGTTCTCCGATCAGCATTTGTGCATACTGTTTTGTTTGTTCCTGTAAACAGGAGAGTGAATAAGACAGCTACTTGATAAAGTTGGTAAACACCATTTTGTGTGGTTAAACCACGGTGTGATCAAAATTGATCTGAGTGCGATTGTTGCACGCTTGACCGAAGTTGATGATTCTGTTAGCAAGAAAAAGGCTGCCCGATCGTCTGTCAAGCGTCATACAATCGCTCCAAAATGGTGAGAATACGGACGCAGAATTCTGTCAGGATCATTAGTATCTGATTACACGAACCTAAACGCTGCGTTCGGAAAAATTCTCCGCTGACACTTACTCCTCTCCTGACCCGTAACCAATCAATATCTCAAATTGAAAGAGTGATTACGTAACTAACGTCAAAGATGCAGTCTTTTTTCTCTTTCGATCTAGTTGCCATCTTTAAACTTATCACATTAAATTAACCTGAATTTTAAACAAAAGAGTAGGTCTCGTCCACTGCTGTGTAAAACATGTTACCCTCTTTTCATTACAGACCGAGGAGACTGTTGAAAGAAACGTTCTAATTAAATTCCGTACAAACGGAAAGTTTCCGATATCACATACGTTTCTTACATGTTGCGCCTGAATTGTGCAACGACTGACAGACAGGAGAGGTTTTATGATGAGGAACATTTCCTTTCTGACAAACATCCAACATGCTCTAGTGAGGTTTAGTTGGGAGCCTGTCTCCTGAACCTATGAATGAACGATTCGTGCTTGAGACTTGAACATATCACCTTGAAGGCTATTTGACAGTGCTGTACAGTCGAGATTCAAACGAAGCAATATGACATTCATCAGGTTATAAATGCTCATAGGATGCAAAACAACGACTGTGGTGCAAGTCAATGAAAAAGTGTTATCCGGGAGGCAAAACGATGCACGTGATGGGGCCTGTGGCATTTGAAAAGTTTAACACGAACGATTGACAGAAGGGCATCCAGGGTGGGAATGATCACTTCACTGGCTGTTGTCAAAACAAATGCAAGCGAGTTAGTGAGGGGTAGTGAACTGGACAGACTAATTATATTACAGCTAGTCCCAACAGTCTGTCTTCAGTTGAACGGCAAGGGCGGGTGCAGATCAAGATTGTCGCCTGTCTTGTCAAACTGCTGCCATAGCGGTCTAAATGTGGAGAAATGAACAACCCACAGATTCATCATATTCAGTCGTATACAAAATCTGGATCATTGGGCATAGTTCGTAGATTGAAGGCTACAAGTGCAAAGGATGGTAATGAGGAGTTTCACTCCTTATTATTTGCACAGCTGTTCAACAACTTTGTTTAACGTCTGTTGTCTTTAAGAAAAACTTCATCAAGGCAGAGAGAGACAGTTGCTCTAGTCCACTCTAGATTTGTTTTACGTCACGCCACCTTCACTTCAAAGCACACAATGAAGTACCGGTCCCTTGTCCCATTGAACACTATGGTTCATCCCCAGTACGTCTGACTTAATGAGGCCACGTGAGGTGTGAGCAATCTCACACAGATGTGACTGCTGAGCAGGCAGTTCTGACTGGCAGACCTGGGTGTCATATAATTTGCTTTACACCCCTACGCTTTCGGATTGGATTCTTGACACTGGTTCCCTAGTAGCAAGAGCTACTTTGGTTGTTGTACGCCACCGGAACTCGCTCTTGGCGTATTTTTGTCTGTTATTAGACTGCTTTTATTTGGGTGATTCAGGGAAACTGATACACGAGATAATTTTCGTGAACAGTTTTAAATTAACGTATATAAAATACGGAGTTTCTTATGACCTTCTACAATGCTTTGATTTCCTGGGGAAACACACTATATTTTTTTAAGTTAGCCATTTGTTTCACATTTAGACCTCTACTAAAATAGCACAAAACTTCTCCCATATAATTACACAAATGTGACTTTCGGAATGCGGCTTTACCGAGCTTTAATCCCGAGAAAACTATCTCGTGTGCTTTGTATGCAGCGTAGACCAATCGTGACGAACACTTCAGTAAGAAAAAACACCAAAATTCAGTTATGGTAGAGAAAACAGTCACACTTCATCGATTCGAGCGGGTAAAAGCAGATAGATGAGAAGTGAAACAGCCGTGATATACGTTCACATCCAATCGGAATATCCTTGGGTATGGTCCAGAGTGTCAAAGTAAGACGTGCCAGATTTGCTGTTGTCGCAATGCCCAGGAGGTCGCGTAATGCGAAAATTGCCAACAGGTAAGTACTGTTAACGGTTTACAAATACAACGCAAAATGCAGAGGAGTTAGTTCGTTAAGGTCGAGCAAGCAAGGATGAGTAACTTTCACTGTGTACAGACCAATCCACCGAAATCGAAGTTAATTTACGATTAGTGGCTCACTCGTACGACAAATGAATATGTATTCCCATAATATAAGTAACTTTCAACCACGAATCAATAGGTTTGTCAACGAAAATATACCCGCGTGGAAACACTTCTGTTCGATCCTCACTTGATCAAGTCGACTGACGATGGGTTACACAAGTTATGTTATGGCCGTCGATGAGGGACTAGGATACAGGAGTTTCCATCAACAATCCCATTATTCACACGGCTAGTTGACCGATCGAAGAACTACAGTCAGAATGCCATTCCACCTTCAACAATACTACCTAACTGTATTAATCTATCTGAAACATTACCTTCACTGGGGAATATTTTCGACAGTCACGTGAACAAACGGGACCCCACCACGAAGGTTTGAGTTCCCTCAGAAGAATTTCGGCCTTCTCGTGACCCATTCCAATGCGAGTTCACGAATTTCTCAATAAAACTGTATCGTTTTTGCCACTGAACAATGCAGTGATTTGACACGTGATTTGACACGTGGTCTCCATGAACGACTGTCCAACGTAGCTTATGCATCTGAGTGATATGTCTGACCATCTGAATGAATTCCACGCAGTATGGTGGCCAGTTCGCTGTGCCCGTTTGTGAAAGCATCGAGCATCATTCGAGAAGAGTTCAGACGACCCGAGTTAGGAGGTCTTCATGTTGCAAACTATTGCATTCCCAGCACTGGGTACATTGTTGGATGGTACCTACTGCGAATCACTAGTACTAGATGTTGAATCAATTTTCGAGGAAGATTTCAAGCACCTGTAACCAAAAGTGAATCACCACACACACTCGCAACTGATGTTCTCTGGAGTGATTGATGGTTGGTTGAGGACTTTGATCAGTGTGACAAGTATAGAAATTGGAGTTGATATAAACATACTTCGAGAGAATTTAATCAATCTACATATTATTGGGATGGCACAACCAAATTCTGCCTTATCACCGTTCACAGCACTCTGGGCTACACTGTCTGACGTGTCGATTTGTAGAGAATATGTTTTGCAATTTTTCTACCATTTTCCACAACATACCCGAGCAAGGCGAAATTTTGCCATCTCCAAATTCTCGGGATCAACTGAGAAAATTTGGCTTCCATCTCGCCTCCAGCGTTGAATCACAAATTGGCGAAAATTTCCATGAAAAATTGGTCATCACGGAAGTCGTTAAGAGGTGGAGATTTCAATGAGGAATCTGTCTCTTAGAATGATCAGGCTTCGCAGTATGTGTATCGCGAAACTAGTAGCCGGTGTAATGAGTACCTGATGATGCGAGTCGGAAAGCTGAGAATCAGTGAGTGAAGTGACTGCCCCGTTTTGAGCAAGCCAGTTTCGCCCGTTCTAGTGGTTGGAACGTGCACATATGTGGGATTTGTCCCTCGATGTAAAGATTATCGGACCTGCGTGGCGTGAGTCCGAGCTGCCTTCTCTCCGACGAATGTTAGATGCTGAGTTTGAGTGAGAGATTCAACCTTCTGTTTTAGATTGGGTATGAGCTCTTTGACTAGCCAGTTCTCCTCTGCTGCAAAGTCAAGTGACTGTGCGGAGGACGTGACCGCGCTGCTCGGGCGAGAAACAGCAGTGCCCCCGACCTCCAAGTCCGCCAGTGTTGTACCATTATGTGGTGATTCAGTCAAAATGTGGAAGGACGGCTCAATCACTTAACTGTCCTGAATGGGCCGGTTGAATGCACTGATGAGTGTGGACATCAGTATTGATGTGTGCATACTTGACTTCAGAACACTGGACATAGTTGAATCATGGGACTGTGAAATTCAAGCGGAGCACTAGAGAAACCCCAAGAGGCGTGAACTACGAACACACCGAACAAGAACCGTTGAGATCATCAACGATTGGACGCCCGACCGATTGACTTGGTAACATGGGACCGGGAAACGAGTTGTACAATGGTGCGTAGACCACAAATATGCGTGTCCGAAGTGACCGATTTTGTAGTTATGCGCGGGGTTATACAATGCCCAGGGAAGAGCCTTATCATGTTATCCAAACACTGTTGCATCTAACACTTTGGTGTGCAACTTCCGGAAATCTGAACTATTCCTGTCCAAGCAACCTATCTTCAGTGGTTCAGATCAACGTTAAGAAAACTGGGCATGGAATCCCGCTAGATCAGTGACCTTGTCCGAACACGAAGCCCTCTTGCAACTGGATTGGACTAGACAGACGCCAGATACTGAGATCGAAGATAGTTTTCAACGGCTCGGTGCCTGTCCACGTATGTCTGTCAACCAAGCAGTGTTTAAGAACACGACAGCCTCCACATAGAATATGTGCCCAAGCACATCTTCATACGCTCGTTTCAGTTGCAGACGTGATTGTTCGTTACTTGTGGATGCAACCTGAGTAGTCCATGTTCCCCCGGTACGCCATTCACGATTCGCTGTTGTACAGCCATGTGCAGCACTGCTTCAGCTGACAGGTGTCTAACTGCTAGATGATCTTCGTGCGCACGGATCCAGTGTTGAATACCCGGACCTCTTGTCTTCTCGTGCAATGCTCTGATTACATAGGTGAACGAAATAAGAGAAGACTGGCTGGTGGTTCCACGTGTGGTTGTAGGTAGGATCAAAACTGACGACAATTATCGATTCTGCACGTTGGAACGACTCAACTGGGTGTTGCGTTCTGTGTGCCTGGACGAATACGGTTCAGGCGGGCGTCCGAAGGTTCAACGAGCAATTGATGCGCGGTCGCGAGCGGAAGCGTGCGGTACGCAAAGGAACCATCGGTGCCATAGGTCGCGGTGACGTGACTATATGGTGCTGCGATGTGTGCGGCCGCGAATGCGCTGGCTGTTTGGGGTTAGTAGGTCACCAACGTACTCATAGTACCCCGTCGGCGAAGAGGCGGCGAGTACGTTAGGCTCAGGTAGGTCATGTCAGTATATTTATTCTACTTCTGTTAATGAATGCATCGGCCAACATCCTGGTCGTTGACAATCAATCTGTGTCTGTGGTCTTCTATCCATTCTTTTCTTCGGCTTTGTTGGTGCATTGTATGATGAATGGTCTGCCTGGCTTTTCATAGTTCAGTGAGAAAGTTGATTTTCATCTCAATCTTCCTTAGGTTGCACCAACCTGCACTCCTGTACTGCAACGCTTCTTGTATTGCGCTTCACAAATCTTTCTCCTTAGTTTAGATCTCGTCATTGCAGCCTCTCTCTGTTTAGTTTCCGAGAGATAAAAGTTTCCTTTCCTTATTAACCAATCAACTGGCTAACCAGCATTGGCCGGCTGGACAGAAAGGCCCCACCGGCACACCTCCCGGTCTTATTCCTTCGGGTTTGCACTGGATATGTGGTGTGTTGGTGGAACTGCAATTGGTGCAGCGCAAGCCAATTACAGTGATGGATAAACGCAGGCGTCCTTTGGCTTCGGTCACTGTGACAGGCTAGTCCGAATCGGATGCCGCCAACCGTGTGTGCGTGTGCGCGTCGATATCAGAGTCCGTTCAGTCCTTATGACCATGTACGACTTTAGGAATGAGAGAAATAAATACATATGTGTATTCATTTGTTTGGTAACGGATCCTAGTGTGAATTTGTAACTTCAGAATATATGTTTCAGTACTCAGTATGTGCCCCGTTTTTCGATTACTTCAAACATCTGTCTGTGTATATATTTATTTGTAGGTATATATGTATATACCAGCATTATGTAAGCTGGTTCAAGCACTTTCTATGTTTACAAGTTCCTCGTTAACTGGACTGATGAACCAGTTGTGCCAGTACATTGATATGAGTGAGCTGTGTGTGGTCGCATATCGTTGACTGAATCGTAACAGTTGTGATTTACACTGCGAGTGTGCAGTTTAATTTGATTGAGGGAATGTACCAGTGTTGAGATGATGTGCTAATATGAGTCCCTCTGGTTTCATCGTTTACGAATTTCTTTCTAGCGAGACGTGAAGGTTTTCAGTTGGAGGCATCAACTCATGTTTAAAAGCGGTGTGCAGAGGGTGGCTCGTGTGTGACTGTTGAACACTTGGGTCTAACACCCATTCCAACCGTGTTCAACTAAATCCACGATGACTTGATACTTCCATTAGAATACGAACATGACCATCAGCTGACTTCACTGGCCATACTGATGGATCTGTTCAACGCAACATTCATAGGAAAGAATCCGAGGAGGGCCATTTTCGCAGCTATCTACCGGTTTGTGAAAAGGAATCCTCGTAGTCTGCTTGATTGATAGAGTCATCGACATGTGTGCGCAAGGTGCGATTTCTGGTGATGCTGTTTGTGTGCACTTCATTGGTGCATACTAGCTATCCAGGGCGACGTGTAGACAAGGTCACACGACATCGTGAGAACATGAACAAAGTGTCTTCAGTGGAAAAGACGTCATGTGTATTATACTCCGATCCAAAGGTGATACACGCACCAGTGCACTCTTCAAGAGAGTTGCAAGCGTTGCATACAAATCTCCCCTGCCACAAATCTAACTACCTCTCAACTATGTTCCCGCACTCCGCTTACGGTGTAGGGATTAATTGTTTGGCTATATGAATTTCCTCTGTCTAGCCTCAATTGATCGTTTCTGCATGACAAGTTACATGCGTCGCAAACCGAGATGCTGGATGTATTCGTGTACACCTCTCAGTCAGGATTATTGCTGAGGCCACCGAGACCACGACATTGCACGCTGAATGGATCCATTGTTGCTGCTCAACCGCTCCAGTTCGTCTAATTTACCCAGTAAACAAAACTGATTTGAAAGCTGTGAGTTGCTGAACTCTGTTCTCGAAATTCGACCATATGATCCAAATTTGTTCCCTCGAACAACTTTTGCGCGTGAATTGTGATCGGCACGGCCCACGACCTACTTTAGAAGTGCTAAACTTTCCACTGCTCCTACGGAGTCTATGTTGCCACGAGATTTTACGCAACAACATTTCTGTTCCTAATCATGCCTTGTTGGATCTGACGAAGTTGCTCATTCAAGGCTTTTGTTCCGGTCTCATGAAAACGGTGATTCGCAGAAGTCAAATATTCATCCCGAGGATTGGTGAGTAAGAACGAGCTTGTTCCTCGTACTGGTTCTCAATGAATATTTTGCGACTATTCACCTGGGATCTGTGTGTGGCTTGTGAATCGTAAAGAGCCATTAATGTGTGTTTTCCATTTATTCGTTACCAAGCTGCGTTCAACGCTTCACTTTCATCCTATCTATCAAACTGAAGTGCCCGTGGTTCCAATTTGTAATCAGGTCGTGGTAATTGAAAATGCATACTTGTAATCGAGAATATACTCATCTCAAACCCACAGCTAGTTTCTGCACAGTAGTAATAACGTAGCATTCTAAGCAACGAAATCTCAATATCCTCTGTATTTTAGGACTTAATTACTCATGCAGTAATATAACAATAGCCTATACTATTCGGTTATGAATCGCAATCACTATGCAGGTATACGTTACATACTTCAGAAAATATCGTTTTCGAGCACCATTTTTTACATATATGTGATACATACCATTACTCAACCCGGAGCTGTCAAGTAAGTCTGGACATAGACTTGGTGTTTAACGCACAAAGGTGTGGAATGTAAACTGTTTTCTGTATGACTGATAGACTGTAATAAATTTCACACCAGACACCACTAAACTTTAGAACAAATCGGCATTCTGGTTTATCGCCGGACAGACAAATAGTTCCAGACGTTTTGAACCGTACCGCATATTAATCGACCAGGAAAGCGCGTTAACCGTTGTCTAATGTTGTTATTACATAAAAGACCACCGTGATAGTAGGGTTACTTGAAACACCTGAATGACCAGGATGAACGCCATCCACCTGATATTGTCACAAGCTTGCACCAACAACGATAAAAAAGACAGTGAATTGCAATGATAAGCTCTGTGACTTCATTACACCCTTTTCAGATGGTGACTTTCTTCGTCCTTGATCAGGTTTACTTGATGATGGGGTTGGTCTGACCGGGATTCAAACCTGCATGCTTGGTGTAAGCAAATTACACCATAACAATCTTGCCTTTTCAAACATCTTGCAAGTAGGAATGAACACGTTGTGATGACCGTATCTAGTCTGAACATACTACGATTACCAGCGCTGTATAGCTTACAAAATATATCCTCTCACGGTGAATGTGCTCTCCGACAAGCCGTTCTATCCTCAGTTGAATCTATCAGCCTGAAAGTTCTAGACAAACAGTGGATTGAATTAGCACCTTCTTCGGTGCGATTCAAATCTCTTATCTGATTTGCTTTGTTATAGCCAACCCATAGGAATCAATCATTCCTCTGAATAAGCCTGCCTCTCAGTAAGCCAGCGCTCATCTGAGACTCTTCCTAATACAACTCAATCTTTTGTCCACTCGCATCCCTATTCAGGATTTCTGACGGGTTTAAACTTGCAGTATGTTGATCTAATCAAACGGTTAATGTAATGGGTTGTGTCATCTTCCTTATCTGGTCAAGTATCATAATGATGAGTCGGTAGACGTGATATTCAACCAGCAGCCATTTTCTAGCTCTAGTTATCGATTCACGATTTGACTGTGTTGATAACCACGAAGACTAATGAAGAACTCAAATGAGAAGGACGGTCAAAATAGGTGTTCTATGAGCACTTCTCGAAACAAGTTCTATGTCATCCAGACTAATTGGGGGTTACTGAAGTTAACCTAGTTTGGAATACGTTAGGGAAACTTGTGGCCAAATTTGTAAGGAAAGGAAAGGAAACGAACTCAAAATTACAGCGCTTCAAGTTATTGTCAATATATGAGATCACTCCGAAGTAGAGAATACATACAACGCAATCTCGGAATTGGGCTTGCAAAAACCCCAGAGGACACGAAATTTTGGCCGATATTTGCTGTACTTTTGGGTACACTGTGCATATTGACCATCTCGGTCGATGCGTGTGTATGCATGTTTGTTTGCTTGCGCGTGTGTGCGCAAGAAACGCCCGGACTGGTTCGATGACAACGTGGCTATCTCCAACTTGGTACGAGAGAAGAATGCCGCGTTCGCCACATCCACACTGGGCCCGGCCAATGGAGCGAAGAAAGTCACGTTCCGGAGTATCCGCCGTCAGCTGGCTGAGCGTGTTCGCGGAATTAAGGACAACTGGTGGAGGAAACAGGGCGAGCGCATGCAGGGCTTTGCAGAACGTCGGCAACACAAGGAATTTTAGGATTCGCTTAAAGCGATCATCGGTCCGTCTATCTAGTCTACTAAAGCACTGGTAGACGTGGACACCGGCTATTCTTGCAGCCAGCCGGAAGACATCATGAGGATATGGCGCAAACACTTCGTCAGTCTGCTTAACCTCCCTACTACAATTGATTGGGTTGGTGTGAACAGCCTGCCGCAACAGGACATCAAATCTTCGCTTTCTCATGCCCCAGATTTGTTGGAGTTGCAGAGGGCTATCAGTCAACTGCGCAACGGGTAGGCTGCAGGCGAGGATGGGCTGCCAGGTGAGATCCTGAAGAATGGCGGTCCGGCGTTGGAACGCGCTTTGCTCCAGCTGGTTCACTCCATTTGGGAGCACGAGGCAATGCCACAAGATCTCAAGAATACCCTCAACGTACCCTCGTTCAAATGTAAGGGTAGCAAGCAGTGCACCGACAGCTACCGAGGTATCAGTCTTTTGAGCTGTGAAGGCAAAGTACTTGCCAGAATCCTCCTGAACCGGTTGAATGCGACCGTTGTGGAGGTGAATGTTCCCGAGGAGCAGTGCGGATTCCGGGCGAGTCGGAGTACGATCGACCTGGTGTTTGCTACTCGAAAGCTTCAGGAGAAGTGCTGGGAACGGAATCAGTCCCTGTATGCCTTGTTCGTGGACATCACCAAGGCGTTCGATTCCGTGAGCCTCGAAGTGCTGTGGACGGTGCTTGGTAAGTTTGGATGTCCAGGAAAGTTCGTTGCTATGGTTAGATTGTTGCGTGTGGGCATGAAGGCGAAGGTGCAATCGTGTGGATCGACTTCTGATGACTGTGAAATCGTCACTGATGTGAAGCAGGGTTGTGTCCTAACCACAACCCTCTTTAGTTTATATTTGACTGCGATGGTAACAGTTGCTCTTCAGAACTCTGGAGAGGATGTTGTTGAGGTAGAGTGCCGGACGGACGGACGGCTGTTGAATACCCGACGTTTCGGCGCCCCAACCCGTTTAACTACCTCAATGATGCGCATGCTTCTTTTCGCAGATTACTGCACATTGTTGGCACACAATGAAGAAGAGTTGCGACGTCTGGCTATAGCCTTCGCGTCAGCAGCATCAAAGTTTGTATTAGACATCATCACAGGTAAGAGGTTTTCGTTCTTTCAAACTTCTCCAACAGGAGGTTTTGCTCCTGCGCTTTCACTGCAAATTTGCGTCAATGGAGACTTCGTATGCAGCTGTGCGGAATTTTGCTACCTGTCTAGCAGTTAGTCGACAGATTTGTCCGTGGACCGCCTGCTGAGAGCGCGTGTGGTGGAGGCCAGTGTTGTTTCCGGACGTCTTGAAAGAAGTGGCTGGAAGAATCATAGCCTGAAGATGGCCACGAAGCTGTGTGTCTACCACTCAATGGTGCTGTCTATACTGTTGTATGGCAGTGAGACGTGGACATTGTACCAGTGGAAAGTGCGCTGTCTGAAGCGTGTTTGCAGTTGCTGTGTTTTAGAGGTATTTGGCGGTCGAACATGGTTTAGAACATTGAGGTGCTGTAGAGAAATGACATGAACGGGATGGAATCCCTGTTGGTGCTGAGTCAGCTTCGTTGGCTGGGTCACGTCCGACGAATAGACGATGACCGTATTCCAAAGCAGATGATGTGTGTACGGGTGAAAGTAGGTAAGAGAAATCCTGATGGTCACAAGCGGAGGTACCAGGATGTTGTGCACGTAAGTCTTTCACGT
>QNGE01000431.1:5988-17301 GCA_008508345.1 Paragonimus westermani
TTCCGAATTCTGGGGAGGTATAGTTTTCTGCCGGGCAGTTTGGTGGGTTTCGGGGGTGGTAACTCTGAAGACGGTTTTGCGCAGTGTCGGTACCCACAATTCTCGTGCCTGTGTCTGGGGCGCCGGTCGTTGGAACGACCATGCAGACGGTGCCTCCGCTTTCCACAACAGGCACAGGGGTCTGAGTGGCTACTTCAAGAGCAAAAACTACGACTGTTCTGCCAAGATTTGTGACTCAGTCTCAGTCCGTTGTTCGCGTCTCGCTCTCTCTTGCCGGGAGCGGTCGAAAGATACGCCTCTCAGATGAGCGTTGGCGAACTTCAAAGCCTCTGTTTTCCCAACAACTACCTCGGGGCTGAGCATGGCTGGGAAAGTTACCAAAGGGCCAGGTGACATTTTGGTTGTCTCGGCCCGCAGCCTACTCGCAAGTACCAGGTTTGTGGCATCCGGGTAGAGGGAGTCCCTAGGACAGTTTTGGCTAGCTCGGTTAGAGAAGAGGTTGTAGGAAAGCGACTCCACAAAACAACGCTCTCTACCCTGAGAGCTTTCCCCCCATTTTTACCGCCGCCTCCTCTATGTGTGCAATTGATAGGGCAACTGCTTTCTTGGTAATTGCAACACCAGGAAAAGCAAGCGCCATATACTCATTCAGGGAGTGTAGTTCCAGTTTCACTTCGGACAGAATCCGTTGGTACTCCTCTATCTTACTCACCGTGGAGTAAACGGGAGGAGATACAGAGCTAAGGAGAGTCCCGCATTCACAGTTGCAGGCTTTTGTGCGTCACCACTCGAGGTGGTGCGTGAAAGACCAGTCAGCTGCGGAACGGTGCTTTAGCTTTCGTTGAACCTGCAACTCATGCAGATGTAAATGAGAGATGAGGACGCTAGCTATTTGTAATGGTGTTCGTTGAAACCAGTGCACTTGAAGTGACATCGCTTCTGACACTGGGGGCACTGCATGCCGTTTTGTACGGACATTTCACATCCATACCGACCGCAGACGCTTGCTGATACAGACTGTGCCTGTTGAGTCTTAGCACTCCTAGATGTGACACGGGTCACTGTCGACAAGGAAGAGTAATATGCCATAAAGGGCAGTTAGTTTTGAGTGATTCACAAGAAACGAAACAGATACGATAAAGCGTGGAGAAAAATCAGATACTACGTAGTGCGAATGATTCCATAAATGAAGAATTGTTGTTATTCAATAACGAATAACAGTAGTCATATACAGTTTTTGATGCACACAGCACCATAAAACAGAAATATGATTAGACAGTGACAGCGAGAATATTTGAACCAAATTTCGACTTACGCGCGCGTGATTCCGCTTTCCATTCTTGGTTTCACTCATATATCCCGCACGAGAAAACATTCCATCCCGGTCGGACATTCAAAATCCTGCAACGGTTGGGCATATCGCAAGCTCCTCAAAATCCTGCGATATTTTATCGGAGAATGACATCCGGTCAAGAGGTCCATCCGTTCCCCGCAAAAGTATATACGTCCCCAACTTCCCCCCATGACTTAAAATTTTCCTGTACATTTCGCCGGAACTATCTGCATGGAATAATTATCAAATTCTTTGCCAATACCTCCCCTCGTCCTCCAAGCATCTCTTTTCTGGCACGACCTCGAGCAAATGGGTCAACGATCACCTTGTTTTGTCGCAATTGAGATAACAAATCAACTACTTTATCGAATTTTGTAGATCCCAAGTACTATCGTCTCGGAAGTGTGTACCTCACGAGCCTCTACTTAAAACTGAATTTTCCCCTCATATGATGTCCGTTTTGTTGTCCTATTCACATAGCTGACTCACTGCACATTTTATAAATTTGGTGTTCAAATGTGTATGCTTAAAAATCTGTACGTCGATCAAGCTTTCCTGAGCGTGTTTCTCACAAATGCGTCAAGAAACATACCATTATTATTATTATTGTCACTATTTGATGTCTTGTACTCCTAGAACTGACCAAAACTATCAGGTTCAAGATTAATCTTGTGAAAAATAGTGCTTTTAGACTTGCCCATGAACAAGTAAACATGTCTATAGTCAGCAAATACAGGTGTCAGTATGCACGCTAATTAGTAATAATCTAACCCCCCTGGTACGCTGTTACTCTATTTTTTATGCTTGTTGAAAAATTACGTGCGCAGTTTTAAATCGCTATGCAAAAGCTGAGCATACCAGAACAGTTTAAAATATATTCAATCCGTTTGTCTCATATGACTACATGAAAACCTCACGTTACAATTCATGCTTCTTCTCCCCCTCCCTGATAGACCACCTGACTATCTTCCCGTGTTGTCGGACATTCTTCTCATTCTATTTGTCGATCGCTTAGAGAAATTCGACATTTCGATCAGACAGTAATCATATACTGGGAAAAGTTTATAATCGATCTTCTTTCACGTTATATCATAACGGCTGTTTGCAAGCGTTATATATTTCATTGATTAATGCAACGCTATTGATGTTGGATGCAAGATTTCGCCAAAAAGTCACACTCCATTGTTCGTCATGGTGACATGATTTCGCTTTTCAGTGCTGATTCCAAAAATATATCTCACACGAGGAAACATTCCGCCAAGTCCGGACGCTTAGAATTCCCTATTGGTTGGATAATTCATGAGATCTTCAAAACTCCGTCAATTGTGAACGATTACCGAAGTCCAGTCGAGAGACGCGTTCACAGCTCCGCAAAAGTATGTTTTCTTACCATCTCCCATTAAGAAGAAATATTCTACATATCTTTCTGCGACTGTCTACACAGACTAATGACGTAATTCTTTGACAGTTTATCTTCTCCATTCCCAACTCACCTCTTCTTGGTAATACCTTGATCAACAGGCCAGTGATCACCTTGTGGAGTGCAGATTATTGTAAGCACTCAGCATTTTTTTATGGATTTTCGAAGATTTTAAGAACTATCATCTCAGAAGCATGTTTAGTGCGTACGTGCACTAAATTAACGTTTCTTTATGTATACGCAAAAATACCAGACGCGAAACAAAAATAAAGATAATTGCAGAGACCTAAAATATATTAATCGATAATTACAAATGGTCTCGATCAGCGCTAGACGACGCCGATACGTGAAATAGCTAGGGAAGCTAAGGATCCGACAGCCAAGCGCGCGAACAAGCCGGAAGAGGTGTTTAGCGCACATACGCCGAGAAGAATGCAAACGAACAAACGCGATCTCATGCATCAGGTGGACGGCAGGCAAAGGTCTTCAAGGTCTTGTCTACAGTGTGAACTAATATTTTAGGGAGGATTTGACGCATCATACAGCAGGCAGACCGGGGGGTATCTCCAGGTCACTACAAATGTATCTCAAATTTTTCTGCTTAAGCAGGGATTCTCCTCCCTGATTATGTTTGTTTTGTTGCTGTTCACATAATTGACTTGTTGAACAATTGACAGTTATGGCATGCACTTACGTATATGGCTTTACAATGTGTACACCGATTACTCTCTCCTGAACATGCTTCTCGCAGATGCGTTAAGCAGCATACCATTATCCTCATTATTATTATTAAAGCCGGCATCACCCCTCTGACAACTAAATTTGACTTAACTTCAACTACCCTGAAGCCCACAACAAAGACCAAGTATCAATAGTTCCCAGGTGACGGAGGTTAACTTCTCAGTGCAAAAACACATCAAAGTCCCTAACGATACCAGCTCACTACAAGTGGATATCTGCAAAACACCCGTCAGAAGTTAATATAGCTCGCTTGTTAGCAAACGAAGCTTTATTTCGTGCCGCTGAAATCGGTGTCATTTATTGTACTGAGAGCAGTCGTCTCCTTCTCAACATCGACGCATCGAAAGCCACCGTCGGCATAGTTCTTCGGGTAACATTCACAGTGGCTACCGGCTGCGACAACCTATTTCAGCCTGCGGCATTCTGTCAATATGCGGCTGTAGGTTTTCCATCGATTCAGTATGGGAGCATGTCATTCTTATGCTGTTGGATTATTCCCGATCAGCCATGATGAAATAAACATCAGCTTTGAATAAACATCGTCATTCCCAAACGTAGTATTGACAACAGCACTACACAGCCAGGAAACCATCGCCATACGACAATACTCTGGGGGGAAAACAAACGTAGCTACCGTCAAGAGTGTAATTGGACTACTAGTGTTTAGGGACATGAACTGTTTTGCTGATAATCCCAAACTATGTACTCAAGAACAGTGAGTAACTAAGAGATCTCCAGTATCTCCTTCTTTAACCAACCGTTATTGATGAATTTCAACGAGAACTTTTAGTCAAGGATTTAACTCACCAGAAGCTCGGTGGCACTACCTGAGTGGCAGTTTGTTATAGTAGAATAATATAAGGTTCACGTCTCCCTGCAGAACATCAGTCGTACAGATTGCAAAGTCAGGTGGCCAATGAAGTCAGTATATAGAGTATGACGCAACTTGATTACCATCCGTCGCAAAGCCACCAACACACATGATAGTGCTAGGTATATCTGCTTGCCGTAAATGGGTTGGTATTAGAACCGCAACTTTGAACTTACGAGGAGATTTTGACAACCAAAGAAACAACACCAAGAGTCAAGGATTACGTTACTGAACAGAAGTTGATGTGAATAGTTTTATTTGAGTCCAAATAGAACGGGCGCCCAATCTGGTGTCACTGACACTAATGGAACGGGGAAGCACTAATACTGTCGCATTTAATAAAAAGAATTCGGAAACTATTCATATATACGAACGAGATAACCAGTGAGACTCTGCCAAAAGGGAAAGAAAACCTGTAAAATATCGGTCTACCTCATGAACCCCTCGCTTCTTCATACAATTGGTGCTCACACTTTCGTACTTGAAGGAGGACACGGTAGCTCAGAACTAGAATTTGTAATCACAGACAAATCATTAGCGCAACACCCTGAAATCAAATGGGTCTCAAGGTGTAGAATCTACTCTGGGTTCTACTTCAGAGGTCAGCTGGGTACCAATAGAACCAAATACCCTGAAGTTAAATCAACCATAAAAACCGCAAACAGATCGGTAACATTTTTATAACAGAAAATACATGAGTATCAGCAAACACATATAAGTAGATATATGAAGTTAATATGAAATGTCACATACGTTCGAAATGGTACGTTCCAAGAGAGTTTTCGACCGTCAGCGGTCAGGCTCAAACAGAAAATGTCCAAATTAAAGTTGGCAACCAAGCGACCTTCATGCGGGCATAATTATGTTATCAAACATATCACTCAGAAAACGCAGGGAATAGGCGGAGAGTGAAAAGAAAGTCCAAAAGGACGTTGTGCAGGTATATGATTAGGAATTGCGCAAGTCATGGAACATTTTAGCATTCAGCATGAGCTTGGCCTGGAAGGTGTTGGTAATATCAGATCATTTTTTGAAAACACAGAGGCGCTAAGTAGCAGAGGCCACCAAAACTGTGAAAGACGAATGGGAAGCTGGATTTGTTGAATTCCGTTCCGTACGTTTGTCGTTCGATGTTCCATACGACGTCGAACGGCGACTTCGCTGAAACACGCCCGGTGTACTTTTAGAAACTTGATTCTTATCTTGGTTTTATCTCACTTCTTCCTGTATGTGGCGAAAAATCGTGACTTATACCATGGCCGCACGCACACTGTGTTCTATTCCATCGCACCTCATATTGCGTCCTTTATGAAACTTCCTCATTTGGAAACGTTTGGCACGCTTTAATCTTCATCCACACACGATTGCCTTAACGAGCTCATTTTCCCGTTGGCTGGTAGCTGTCTGCAAACTCGTTTTTGGTCGCCGCATTTTGAACGCCTTTTCACTTTGGGTAGTTTGGGCAACCGATTAACCCAAATTTATCGTGAAGGATCAATTTTGTTGTAACTATGTTAACAAAACCGTGTGACTCCCATTTATTTCAGTCGCTCCTTCTGATGGCTCTTCGGACTCAGGAGGTGGTTTAATGAACCCGTCTGTCTCATTCACCTTTCTCAGGAGCGTGGACTACGCCCCAAGGGGTGTATTATCCTACATTGCCTCACCTGGTTCAAAAATTTCCGCGCTACGACCTCGTATGTTCCCACCTGGAATATTTTGAGCAAGCGTGAGCTTCATGAGTAAAAAGATGTGATCGGAGACATGCGTTCAGCGCGCGGCCACCCGTTGTGTAAGGTTACTGATGAGCTTATCCTACATGGACAAACTAAGGAAGGCAGGAGCGTTCAGGTTACAGTGTCGACGTGAGCCAGGGGATATGGATGAAATTTATACAACGATAAAGAGATCATCATATGTTCTTACAGTGCGATAGTCTGCTTGCACAAAATGCATTTCCTCAGTTTTCTTACAGTCTCATGACCTTCTACTTGGAACAGATCACCTGACCCCATCCTTAGCACGAGATCCAGCTATCTGAATAGTATCAAGGACGAGCTACCACACCAATCGTGAGACCACGAGGACTGCGGTACACTTTAAAACCAAATCAGTTGGATACTTTGAGCCCTCAGCACCGTCATTTTCGGAAGACGTAGTAGTTGTCCACTACACTCTACTTGAACCAATTCATCCTTTTGGTTGTCCGCTCTGACTCACCTGCGAGACTATCATTGTAGCTTGGTAGGTAACTCCGCAAGCTTTGTTGTAAAGACTATGGTTTTTTGTACATGCTCTTCGTTGTTAAGAAAAATCGCGAATATAGATCATCAGGGCGGGATCTTTTAAAAGCATTCAGAGACACAGTTGACATACACCGTATCAGAGTGCAATAACCAATTTTCAGCGCATTGGCCGCATTGTAGAGTTCCCGATGTGAAAGTTAAACAGGCATGTCAAACGGCTTAATGGCATGCAAGCACACCCGTCGAAACATGCGAAAACATTGCTCTGTTTATCTATACTCCCCCTTTTTGACTGAGAGCTGGGTAATAATTTTGTTGCGCATTACAGCCAGTACACAAGATAAGCAAGCAAATTACGTCTGTCCAGAAGGTAGGCAGGTATGTCCGTCAGACTCTAGTGCGTCAACGTATGCTCGTATGCATCAACGCAGAGAAGGTGCAAAGCAGAGCGTAGTTGCTCAGCCCTCCGATCATCGAATGCACCGGGTATGGCTACAGCTTTCAAGTCAATTTTGGTCTCAGCCAACACAGGAGGCATGCACATCTTATCAGATGCAGCCGGGAGGAGATTTATTGCGCGAAAGCCGCCGGATCAGACTGCTACCTGCAGGAATCACTTGACGAGATAGTTCAGTCGTGCTACACTCAACGCGAACTTCATCACCGGTTCCTCTCACAATCCTTCTGCCGTATATTCTACCTTTCTTGTTTTGTACCTCTGACTGAACCTCGACCCATATGCCCGTTTAATCGCTTCGATATACTGGTTGTGTGAATAGCCGTTTGTTTATTATTGTGATTTGCCTTTGTGGTGTGTGCATCGTCTGTTCAAATCTTGGTTCGCCTCTGTTGTTTTTCAACTCTCTGTTCGGCAAAAATTGCAACCTATTCCACGGAAACGATCCTTTGGTTTGAACAACTGATATCTTCCACTTAATCACTCCGACATTTTGTTCAGTAGTGCAGAAGCATTGTGACTGAATCTAGTTTTGATTAGTTTGAATCGTTGATTCACTGCCATGCGCTGTTAAGTGTTTTCCTGTACACGGTGTCCCAGTGGCAACTTGATGACTACTCCGTCCACTTGGTGGCCCTAGATTGTAACAACTAAGTTGAGCTCAGAAGAGATCTGACAAGAACATTGTCGCGTTTGGGAGCCAAAATGCTGTGTCCACGCTTTTCATCGTAGCAACATCGATGGGACGCTGAATCACCACTCTCACAATCTGAAAGAGACGTTGATGACCAATTTATCTTGGGTGCGTTGAAGTCGCTCGCAATACGATGATCAGGGAGGCGCTTAAGCTCTAGGAAACATTCTGGGATGTTAAGAAAAGCGTCATCATCCGTAGCGCTGCATGAGGTAGAGTGGTAGACATCGTCTACTAAAAGCTTGCCTTAGATGTGCAGTGCTGGACGTTTCCACAGAGCATCACGCTTATCGGAGGACGGGAAACTTCCCGCGACGGTGGATGTTGGCAGACTCCCTCGTGAGAACTCGGCACTGTAGACGGAATGCCCAGAGACGTTTCGTTCACTGTCACACTTTTCCATTGAAAGCTAAGTGTCCGTGGGAGCGAATATAAGTTGCGTCCTGAGCAATTACTATGACTTATAGCAGCTCGCTAAATAAGCTCAGGTAGTTTGTATGCATGCAACTGTGAGCCAATTACTCCCTTGACCGAGCGGGGGAAAAGCCAGATAGATGTGGGTGGCAGCTTGAGAAAGGAAGGCAATAAATAAAAGAGAAGACGCGGTGGTAAACCCGCCGTGATCGCTCTTCGCTGCTCGGAAGCTGTGGCATCTCTCTTGGAATGAGGCAGTCGCTTTACTATGGCTTTTGTTTCAGTGAGCGTTTCTGTGGGATGCGTAGTTTACTTCTGGTTTGTCGCGGCGGATGCCTCATTGGCCATTCCCTCCCTCAGCACTTCATAAAGTTGGTTTGCTCTTTTCCAAACCAAAATATTTATATAGGTTTTTGTGCGAGAACCAGTTATATGTCAGTCAAACTTGAGTCAGCTTGGAAGGCCTACTGGAGAAGCCGACCGAATGCGCACCTATCAAAGAGCAGGAGGAACATACTACATACCTTTCGGGTTACAGGCTTCACGAAGAGAACAGTTCGTAACCCATGCAGTGAGAGCCACACGTGTTGGAAGAATAAATGTTGACAGAGGTGCGAGTCAATTGCTCAGACCGTATCTAAGCAAACCCTGGGGTTTTACTAACAGTGATCGAGGAGGAACTTTGGGGTCCGTGTACTCTATTGGAGACGGGAAGGAAGTTAGGAAAATTAGGAGGACTGTGACGTTTGATTTCATCTGAAGCTCAAGGTCTGTTGTGATATGTGCCCTGGTTTTGCCCACCGGGGGCCGCTTTTGTCGGTGTTGTACGGAACTGCTAATTGAGATGCCGGTTATGACATCACATGCGAGTTTCAAGCGGTGAATTTTGTCGGACGCTACATCGGTGTTCAAAGTGATGGGCGCCGTTACGGGTGAATCAACTGACCTTTGTTGAACTTCGGAGCTTAGTTTGTTGGTGGCAACCAAACTGGTAAGATCTGAAGGGAACGACTCACCAGAAACTGACCTGGCCGGGTTGCTTTGATGGAGTGCAGATGGAACCGGCCTTACAATGCTACTCTTCTGTCGCGCGGGGCTTGATCCCTCAGGTTGACAGAAACCTCCTCTTCTTAAGCCAAAGGCGGCGCCACTATCATTTTACGGCAACATGTTTAGAAAGGGCAAGACGAACAGATCTGCTGGCGGAGACTGATTCTTCTCTCTTATCCAAGAGCACAGTACCCCCAAGGCCCTTGTCGTTGGCGAGATTTATGTAGAAGTTGCACTCATAAACGGTGACACTTAGGAGAATCTTGCATGGGCACTTTCACAGGCTCTTTCGGACGCCCACACACGTGTTTTCAGCCTAGCTCTAAGTAGACAGATCATAGAGAGGAAAAGATTGTGAGATGGTGAGCAGAATATGCTGGTCCTCCTTGATGCCACTACGCTCAAAGTATTATCAGCAGAGACATTCCTGGTACTGCATGTCGTCCTGAACAACCATTTGGCACGGAAAACGACCATATCAGCTAGAAGTCTGCGGTCCGTCAGCACTGTGGGGTCTGCTGCGTGCCGTTATGCAATAAATCAGGAAAACAACGCTGCGGCTCAGTTACAATTATAAACCGATAAATTAACTTGACATTGACTATAACCATTGAAAAAGGGCAACAATAACCGTATGTGGAAACTGATGCTCCGAACACCGGGGCACGGTAAATTGCAATTGATTAATTGTCGTGCCATTCGATAGAGGGCGATGACAATTGTGTGCAGATTGTGATGCACATGGCACCAATTAGGCAAAGCTATGAGTAGAAAATGACAACGGGATTTTGCATCATATTTCCGGTTTCCATCAGATTTGTCAATTGCTGAGTGTTGTTACTCATGTAGCGTCCTGAATCTGACAAACAGCTTGCTCCGAATTTCCCCTTTTCACATGCTTGCGACCTGGTTTTGGTGTCACCGCTAGTCCTTCGTTTGGGCAAAGCTGTATAGATTGCTGTTCAATGTAAACATAACATAACATAATAACATAATAGTATTAGTCGCGCTAGGTTTGTTAGTCTGTTGAAGCCCTGACTGATATAGTCAATTTAACTTGTTATCCTTGTACCAGCCCACATTTTTCACTTCTTCTGCGATCAGTTTACAGAATATATTGACATATTGACCCAAATGGTGTATCACGGTATTGGAGCGGACATTGTCAGTTTCCATTCCAGGAAGGCATTTGTTATGTGAAATCATAATGTACTAAACAAACAGGGAGCCTTAAAAAATCTCAGCCTAACTGCACACCTGGCTTCAGAACATTTTTTGCGAGCTATTTGCTGTGAGGATCCATGAAGAATACTCTACCATACACCTGGCGGTTGAGTGTGTACTACAGAGCCTCATCCGTGGACCACCGCTAGTTCGTGAGTTATAAGATGTGATTATTGTGCAGCGTGGTTTCTTGGCTTGTGCAGACAGTATGAAAATCCGCAAACGAGCACGAACATTAGGGGGTGTGGACATCTTCTAGAGTGAACTTAGAGGATTTTACGTCATGGTGACAAAAGACGACTTGACCTCCGATAGGGATGAATGTACTGTCTTTTGTGTTAGCCGCAGTGCCAAAATCACTGAATAGACGGGATGGGTCTCGTATGTGATTTTACTCTAAAAGATCTGGGTGTTGGTCCCGAACGTCTACCAACTCGTCGGGCCACCATTAGCCCCAGTCCTAAAACATGTCTTGTTCCGGTTACGTCGCTGCAACCAAAGGCGAAAGGCGGTCCACAGTGACTTTTGGGATGTCCAGAATTAAAAGTAACAAGCAAACAAGCAGCAGCAGCTGTTAGGACTTCATTCTATCGCGATCTCTTCGAACGGTATCGTTGATAGCCCTTCCATGACGATCCAACGCATAATTTTGGAGGCCAGTTTTGCTGTGATGCGGAATAAATTTCGAACCAGCCGAAATATAAACAGCATGGCACCAGCCGCTCGAGTGATATGGATATGGTTGGCGGCATCCGATTCGGATTGGCCTGTCACAGTGACCGAAGCCAAAGGACGCCTGCGCTTATCCATCACTGCAACTGGCTTGCGCTGCACCAATTGCAGTTCCACCAACACACCACATA
>QNGE01000431.1:22804-117122 GCA_008508345.1 Paragonimus westermani
CAAACTATGAAAAGCCAGGCAGACCATTCATCATTCAATGCACCAACAAAGCCGGAGAGAAGAATGGATAGAAGTCCACAGACACTCACGCATCTGCTTTTTGTCTGGCTGCTCCCCATCGGCCAATCTGACAAGGTTGAACCCGCAAGGACCGAAGTCACAGTCAGCACAGCCCTCCGGATCAAAACAGCACGCAAGCCTGACCACCACGCCAAGGTAGTAGAAAGGGTCAGGAATATGGTCTGGATATGGTACAGTAAATGCAGTCAGTTACTGTGTAACCTCTATGTGGATTTCTGCGAGCTGCCTGACCCGGTGAGCAAGGAGACATTGTGCGGGGTGCTCGGTAGATCTGATTGTCTTGGTACTCTCACTGATATCGTCAGAAAGTTGGAAGTAGAGGTGGAGGCGAAAGTGAGCCCCTAAGGATCGATCTCTGGTAGTTGGCACAGCAACTGGCGTGGAGTAGATTTATGTCCATACACAAATTCTGCTAAACTCACGTTACTGTTAATGCTGAAAGTGGTTTTTAGAGAGCTCATAACGATGTGGGAGTTGTATTTCGCATGGACAGCCACCTTCTGAATATTCCGTGCACCAGCACACCCAGTTAGCTGCATAATTCGATAACGCCGTAATTACATCCAGAAGTTCGGCTCCAACGGCAAAACCGCTATTTTGCGACGGTGTTCTCCACAGTTGGTCCGTTTGACAACACATGCAAGCGGTTTCCTTTCTATTAGTATTTTCCGGAATATCAAGGATTGTTTTCATGCAAGAAATCAGCAATAGTGTAGATACTGTGGGTGGCTTCACAAACGTCTGCTACTTGGGTAGTAATTGGTCGAATAATGTGCACATACACCACCAGTTTTGAGCCCGTGTGGAGTATGCCAACACTGAGTTCAGATGTCCCGAGAGGCACGTTTGGAAGAATTATACCTTTAAAATGTGTATAAATCTGACCACTTACCGCCCAGCTGTTCTGTCTATGCTGTTGTTGGACACTGTAGCTGGTGGATCGAAAAAACGGTGAGAATATTCTTCCTGTTAACCTAGTCTTACGCACGGTCTGGGCTGGATATATGTATCTTGTAATGGGCAGAGGGCAGAAGATTATACGTAACTATCTATAATATACATATACATCACCTGGCATCGAGCGTGGTTCTACAAATTCAGTAATGAAAACTAAAGTATATGACGACTCACGACCAGGTTTGCAAACGCACACAACATTGCAGCGTAAACATGGCAAATTGTCCGAGTGATTCCAGCGGAAAATATGTAGTGGGTTACAACCTCCCATACAAAGGATGCGGTAGACTATGATAGGAATGGAAAAAAACAGCAAGTAGAGTACAGGTCAGCTGTTTACCTCCGATATAGTGTTTATGGAAGTGAAATGAATTTTGGCGTATCAAACAGCTAGGAGCGAGAGCGAATGTTGCAAACAGACGGGTCACGTAAAATTACGGGACAGATGCATACTTCTGTGAGCCTGTGAGCAGAATGAAGTTAAATGTGAAACTGGGAATCACGATAGCAAACTAATCTGTGGTGGCTCATTTTCTTCCATCCGCGGTGTCTGAGGCGCATATCGACTGTTCCATGGTCGACATGGTTCCGGACACTGGGTTACTTCTCCGAGCGTAAACGGATGAAGGTTTCACTGCGATGCTCGGCCTACCCTTCTGGCTAGGACACGTTCTTAAGATGGACGACGAGCCCCTTCTTAGGCATACGTTATGGGACCAGCTAAAAGCAAGAAAGTAAACTACTGGTGACTGGAGGTTGTCACCAGCTTATTCAAATGATTCCTTAGCTTTTCGATAATGACTTCAGGCCGTAAATTAACTTGCCTCAGAACGCAACTACCTGAAGGGACCTGATCCGTACTTGTGTTTGAAGTTCCAATGGGCGACAGTTGTGCTGCGGGTGACATAAATCGTCCCCACATGGTTATATGGCGTTGTGCTGAATACGGCCGCGAGTGCGCTGACTGTCTCGTTCTGTCAGGCCACCACCGTGCTCACAGCTCACCGGCAATATAGAAGACAAGAGTACATTAGATGAGATACGACAGATGCGGTGCACCCATTCTCTGCTTACTGTCACACAAGGACTACCGTCGTTTGTTGCACCACCCACTTCGTTCGGGAACCTGGGCTTTGGTAGCGTTCTGCCCGTTTGAGTATACAGCCTCGTTGACACTGTGTATGGCAAGCGTCCTGTTCTCTTTCTCCGACTTACAATTTTTGTCTTTGACTACCCTGTTATCTAAGATGCGATAGTGTACGCTCATGTAATGGACAATTTCGACTTTATATTTTTGTTAACTTTATTACGTGCTCCGACCTGCCTATTAGTGTTTCACTATTTTACTGATTCAGAGAGATGAAGGTTTCACCTTCTCATTAGCCCATCAACTGGCTGACGAACATCAGCCGGTTGGATGAAGAGGCTTCGCTCACAGGCCTCTTGGTCTTATTCATTTGGGTTTACACTGAGTGCGTGGTGTGTGAGTGCAAGCCTAAGGGGTGCGGCGCAAGTCTCTTTTGGTGAGTGCCATGCACAGATGTGCTTTGACCTTGATGAACGTGACAAGACGGGTCGAAACGGATGCCGCCAACCAAGAGCGCAAACGAAAATATTGAAAGAAACGTCAGTTCATGCATCACTCATCCCAACACTGCGAGTTTATACACTGAAAGCTACACATATGTACATTCCATATCACGGTTTCACTAGACAGTGCTCTTGTGTAACATGTAAGTTAGAATTGTTAGGTCACACACCGACATATCTTCCATCGGAAAATGCTGTAATCATCACACTTTTAGAGGCGTAAAGGGCTTTTGATCGTGCGCTTCATAAACACCTCCTGAAAAGTATCGTCTTTTGGTATACAAGGTCCCTTGTATAACTAGCTTTCGTCATATCCTGAATACCGCGCTCAAACAACCAAAATAAGAGAGCGCTGCTTAACAGCAAAACCGGTGATTAGTGGATTGACTCAAGGAAGCGATCTGGAACCGTTGCTTCTCTCCACTTATGTAAATGGTGTATGCAGCGTCATTAGACATGGCAAGCTCCTGTTTGCTGACGATATTAAAATCGTTTAAACATTCTGTTAACCCGGCAACATCGCTTTCTGCCTACGAAATATACGACAAAATCTAACGTCAAACATGACTGATGATGTGCTCAGCGAGCAAATCGAACATCGCTACCTATGAACATTAGTTACCGGTTGTTGGGCATACAAGACAGCTTTGATATTGATAACGCCAGCTCCCTTGGAAATCCAAGGATGCGTTATTCAAACTCTTCTAATTTCTCCAAACAAGTATGTGTTCAGGTAGCAAAAAATGAAGACACCAGGCGGTGTCAAAAAGACGTCTAGTTTACTGGCTGCGAGGCTGGCGCTTCACAAAATTCGTGCGTGACCTCGACTGGAATAACGCATATTCATTTACTATCATCTGCGCGAGTCCGATAAGTTTGCGACACAAAACCTACAACGACCATCTACCAAAAAATTTTTAGGAAACGCCTCTCCATTCACCCCCGAGCAACGCTTGGCACTAAACCACCTCGGTTATGAAGACTGAGACTGAACCTTACAAAATTTTATGTACTCATACATTAGGATGCCATAAGTACACCGTTTACCTACAACCAAACACGATATATTTAAAGGAAAAAAGGCTTGCAGTTATCAACATTGCAGTCTGCAAAAAGATACGCACAAACTTCTTCATTGTAAGATATTTCTGTATTTCGAATAAAACTCCGAATGAAATCAGAGCCAGGAACAACATTCAGCGTTTTTGAGGAGGGCTTGGACAGCCAACTTATGCTTTCAAACACAGTGTCAGTTTCAAATCTTATGTATCCTTTGGTGAAATTTTCGAGTGTTGCCGGGGAAGCATTCAGCCGTTAGCCGCAAATAACGTACATACTCGTCCCCGCGATGGCGCCCCCTTGAAGACAAGCTGTGTGAGACGGTTCGTTATATCCTTGTCATTCATTCACACACCCGTCCAGCATTTGATCTTTCGCATGCTCACGAAAACGTGGAAACCAATATCACTTTATTCATGTGTGTTCATTCATGTACACGCATTGCCCAGATTGCTAGAGAATGTAAAACTGGCGTTCATTAGTAAATCAAGCAGAATGACCTCACAGGGGCCGTACTGAGAATGCGCATATAGAGAATGATCAGGTTTCCAATTCACATGTACATTTTTCCACATGTCATATTCTAGTTATCCTCGTAATCATCAGGTTCATAAGTCTTATTAGCCCTCAGACCATGATTAATGGCAGCCGATAGTAACGGAGTAGTGACTATCATACAACACCCCCCCCACAAATCCGCGGAAAACGTCCATCTCGTATAGCTTACGCAATCGCATCTAAACCTTGATTTCGCCTCCTTGTTCTCTCCCCTGCCTCAAACCCTCCTTGATAACCACCCAACAACTCTTGTGCGTTACGAAATATGGATTTCAGTTCGAACATCGGTCTTATAAAGCGAATGGACGTCAAACTCCTGACGGAGTTTTGATGACTACGTGCCAATCATTCTAGAGGTAGCTGCCGATTACTCAATCATCGCGAGGTACCATGACAACTAGTCGGCAGCGCCACATATTCTAGTTCTCAACGCAGTTGTCAAGATCGCATAAAGTCTTTGTCGAATAAGATCACACACACTATTTATCATAGTAAATGTGGTCACTTCACATTTTTCCGTTTAGTACGTGATGTTGCGTTCATTTTCGTAATTCCACAAACATCCGTCGCGTGAGGAAATCTTTTGTCACGAGTGAACGCACAGAACCATCTCTTGATCAAACGATTTCAGAGGTTATCAACTTTTGGACGGTCTTCAGCAATCCACGAAGTCCTGCTTTGGAATCCGGCCAATCAATCGCCGGATTTTTGAAGTCTCCATCCTCCCTCGCCATAGCCGGCTTATTTCAACAATATCCCGACGCTCTTTATATCTAGTAATGACAGAGCACTCTGAGGATGCATTTGTACGTATTCGAGTGTGCGCTGGGGGATGCAGGCTATCTATGTACACATTTGATGCGGTGACCGTTAATTGGCTGGCGCGTGACAAATTCGATCGTTGGTACTTAGTCCGGCAGTTAACCAGATTTTTCGCAAGATATAGTGAGTGGTAAACCTCAGCGGAGAGCTTTGAGCCACCCTCTAGACGGTTTGCGTTGTGACGCGTTTGGGAAATTCCGTAATAAGCTGCGAATGTTTTAGCTGAAGAATGTAACGAGTCGCGTTCTGACAAATTGTGGAATGCGTCCGCAGTACTTCCGAAATTGGGAGGGCGAAATTCCCGAATGTGTAGTGTACAAGCAACGATACGTTTTGAGTGTACTGTACTAGGAAGAGCAGACAAACGGGTGACATAAAACACAGATAAGTATGTTGTGTTTTCTCCGTATGGCGGTATGGTGTTTCAGGTTCGAGGATTTCCAGTGTCCCTTCGTTATTCATTTTTCGTAAAAGGACGGAGTTCTGCGTATTTCCCACAGTTACTTAGTTCACAACCACTGGATAATATCGGTCGATCCGTGAGTATATCCAGCTCAACGTATGCTGAAGAGTACGGCGAAGATAGCTGTTTGTGGGCCGTTGGATAGTTTTTATAAAACCACGGAGACTTGAGTATGATATAGTGATGAATCATAGTGATGTTATGTTGTCAAGGCTGATGAGGCGGCTACGAGAACATCCCGACTGCATTTTGTAGAGCAAACAGAATACTTCCGAAGCCGCGGGACCTGTGTACGTGGAAACGGACGACAAGGGCAGGCCATTGGTGTTGTCATTCACCACCGAAAGGCTTCAGAAACTTCACGTAAGTTATGGAAGTGTTATTTTGGCGGATTCCACGGATGAGTGTAACAACGGAGCCCGCCAGTTATGGCGCGGTGCTGTTGTGCATTTCACCGGCGATGGATGAAGCGTTTTTCATAGCTTACTTCTCAATAGATGCTCGATTCATTACGAGGTCATGTTGGAGATCGTTCAGCAGCCGTCGCAACCGAAAGATTTTCGGGCGATTGTGGTGGACAGGCATTTTACACAGCTAGTATGTTTAGGAGAATACTTTTCTAATGCCAAGGTCTTGTTCTGTTCACTTCATATGAAGAAGAATATAGTTGACAGTTGTGGGCAGTTGAAGGACAAATCTCCGGATGAGAAAACTTTCACGCTGAATAACTGAGTAACCTTCGGTATTGCAAGTCAGAAGAGGAGAGCAGCGTTTATAATCGCAACATGCAGATCTGTTAAAACGTTCAAACGAGGAAGACTATGAAAGACGTGGCAGCGTGCACCAGGAAATGGGAATAATAATAGGTGGGAGGTGGTCGAAGGATATATCGAGGGTAATCTGTGACTTAAGTAAAGGTTGTTGAAATGCAGACAACGCACAGGGGGGGAGTCGACAAGAACACGCCTTGAGAACCGTGAGAGCGCCGCCCCTGAATCTTACTGGCTTGAGACACACGCCAACCATCTGAGCACACCGAGTTCGTAGCATTCATTCCTCAAGTTTCACTGGCTACAATCACCTCATACTGCAGACCTATATTTCAGACTCACGCTAGCAACGTCACCAAACAATAACTTGCTATTTTAGTTGGGAGACAGAGAGCTCCTACACTGCCGACGATCAGACTACTGCCAACTGAAATGAAAACAGCACAAGAGGCACCATTCCGCTCCCTTTAATGTCCCATCGCCTGAACAAATGATTTCCAAGCAAGACTAACCTCCGTCGTAACTTACGTTAAAAGTAAGCACCACTTCAAGAAGACTCCTCCATTACGCCACCGATCACCCCCAGGAGGAACACACAATGACAGAACATCCATTAATAATGTGTGACCATTTGCCATTTCCACATAGCTCCCATCAAGCGGAAATTCCAATTACAACATTTAAATGCCTCACATTAGCGATGAAAATCCGCATCCTTCCAGCACACCAGTTCATTCCCAAGTTGTAGCCATAAGCGAGCAAACAAATCACCTCATGTACCCACAATAACTGCACGTACTATTGTTAGATCACATACTGCATATTTCATCCAGCTTGCATCCACCGTACACCTATGCATCCAGCAAATATGTCATACTCCCAATTCCCCCATATCGATCACTTGTAGAAAAAGCATGCAAACCACTAGGGAGTCTATCGCCCTTAAATAGCACTCCTCGGTTCCGCTTCAAATGAGCACCAACAAAATTCTTCACTAATCACGTGAAGTTCTACGGCCGATGACCACCAACCGGAAGCACTCCCTGAACAAACTTGAACTATTTGAAACGTCCACACATAGCTAACCTAATAAAACACAAACTAATATTATATCACATTTTCCTAGCTGAAGCTATGGAACAAACAATCTGTCGTTTTTGTTGCTGCCACGTCATTTCTTGCGCCCTTCATTTGGCAGATTTCTCTTTTGTGCCATCATTTAATTCTTCATCGTTTGTATCTCCTGTTGTTATGTGTAATGATTGCGCACATCACAGAGTTTTCATATCATTCTTCGAAAAATTTGCATTATCAATATTACGATAAGTGATGTCCGCTTTTGGTCACACTCTGTTTCGCATTATTATTTTCTTGGCCATGTGTTCTCGTTCTTTTCAATCCACTGGTTCGTGATCTACTTCGTTGATCTGAATTTCAACTAGTTTCTTGTCTCATCGGCCTGACATTTTTCTCTCTCACTTTCCACCCTCCAAAGTTGGTGATAATACATGTGGCCAGCGCGCCAAATTTTTGCCTCCACTGCCGCGCGTAAAATTCGACAGCTAGCTGCAAACCAGGTATTACTTTGTCAAACTTTTTCAATCTCATTCGTCGTAGGAACGTGTATTGTATTCAACTGTTCTAGTTGTTTATAAGAAATTCGCCGGCACTTGATCTACCCTTGCATCATGACCACCCTCCGAGTGCCCTTTGGCCATATGTTTATCGATTATTTAAGTCGGAACCTGATGTTTAGAATACGCTCGACAGGTGGCCAAAATATCGTCCGTGCAACTATTCTGTCTGTCGGCACAAACAAAAATTCTCTCATTATTTTGTTTTTTTCGGTGCTGGTAACTTTATCTAGTATTTCTGCAAAAACCACGATGTTGATGAAGTCCTTCAGAACGATCCAAAAACCAGTATAACATAGATGAGTAGAAAGCATATTCCATCCGAAAATACCGTCCTTATTATGACCAAACCGTCTTCGAGTGAAGCGTAGAGAAATAACTACCACTGAATTCAAAGCACGATTTCGTCGAAGGTTCCGCTGTACGATTTTGTAGCCGATAAAACGAGCAAAACAATCAGCTGCACACCTCCAGTGTAATGGAAAGCACAACAATAAAACCGTGCCGTAAATCAACAATTGACCGCTTGAAGTTGGATAAACATCACAAGATCAATATGGAAAGTATTCTTACGAGTCCTTTCAGTAACACGAACTTAACAGGGAACGTCCACCCTCCAGGGAGTGGTTTCACTTTTGCGCACGAATGATCGAAAACCTCATACGAAGTGTTTCCAAGTTAGAGTTGTGGTGAAGTGGTACACATGAAATTTTCAAGTCATGTATGAAAAGCGTCTTATTTCAGTTGGCGTAATAACCTCTGGCATCACAGAGTTTTAATTCACTTCCTGAGGTTGAATCTGCCTGGCTGCAGACGATGAAGACACTTTCATAAGGATATTCAAGAAGACATACCTGAAGTTTGAGAAAAATTCGGGTAACTTGCGCATATTTTGACGGGAAACTCACACAGGCGTCCTCAGCAACACTGTTCAGGCAGCTACAAATGCTAAGAGCATGCAGGAGTACAACCCCGAGCAGGCTGTTCATGTGGACGTGCAGTGTACAAATATTTACACCATACAAGTCAAACAACACACTTCAAACGATAATGATTTCATACAGCTCATGTGACCACAAGTTTTAGTTTCCCAACCTATAAATTTGCAGCGTCCCGGGTCGTCCACCATCGTACTTATGGATACCCGAACGAAAAAATACACCGTGTCCACGCAAAAGACGGCCAGATAGGTAAGCTTAATGTATATCTCAAAAATAGACTTTTGGCTTCGAATAGTGAGCCGCATACCTGCGACTCGATTAATCATTTCCAGTGAGATTGTGAAGTGAGTGTATGTCTACGGGAATTATGGGGGTAGAATGCGTTGACATGACCTAGGTAGTCTACGTACGCGACACAGCAAACTACACGATCTCAACAAACCCATTAAGTTGCGAGATTTATTAGGAATGGATGACAATTATTGCTTTCTACTACGAGAGAAAGTGCTCAGGTTTTTCATGTTTTTACCTAGAAGTGCCTTTCACTTGTGCCGTAAGTATGGAGATGTTATTCTCGGTGATGCCACACATCAGTTAAATTGTGGCGGATTCATACTTTGAGGTGCTTTGTTGCCTGATGTAATTGAAGCGAGCCCTATATTTTTTTCTCGCTGATGCCCAAAGAAACTACTGTCCGTTGTAGGATGGTCTTTGGACGCCTGTTTGAAATGTTGTCTTCCACTTCTGCTATCCGAACCCTCGTTTTTGATCGTTCAACATCACCTCGGAGGACCATACGTGACGTTTACGTACAACATTTCATTGAATCTGCCGTTGTCACTCACTGAATGATGGGGCTAGACGCTATCGATAGTTGATCAACTTAAGCAAACAGCAAAAGAGCCCTATTTACCAGCGGACCCGAAATGTGGTTTTCACTGCAGGGTGTTACGTCCGTAAGTAGTGAAGGTCATCTATTATATGACAGTTTTATATGACCTGTATATTATATATGTACATATGATACATGTTATATATTTAATACGTACATTATGCATGATACGCATGCAGTCGTGTAATTTTAGTGTGCACATACACACAAACACTCCAATATTCATACACGTATGTATGCACACATGTATACATTGAACGCATACGGATATGTACACGAATATATTTACATATAAATACAGAAAGTGTGAATACATGTATAACGCACACGTCACATATATCCAAATGTATGTATTCATTTCGGTGTATACATATGCATACACTGAAAATAAAGTTGTATACGTCCAATCATTTCCCCAATTCATCTCTGCCTACGTGCGTGTACGTACCAATAGGCACCTACACATTTTGTTATTTTGGGAACATTTTGGAAATTCAGCTGTACGTCAGCATGCACGTATTTGCCCATCTTGATCTAAGAGAACAAGTTAACCAATAAGAAAATTGTTTCAAAGTCATCCGGTGCATTATTGAGTTCCCCAAGTATTTTTTTCTGATATGGATGAGCAGCCCTTCACACCTTTAGTTGGGAACAGAATAAAGGCAACTAGGTTGCACAGTTACCTCTAAAAGGGTGAGACATTTCGTACGGCTCACTAGACAAGGTCACATCTCAAAGGTTGTCGGAAGTTATGTGCAGAGGGGCCAAATGTAAAACTCGGTTATGAGAAGCGCGTGGAAAGAACTTTCCAACAGATCCGGCAGCCGCGGGAGAGACTGCTCGCTGGAATTCTCCCCCAATATCCGTCCCTCGAATGGCATTCGTAACGTCTAGCTAAACCACTGTCAGGAATCTTTTAATGCTTACAGCACATTGCTGTTGGCTCCACCTTGATACCGATGGTCTCTGTGCACCAGGGGCCCTCGTGAAAATAAGATACATCCCCCAAGCCCCCGACCAGTCTCTGGATCGACTAGCATCAAAGACGTTGAGGATAAAAGCCGTTCCGTGATTAAAAACCCGCATCCCTGACAAGAACGTAAGGCTGAACAGCCGCCCCGAGAAACAGCCGTTGATCACCTACCTCGCAGTGGCGATGGACAAGCTTTTTGAAGTGCGGGTTGATCGACACCGTTTCCCTCACTGAGCTGTTCGTTCAGAATACCCTCCAAAGGACAGGTGACTTATATCAGGCTCTAGAAACCCCACCATGTTCTCCAACTAAACGGCACGGATTAACCTCTCCGAGCCGGAGACACTACACAATCAATCCGACGGACCAGTGGTTTCTCACAGTCGCATACGCTGTCATTTACACGACTCCGCCTATCTGGAAGTCGCGTTCTCAATCCAACTACATTTGTCGAGCCTTAAAAGTGGGAAGATATTTCCTTATTGGCTACTTCCGGAATGCAGGGGCTAGGTAACTGGACCGTTTCCATTGCACAGTGTATCCGTTGGTGGGGGTTAACTGGAATTTACACTTACCTCGATGTGAACTTGGTTCTCTGGTGAGCAACACGATAATTGGTACCTCATCTGGCGCATTCTCTTGGCAATTTCTACACATTTTTCCTCATTGTTTGCGTTCCGAGGCAGTCGTGCACATTATTTCTCTGTGCAGTCAACCAGACAGCATGGTTTGGAAGAATAACCGCGGAATACGGATTAAGCAGCCTAGTAAGTGAGTTAGACGAATGTGGTGATCGAAAAATCGCACATGTTCCCAGCTAACCCCGGCGCAAATTTTCAGGATCAGTTTTCACGATAAGATTTGTAGTAAAATATCTCCTTTAGTACTGGAAAGGCATCAGCATGCTACTCAAACGAATACGTAAACGACCTACCGGTGTTTGAGGGTACCAAAGACTTATCGATAGGTGTTGGTAGATGATAATCAGAAATAATTCTGGAATTAAACTTCTGGGCACTGCCGTAGCGTGAGTTTCTGAGGGAAAAATTAGACTGCAAGCACAACACACACCATTATTCAGTTCATTCATACGATGGCTTGTTACTGACGAAAATGTGAGCGGCTTTTTCAATTACTTTTTCGGATGTCACGGCGCTCCTCGCATATTATTGGTGGACCGTGGATTTCTGAGTTACCGTGAGCAACCAACAAGTCACTACTTTTTATTTCCTTCTTATCAAATACGGAAGTAAGAATACCCGAGGTTTGTGTCACCGGCTAATACTTTTTGTCTCAACCTACTCGTAAATCGAAACTACCGAAATCTGTGTTGTCTAAAAGTCCAGTAGTTTGACGCACCACACTGCCGTGTTGTTAGCATCATTTTAGTTTCCGATCGCGCAATTCGTATTCACGTCTCACAGTGCTCCTGACTCGTGCTTGTTCGTGTTATCGCTTTTTACAAGACTATCGCTACGAGCCCCACCTCATGAAGGCACTGTTCCTTGGCGTGTGCACGTTACACGATCCTGTATCAGAAGAATGATGGATAATTCAAGGCAGTCATCTAGCTTGCCTGTTACAGTGCGGCTTTCGATGCTTTGGTTGTTCTCGTGCTAAACTGTACAAAACCTTGCATTCTGATGTGTGTAAAAATAACTTGCCACTGATGAACATTGTGGACAACAAGCAGATGTCATTTATCATAGAAAATATTTCGGAGATTTTGTCTCGCAGGATCACTTAAAGGAAGCGGAAAGAGAAGTACAGTAGCAGCGTACTTGCCAATTCCGACGTTTTGGTATGTAAGCCGCAGCTATCGAAGACAGTGGTAGCCTCCTCAGCAGAATTACAGCACTGGTGCACACCATGTCCACCGGGGATGTTCATAACGGGCAGAGCTTCAAAGCACAGCAATGTGAAGCGCGCAGAACCTGCACAGTAAGAAAACCTGAACGTGGGAACGCATTTCACATATTACAGCTTGAAGTTTTAGAGACTGATTCATCCCTAGAGGAACCTCTCGAAGGTCACAAGAAGGATAACTGTGGTCGTTTCAAAGTTTTGTGTAACGTGGCTTTTACCACATCAATACGCATCGATGCTCACAAGCTTGTTAGACTGAATGAGATACTGAAGAGCCCTTAAAGTCCGTGTGCCAAGATGCCCAGAGTAGTCCCCACTACCACTGAGATGAACACAACGATCCCACGCTTGACCTCTGAATTTGGACGATTCCGGATAAGTTGATAGCTTGATTGCATCTACCGCTGTGCTTCATAAATCACTGGAATGTTCGTCCAGGGGATTTAGTGTTTGCTCGATCGGTCGGGGACTTCAGGCTTGAGCTAGGTGCTATAGTTGTGAGCTGATGTTTTTATCCTAAGTCCAGTATCTCTTATCTCGTGCATATATTTACCACCGGTTATCTGTCCCTTAGCTCACTATTATCGCTCGCATTTGTCAATAAAGCATGGTTCCTCCAGTCTCACGAACCGTTCTGGTGATGTAAATTTATTCCATTCTCCGTCACGTAACTACTACATCGGAGCTCGCCGCATCGGCTGCGCCAGAAGTGGGACTTACAAGTACAAGCTTAGTTGACTTGGCTCTGCATATCTGTATTAAACTCCTTCTCCAGTTTTAAATGAGGTGAATCCACAGTAGCAACCACGTGTGGAGCTTGTTAATATTCATTCTCACCAAATAAAAAACCATTTTTGGAGTCGTCACGACTCGCGAACGGCTGCATATTCTAAATTCCCTCGCATGAAATGAGGTAGCTCTTTTACAACTAAACGGCTGTAGGCAGAACGAGAGAACATTTTGCGTATCCTAAAGGTCCTTCGATCAAAATGTGATTGTCAGTAGAAGGCAAGGGACTGGGTTGATATGGACCGAGCGTCACTCACAGTTGATTGCAGATGTCGCAGTCTCATAGAACTTCCAGTCAGCCTGACCCGAAAAGGAACGAAATAAGAATATGATTTGTCCTTAACCCTGAAAACTCCATGAGATATGAATTGAGTGATTCGCATTCGACTGGTTGCTCCATGCTTATTTTTAAGTTCAATCATCTCCATCAGTGATGTCGAAAATGCTCAAAAGTGAGCATTTTGTGAAGGCTGTTGACGTTAGGAAGCGCCATACAGTGTCTTCTTTCAGATGCAAATGTGTCTAGGCAACCTATGTGAAGTGCTTTGAAGGTTGACGGGAAGACATCTTATCCTCTTCTTCCATAGAAACGCCAAACAAGAGGTTAACTCTGTGGAACACAATTAACTTCTTGCGGTGGATGTATTGAGTTCATCCGCCGGCTAGAGTCAGTTAATTTTGCGGTGCAAGTGAAAATGACCCAACATCGTATGCATCCTCTGCTTTCGGAGCTCAGTTATAAGGGACTGTAACACGTTTACGCCAAACATACTCAGCACCGTCACCGAGGATTAACTACCCACTCTGTTTTAAAGAAAGCAACACAATTATGATCTTTTGTCGCTCGGTATTCCATATGAAACTCATACCTGCCGTTCAGTAGAGCTCCGTCGAGGACAACCCACTAACAGCAAAATTCTCCACGGACACCAGTAAACCCGCTCCTGGAAGGCTAGTTTCTGCCGCGTCATAAGGTTCTGTAATCAATCACGATATTTACTAATGCATTACTCGCTGCTTAACCCTCTGAGCCAAACAAGATAAGGGGATCTGCACCGGCCTTCACAACCAAACTGCTAGTGAACTAGGCCTTCCGAATCCTTTGTTGATGTTAACCAATAAGCTTGTATGTCGAGGACAGTGACAGACACCTTCAAAATCCAGTGTTACGGGGCTGTCCATCTAGTGACGTAACCTGCTTAGCTGTCGTGAACACTTAAACGTGCACCGAGCTGAACGATCGGAGCATGAACTTGTTATCAGGGCTCCGGGACTGGTAGCCGACAGCACTGTCAGCATTGGGGGTGTCTCCGGTTTCTTTTGGCTGTGGCCGAGAATGCGACAAGCGTAGGTGGAGGTTTCTACCTTCTGCATTTTAATTAGCGCCCCATCATGCACCTCAAGCCCAAACCGGCCAAAACACGCCTGTGACTCCCTGAACTTACTGCCATCCTGCATAAAATAGCACCCCATGTATGGGGAGGTGTTTTGTCATCAACGTCCCTTTACTACTGCCAAAGTTTCACTTCACCTGGATTGTTCCAAAGAAGACCGATATTTAAGGAACGACACCTAAGACGCGCGATAGTCGTCACACTTACTTAGACTGTAATCAAGGCAAAAGGGAGCTACAGTCGCCTCCTGTGGGATCATCGGCTGTTCCGTCGTTGCAGTGTGGAGGAGCCACCACATTCATCATAAAGGATAACGTTCAATCCTTTACCACTGACTTTGTTTGGCGGGTGTACTCGAATGCGCTTAGTTTGCTCCACAACTAAGCTGGGCTTCTTAAGCATCTTTATTCCCGAAGGTCTCAGTTTGTTACTACGACGAAACCGTTCCTCATCTCTCCCCATTAAGAATATGAACTTTTCGGAGAAAATTTGGGCCTTCTACTCTCCGGTGGGGTTGAATATAAGAGAATAGTCATTCCAACGTGTCCACACTCTGCTGTCAGCTATCCAAAGAAGTATTGCTGCGATTCGATAAATATTGCTCGAACAATTCGTACACAAAATTCTGATCATTGGCCAGTGGGAAACTTCGTCATTCCTCCCCTTCTGACAATCCGGCAGATGAACTACTCTTTGGTGTGTTGAAAATTACAACTCTCGCAGTCCTTCCCTAACCACTGTTATTGCCGGAAGTAAGATAATCGGCTCCCTGAAATCCAGGCTTCAGGAACATCATGTACATGAGATACTCTGTAAAGGCTCGAGACACTTGGTTTCGTAGAACGCAGCTCCTGTTACCTTCGATGAAAAGTTGGTCATAACTTGTGGCTTCCGGACTGTTTGCTCACGACTGACAGCTGGAAACCTGGAAATCACCACATTCCTCGGACTGAGCGATCAAGAGGCTCATCTATTCGACTTCATTTTTAGCGCAAGTCTCATCTGCTCATCAGCTGCAGATAGAAGTTTAGCGAGAATATATCTGGCTATTCGGTTACGAAATTCGTGGGGAGCTTCGCCTCCGTCACTCTGCTGTAGCCAGCCAATTATCAGTCTTTCCTCACCAGTTGGTGAATCTGCACCGCCGACAGCCTTCATGCGCGGTACTCTGAAAAGATGACAGGTTCTGACGTATTACTTGTCATTCGGTTTTGGAAATGAACAGACAATACATGCTGCTATATGCATCAGATGTGCCTGGAGAGTTCGTAAGGACCTTGTTTGCCATCGCAATGTCCGGCCGAGTACTACTTTACTGCTTGGAATCTTCTTCACGGGTCTTTACCGTCACCTCCTGAACCAAAGTTTGAGGTACCACAGCTCTTCGTCCCGTCATGCCCCAGTAAAGCTGATACCGAAGTCGGTAAAGTATTCGCAGCGACCCCTAGTAACATTTTTACCTAGTCGATTTCATGTTCCCAGGTTATTCTTGATACTGGCATTAATGGTACTGACACAGTGAATAATTATTCAACTATAGTATTGACGAAACGCAGGATTTCGTGGACAGCTCTTCTGACCTACAGCGTATACCACCCAGGGCACCTCAAGAAGCAGCTGTACAGCAAGTCTACTCACCTAACCCACTGTACACGCAACCACCCCTTCTGGAGGCAGCAACGAACAGCTGGAAACGCACCAGCATCTTACGCGATTTCAGGGCTGGTGTGCCTAGCAGTCTTAGTGACGATCGGCCAGGTGTCTATCATCTCAGCATCTCGAAAATTTTGGAAACCTTGGCGTACCATTTGCCCGTAGATATACGCCTCCTCAAAAATCCATCAGTATACAGCGCGGTTTCTTCAACACCTCTTGTTTACCACAAATCTACTAACAGCCGGTGAACAATTGACCGAAGTAGTTGATTAGCGTGAGTGAATTGGAGTGGTCCGCCCGGACGTCGTCAGTGTTCGGCCACGTGCAAAAAGCCGCTCCAATCGATAGAGCCTTCCATTATGGTGCACAAGGAAAGATCTATCAACGGCCGGAATCTTATTTTGTTAGCGGTCTACGTAAGCTGACCTGGGCCGATGCACTCTCCGCCTGCAAATCTGGATTCGGCAAAATGCTTCATGGTCCACCAAATGACGCGCACATATTCTCTATGTTTGTCAGTGATCGGTCCATCATTGCAACCCCCCTCTTCTCTTGTTTGGAAGGATCCAGGAACTTTCTTACGCAAAATTTTCGGCAATTTCCCAACCTTCAGGAGCGTTCGTAAACGGCCCGTGATGCCGAAGCACTATTCAAACGTCTTTCGACCACTATGTTCTTCGTTGTTTTTGCCTGTTTAAACCAGTTTTTTAAGAACGTAGCTCGTGAAAAGAGCCGCGACCTGGAAGGCTTCTCTTCGGGGGGGGGGCGCGAGGTGATCTCAGAGACTGTGCAACGTCAATGTGATAGGGCATCTTGGGGTCTAAAAACTAAACCGTGAAGAAAGGTTGATACCTCTGAACATGCGTCCTCTATTGTATCGTCGCCCCATTGCTGACTTGGTGTTAGGATTCTCGATAAGGCTATCTGTTGACAAGTTTTACCAACTATTGTACTGTGGGAGAAACAGCACTAAATTGGGGAGTCAACTACACTGGAGGTCCGGCTTAGGATGCATAAACGCAAACTTCCATTTCCGCTGCCCACTTGGAAAACTCCAAGCTCTGTCTGTGGTCATACGGCTCCTGTCAACTCAATGTGTCTTTTGAAGGCCCGACATGAACACTATCTGGGATCTCAGTTTGGTACAGACTGTAAAACTAAACCCAAATACTGCATTTTGAGATTTTTACTTCTGAGTATTAAGCAACCTTGTGGTATGGTACCATAAAATAAATAAATAAATAATATATATTTCTCAGCGCATATGTGAGAAGCACGCTTGGTAATGCGCGATCACTGCAGATATTTACAAACAATACAAAAGGATAATTAGACAGTAACACAACGTGAAGCCTGCTGTCAAAAAGTACGTGGTCAAAATGCAACTGTTTGTGGTTCATAAAACTTTGAAGCCCGCAACAGAGAAGATAGTTTGCTGGTTTCACAGTTTTAGTCCCCTCAAAACTGGGATGTTACACTAATTTACTTTTTACAGAGTTGGAGGGGGGCAATTTTTTAAATAGTTCAGGGTCACCCCGGGGAAAACGTCCAAACGCATCTTTGAAAAGTTTCGCCATTAAGGAATAAAACTGGCTTCCGGAAAATGTTGAGATAGGTCGGCTTTGGCGCAGCAGGGCAGAAAATCTCAAAATCCAGCAAAGGATTTGGGCAGAATCTGACGCAGGATTTCGTCGATTGCTCGAAAACGTCATTAAGTTGAACGTCTCGCGAACCGTTCAACCGAGACGAAGTTTCGTGCGCCCATCCGTCGTAGAAAAATCTCCTCACACAATAGGCGTTTATGGGGACCAGGGAAAGAAAGTAATCTCGCGCGTTAGATGAGAAAATGTGTGTTGATTATATTTACTGCGACAAACAATGTTAATGTGGAATTTTCCGACACGGAATTCATACGATATTATTTTTGCCATAGTTATTGGAATATATGACCCTGTCTACTGGTTGTTGTGACAGTTTGATATACACTCGGGATTTATTCGGGCAAACGGAGAGTTGAGTGGACGGTTTGGTGGGCCGAATGGAATGTGCGTGTGATAACTAAGGCTCACATGACGTCGTTCTGCTGAATTTATTGTTGAGCGTTGAGTTCACATTTCCTAGCGGTTTGAGTAATGCATATACATGAATAAACGCATGTCACTAAAATAATGTTGAGTTGCAAACGGTTTAGTGAGCGCGCAATAGGCCAAATGCAAAGTGATCGTGTGAGTGAACCATACAACAAACCGTTTCAAGCAGACTGTTTTCGAGGGGATTCAGACAGTAGGATGGTTACCTACACAACATGCATCTGACGGCTAAATGTTTCCCGTACCACACTCAAAAAGGTAATCAGGTGATACAGAGTGTTCGAAGATAGACATTGTGTTTGTTAACGTAAGATAGCTGTCCAAACCTCTTTTAAAACGCTGAGTGTTGTTACCGGCTGCGACTTTATCTGGAAGCGTAGTCCAAATATAGAAATACTTTATAAGGAAGAAGTTTGCACGTATACTTTTCCGGGATATCAGGGTCTTTAAGGTGGAACCCTTATTTCTTTGACTATATGGAGAGCTGCTTTGTGAGTAGACGGTGAACGTTGTGGTAATCACATCCGAATGTATGAGTTCATACAGCAGCGTCAGGTTCAACCTTAATCTACGCGATCAAAGTGGTTCAATACCAAGTTGTAGCTTCGGATTTTCAGTCACTTCGGCGTACCAGAAAACCTGACCACTTCATTCAACCATGGATTCGAGACCAGACAATCTTCCATCAACCGTTGACAATTAAAGACCCCTGGAGTCAAAACAAGACCTGACCGGGCACTCTGCAATGCTATCTGATGGACATTAAATTATGTAAGGCAAACGGCCATATACCTCAACTCTGGCAGTGAGCATCAGCAGTGAACTTATTCAGTAAGCAGGCAAATTGACCACTTGGGGATGAATAGGTACTACAAAATGAGTGTATAATGTTACTTCACAATCCTCTTCAGTAAATTGAACACAGCAGTGACTGATCTTTACCCGTGAAACATGCCCAGTAAAAACGATTATAAACTCAACATCACCCGCAACTGATCGCGGCTTTCGTATTCCCGTAGGTTTTCCAGTCGGCCCCTTTCGAAGGGAGACACCTGATTGGAGTCTTGCTCTCAACAAGACTCTTCAGTAGTGCATGGGCTGGCCGCTACCAGGACTAGAACTGCGGCCACGTTTTCACGAGGCAACCGTGTTCACGACTACTCATATCACCTCACATTAAGCACGACCGATTTATCAAGTGTGAAAACACAACCACTCTTTTATACGAGTAATGATCAGGCTGACCGATCGCCTTCAGAACGGACGCATTGACTGTTCTGTCAAATTCCATCGACCAGTCCCCGACTGGCACTTCATTGCAAGTTGTAATAACAGAATTCATTGACTCGCTGAGCAGTATTTTGATTACTGATCGGTAGTAGAGGATCAGGGTCCGACATTCGTGGAAACCAACAGCCTACCGTGTTCACCAGCAAAAGTAAATATATTACCACTTCACCACCAGGCATGTGAAATAGTAGTTGAAGATGAGTATGTTTGGCTCAACTGCATGGAGGAAAATGAACAGCCGGGTTACAACAGATGAAAGAAGATCATTTCAATAAATTTGGCAACCGCGCAAGATAGCTAGCTGCGCGTCGACTTTCATATCTTCCTTAAACTACTGGTTATTGTGATCTGCAGCAGGCTGAAAAGAGGAATTGGAGTACAGTATTTTCAGATTTCGGCTCATAAGCGCTAACTATATTTGGAGCGTTGTTAGTGTTATATTTCTTCGACCCTCAACCTTGTGGCGCTCAACCACGCAAATGTTCTATCTAGGCAGGGAGATGCGACCGAACTGTGAAAACACCGTGTTAAGGACCGCGTCGCATACTGTCCTCTTTGTATTGCTTGGGTTCACTTAGTGCGCCTGGGAACGCCTGAAGGCACATGTAACTTATTGGTTGTGAACCGAAGAGACTGAATTCACTCGAGTTGTGACCTCTGTTGTTCTGCTCGACGAACTCCTACAAACAAGCGTGCATCCCGTTCCCTGTCGCTGAGTCAAATAAGCCAAATGAGATAGTCCTGGTCGTCGTGTTGCACAACTTAATTACAGATTACCGGATCAATGAGTCTACTGATGCTGACAAATCAGCTTTTAGGCGGGTCAACAATGTCGGAAGTGAAAGTGAACCGAAATATATTTTTATGCAGCCGAGAGGGCTGGTGCACGGTAATCTGGTGCCCCCAGTGGTAGCCGCACCAGTGCATCAAGGAGATTTAATCATGTTACTCGGAGATATTTTGCGTTTAACAAATATCTACTGGAATGCGCCTGAGATTGTCTGCAGCTCCGTGAAGGGCGCGATCGTCATTTGTGATGGCAGGAAGTCGCTCCGTGCGTCTTCTTCTTAAGCCTGCAAAAATTCCCGTTTTCATGCACTGTGAGAGACCGCGAACATCAAGGAACGTACGAACGTATATGACAGAATTCAAGGAAGCGCTGCTGATTCCCTAAAATCTCACTGGCATCTTCGGGCATTTCCAGATATGCTCCGAGCATAACGACAAAAGCGTAAGGTGACGGAAAACGGACCGTTGAACGCTGATCGTTCTCGAAACACTTCCGTCGTCGGCGTTCCGGACCTCACATTAGACAATTCTGAGCACGGTAAAAGCCATAAGAAATTTCTTGCCTATACTCTCAAATTAGGGGATGCACAATTACCGCACATCTGACACATCCTTCTTGTAGACACTGCGCATGAATAACGCCGCTGACGAGTTTACAGGGTCACCATCACTTCCCAACGTCTGCCGTCATATATCCTGGAGAGTTATTTTCACAGGTGCTGTTTATCCTCGATGGTGTATGGTACATCATGGTCGTCCAACAAAGAACGTGATAGCTCGTAATCCACTGGTGCGTTCATGCTGATCGCGTCGTGTTGCACCTATTGAATTTACCACTGCAGAAAATGGTTCAAAATCGGCATCAGCCTGCCCAGTGTAAGTTCCGTCAGTCACACTTTAGCGGTTCACTTTAATTAACTTGCGAGACCAGTAAGCACTGCAACATTTTACAAAATGTCGAATGTGTTCTTACACTTCTTTGAGCTTGTCCAACAGATACGTTGAACCTCGTGATCCATGCTCCCCATTATACCCCCGATCATATACAGCAACTCAGTCCCGGCACAGAGCTTCCATATTGAGTCCGGACTTGCAAATTCCAGCACGCCACTACTTCTAGCTGGTGAAGTCGATGGATGGGGCGTTGGAAAATCCCTCTATGTAGAAGCTTCCCTTGGGACCTATAAGTTTTGAAACCGTAACTAATCGCTACTTCTGAGGCAACTTGGTGCAGAGTTCCTCTGGTTACAGATAATAACGTAGGAATATGAGTTCACTTAATTCGCTCACACATGAAAAGCAATCTACGATGTGCGTGATCATTCCAGACAATCACAGGAGATAAAAACAATAAAGAAGTAAATGGTAGCACAGACGTGAAATCTGCCAGCAGGAAGAAACGATCAGGATGAATGTGATTGTAGTTCACAAGACTGACGAACGCAGCAGGTAAAAGGGCAGTTCGATTGTTCCACAGGTTTAGACAGGGGAATGTGCTGTCATTAATTTGCATTTTACTAAATTAGGTGTGCGTCGACGTTTCAGGTAGTTTAAGTTCATTCCGTGGAATACATACAAGTGTACCCTCAGAGTGCTCTGTCATTACTAGATATAAAGAGCGTCGGGATATTGTTGAAATAAGCCGGCTATGGCGAGGGAGGATGGAGACTTCAAAAATCCGGCGATTGATTGGCCGGATTCCAAAGCAGGACTTCGTGGATTGCTGAAGACCGTCCAAAAGTTGATAACCTCTGAAATCGTTTGATCAAGAGATGGTTCTGTGCGTTCACTCGTGACAAAAGATTTCCTCACGCGACGGATGTTTGTGGAATTACGAAAATGAACGCAACATCACGTACTAAACGGAAAAATGTGAAGTGACCACATTTACTATGATAAATAGTGTGTGTGATCTTATTCGACAAAGACTTTATGCGACATTGACAACTGCGTTGAGAACTAGAATATGTGGCGCTGCCGACTAGTTATCATGGTACCTCGCGATGATTGAGTAATCGGCAGCTACCTCTAGAATGATTGGCACGTAGTCATCAAAACTCCGTCAGGAGTTTGACGTCCATTCGCTTTATAAGACCGATGTTCGAACTGAAATCCATATTTCGTAACGCACAAGAGTTGTTGGGTGGTTATCAAGGAGGGTTTGAGGCAGGGGAGAGAACAAGGAGGCGAAATCAAGGTTTAGATGCGATTGCGTAAGCTATACGAGATGGACGTTTTCCGCGGATTTGTGGGGGGGNGGGGGGGGTGTTGTATGATAGTCACTACTCCGTTACTATCGGCTGCCATTAATCATGGTCTGAGGGCTAATAAGACTTATGAACCTGATGATTACGAGGATAACTAGAATATGACATGTGGAAAAATGTACATGTGAATTGGAAACCTGATCATTCGGCTTTCCAACTGACTTGGACGCTTCCTACACCCCCATTTACGCAGCACATCAGTGGTAACACCATGCCGACGGATTAAAAAATTATAGACTCTTCTGGCCTCTAGCAAATGATTTTTCCGTATATCCAACCTTCTAGGATCAACTCTTCTGCGTTTCAGCACATGAGGTTCTCAGACTCCATGCGCACATGTTTTTTCGTCTTATTTGGGACATTGTGTTTAACCAAGGATATGCGACACTTTGCGCGCTAGCGGAACGATAATAACACCTCGCACCCTAACGATGTTCCCTGGGAGACACCGTGATTATTGATAGTCTTAAAATCGATAACCCAGCCGAGTTGGGTGTTCAGGCATCGATTCTATTCTGCTCCACATACAGTACCAACCTCATCTGTTCTCTCAACGGCAGCCATAGAACCTCTCGCAAAATGAACGCAGACACTCCACTTTATATTAGCTGCCCAAGTTTGGCATGAATTAGGCCCCTTCCGTTCTGTTCACGCATTGTCTACCAATTTACCGACAGTTCGGTTCACAGCCGTTGAAGGATCTACACTTTTGACTCTCGGAAAACAAGTCAGCTCACTCTCACAGCCTCACAGACGAGCACTAAAGTTTGTCCACGAGAAACAACATGTGTACGCGCGTTGACCAAATTCGCAGTCCTGGGGTGTTGGGATTGCTCACATGATCATTCGAAACTGATGAACTGTGCCCACTAAAGGGGATCACTCGCAAAACACCAAAAAACTGTGCGATTCATGGTGTCTTAAAGAACCTACTTCGTTACGCATGTGTGGCTTGGAAAGCGAAGTTTGTTACCACGGTTACTGCAGGGCTCACAGAACGTCGTGAAGTAGCCTTAAGTATTTTGGCGGACTTAGTTAGCAGCGTCTTGCTCAGGCAACATCACCTCTGTAAATTTTAACTGCCGTCCTGGCGGGCGGTATTAACACTGTTGTTACTCAGTACGAAGCCAAGCTTTGAAGGGCTTCTGCACCTCATTCATGGCCCTTCCGATCCCGACTGCGTTCCACCCAAATTATTGCGTGGAACGGTCGAGAAGCCTGCTGTGCCTCATCGTTTTTATTTGCGAAGTCCGCATAGTAACCAAAGTTTGGAAGTTTGCTAATGTTACGTCTGCCTTCGATGGTGATGAATCCCATCATTCCGGTGAGTACCACCAAAACAGTGTGCTGTCTTGTTTGTCAGAATCATGAGACGTCATTGTGTACGACCTGTCCTGTCGACACTTTTCATTCAGCAAACTCTGCTAGTATGCCTTGCACATCTGGATGACGAATCTACTGTTAGCCACTGACCACTGGACGAAGTCAGATGATCAGCTGGGCTGGGTGAACTACTAGGTTCTGATTGAAGGGCCTCACTGGTATACAATGCAAGGTGCTTCTCAAGTGGCTGGAGCTCATCCAGTTCGATCGACACTTTCTCACACTCGTTAGCGTTACGTATTTCATTCACCAAGATAGCCTCATTGGTGCGCCTCAAGGTTGTATTCTTGGCCAATTTGTGTTATTAGTCTTCATCGACAACCTACTCTCGGTTCCGTCTCCACGGCTACCGTCCGTGAGTGAGGTAACAATTTGACAGCCACTGAATGCGGTGAACTCTCATGCTATATCACAAAATGACCTGTTCAACCTGTTAAACGGTCTCTGACAAATAAGCTCGTCAAATGATTCCTACAAATTAGATGGTTTTCCTCTCCAGGCGGTTTTCTAGTAGAATGAGTTATAAACCTCTGTTTCGCATCCCCTACCGAACACTATGTATGCGTTTATCAGCTTAAAAACGGAACAAACATCCAGGTAAACTACGCTCTCGCACGCGCAAGTTTATGCTGAAGAAGCGGTAGTATTTAACTTACTATAGAGTATCAGGGAATGAAATGGACTAAAATACAAACACTGCTTTAAAAAGGGGCTGTGCATTGCCAATTCGGCGTGACGGCGTTTCTCGCATCTAACGTTCTACCAAACGCTTTAACGCGATCCGTATAGCCTCTCCTGATTTGTAGCATTAGCTTGCAAGCAAAAGCTGGAGCTACACAACTCTTACACTACTCAATCCCTACTGGTTCTGATAATGGAGTCGCTGAGTTCAACAGCAGTATTTTTGCGCAGTTTTCACCACACTATCATGTACGCCTAAACACAGGAATTTATGGAGCTTCCCTATGAATACTTCCTCTACGGCGATGTGCCCTAACCTCAGGTGTCTTACGGACAACTCCTCTAAGCTGGACGGCGCACTATTTGAGGTCTCATGTGAGACGGCTGAATAGCTTACTGACCCTCTTAGCTTACAGTTTACGTAATCTGTCCACTAGAGAACAATATGCAGCATCGGAAAACTGGCGAGCGTCACACCTATTTTCAAGGGCGATGTGCATGATTGTCCAGGTGATAACAGACCAACTGCCTCCCTGTCGAGTGTCTTGGAAAATTTGAAGGTGCTCGTACATGAAACACTTTACAAATACCTACCTCTTGTGACTTTTTGTCCAGTGGGCAGCGCGGGTTTCGCAAGAACCTTCTGTGTGCCACAAATCTGCTGGCAACCACTGGTTAGAGGACAAAAGCGGCCGATCAGAACACTTGAACTGACGCCATACATCGTGAATTAGCGAAGGCACCTGGTCAAGTGAAATGTGCGGTTCTAATCGACGAGCTTTCCCACCAGGAGGCACAAGCTAACCTTCTTCAGTGGCTTGATTCATATCTCATTAACCGCGTGTGTGCTGAAGATACATCCTCTACATGCGAGCTTAACCTCTGCGGGGTACCTAAGGGTTTAATTGTTGGCCTGCCTCTGTTTTTGACATTTATCAAAGATCCTCATCTCTAGTCAGCCTCCAGCTATTATTATTTGTTGACGACGCCGAAAGCTGACGTGCCGTAAGCGCTAGTAAAGATTCGCTCATCCTACGGAAGGACCTTAGCACCCTAACTGATTGGTCTCCAGTGGACCATCTGGACTTCGGTCCTGGTAAGTATTAAGTTGTGCAAATTTGCAACCCCTTGAACACAAACTACATTGACGGATGCCCGCCCCGATTATTCCTTATCAAGAAGGACCTAGGAAGCATTACTTTGCACACTCTGTCGGGCTTCCCGAACTTTGAAGTGGATGCAGAATAGGCTGGTAACACGTTGACGTTATTAGGGCACCTTTTCGGCCGGTTCAGCCCCGGCTATTGTTAGTTAGTTCGTAAAGGTCTTCCTCGGTCGCACGTGGGGAATAAGCTTGCGTTCTGGCCATCATGTCTTCGAAAGGACAGGTGGTCCATGGAGAATGTGAGGCGTCATGCCACTGCGACAGCCCGGGAACAAGAATCCAAGCCGTGTGAGAAAGGTTGAGATCTCTGAACGAACACTGTTTAAAGTATCGTTGGATTAGTAATGACTTAATGTTAAAATTTTCGATAATATGGTCTCTTGATCATCTGTATCCATGGGTGCTCGGCAGCGGAAATATCACGACACTGTGGAGCCAACTCCTAAAACGTGAATTTCGATATAACAGCGCAGAATGAGCGCAGATTTCTCTCATTGCGCGTTTGCGAGGCTTGGAATGTTATACCTGACCATGATGTTCATGTTAATTCAAGCAGTTTCCACGGCTAACATTAACCAACATCTATTGCATTCGTTTGGATACCAAACTTTTTCCACAGTTCCGGCCCGTCGCTGACGATTTCATCACGTGAGGACCGTCTTTCGAGACTCGAACGATTTCCTCTGGTCTATAGACGTTCGAGAGGTGACCTCACACATAAAAATTCCTGTTTCCCGAATCACCCCAACACAAGTCTTCTGACGCTCGCCGACACAGTGAGTAGCAGGGACCCAGATTAGAAGATTTCCACACCATGGGTTAGCCCGGTATGTGGATGGAATAATTTTTTACCCAATCCGTTCGACATGGCACCGATTGTCTTGGCACAACCACACAGAAGGCAGCTAGATGACTGGATTATTCCAAGTCGGCCGTTGGTCCCATACAGTTCCACTGTTGTCATTTTCTTCTTCTCGTCTTCTGCACCTGCTCTCATTTCTCCTTTTGTTCTCCATATAGTCTTCCCCTCTATTATTCCACGGCTACAACGGAACTGTTCAACCTGCCTAGGTGACCGAATGATGGCAGCATCTTCAACAGTGAACACACCCCACACAATCCTATGGCTCCAACAGTTCACGCGATCAGAGCAGAAGGACAATAATCTGGCTGTGAAAATCAGATTTAATCTGTTGTGAAATCATACCTCCCATGCTACTGATTCATACAAAAACATCTAGAAGGGGGTACCACACAAGTACTACGTTTCCAGGTCGGCAAGAAGCCAATGAACCATATGCAAGTCCATGCTGATAGAGGTATGCCGTGCACAAATGGGTGGTGGAATGCAGAGAACTTAAGCGTTAGTACGTGCAGGTAGGCATTGGTGATGCTTAGGTTGGGCATCGAAGAAAGTGGGTATTGCGTCGTTCGCGAACGGCTAAAGTCCAAACAGTTGCGCGCAGTTCGTTGATCCAATAAATGTCCTCCCCACTATCCAACGACAGAAAAGATAACCTATCTTTGACGCGGTCAGTGAGAAGGTGCTTGTAAAAACGGGATTTAATACTCTGCCAACTGAATCAATGTACAAGAAACTTAAGTCCCTCATCTCCAATGTGGAAACTTTCCAGAAATTGAACAGAGAACGGGCCCGTGCACCGAACTTGATAGATGGGTACCGTTCAGTAACCGGGGACGCAAAAACCGGAGTTGAGCTCATTGAAACAAATGGTCGTTGGTCAGATCGGAGCAAAACGACTGTTCGCACATCGAGAAACGATAAATTCTGAAGCCGCCCGAAAAAAGACAGAAGGAAAATGTCTTATTTTGGCATTTGAAACTTTACAGGGTTCGGAGTGAATAAAAGTAAGGGGAGCGGTAACAGTGGCTGATGTAAGGATACTGGTGACTAATACATTTTATTTAAGGGAGATAATGGAACATAGAGCAAACTTTCAATTTTGATCGAACAATGTTCGACACTCCAAAAATAATGCAACAGAACTTAACAAAATCAAGCTGAGATGTCTTCATACATCTGTGATTTCTTACGAGTAGTGGTAACAGCGCCCAAACTTGTCTCATTCCGGCGGCTCTCTCCCCAGCTGCATCGGGGCCATTTCGTCCTATACTCTCTTCTCATTTACAACCCTATCCAAATTTTCGAGGACGCAAAACTGAAAAACAACCTCCAAAAGCTCTGGAAGCATGAGCGCTCCGAAGGTCGTCAACTATGGACCAAGAGAAGCGGACGAAGCGTCCCACAGGGACGCTCACTTATGCCCAGTCTGTGATGAAACGGATACCACCCCCCAAGAGGGCTCACAGAACTACGCCGCCAGTTACACAAACCCCCTCACTACTGAGGCTACTTTCCCAAGCTTTCCCTCGTGCAATTCTGTCTCTTTTTGCACCCAGCCCAACGAAGAAGTAGCCTTGAAGTGCGTGTACGCCAACTGTCTGAGCCTTCTGAACAAACTACCAGAAATCAGACAGCTGGTCCACGACACTAGCCCTCACATTCTTGCATTAACAGAGACCTGGCTTTCCGCGGATATCAGTGATAATGAACTGCATGTCCCTGGTTACTCTTTATACCGGACGGACTCCTCCCGTGGACGCATGGGAGGCTGCGCCGTTTTCCTAAGCCAGAAGCTCCCAGTGCCAGCTGTCGTAGGGGAATTTACCTTCCCAGAGAAATGCGACACGCTCTGGATTAAACTCCAACTTCGCAAACGTGACACGCTTCTTACCGGTGTTGTGTACCGCTCGCCGTCATGCAGTGCATCCGACGACGAAGCCATCCTTGCTACCTTAGACAGACTCACGTCTGCCCAGCGTTTCTCCCATCTTCTTATTATGGGTGACTTCAACGCACCCAAACTCAACTCTATGGCGGCTTCTCATGAGGACTGTGGCTGCGGGTTCTCGAAACCCATGGCAATGTTGATCCATGAGAAAGCCTGGACACAGCATGTCGATCTACCTACAAGGCACCGTCCAGGACAGACACCCTCCTTGCTCGATCTGGTCATTACGAACGAGGCTCACCTGGTAGATAGGGTGGTCATCAAACCGCCGCTAGGGCATAGTGACCATATGCTACTAAACTTTGACTTTATCTGTTACTGGCTCCAAAACGCTGTAACAAAGACTTCATTCCGAAACTTCCAAAACGCAGACTTTAACGCACTAAGGACGTTCTTAAGCACACTCAGCCTCACATCCGACTCAGTGAACTTGAACTACCTTTCCTTTAAAGCTGCCATTCACGAAGCCGATGAGGCATTTGTTCCTCGAAAACTATTGAAGTTCTCCTCTCGTGCACCGCTTCCGCGGAACATACGCCGCCTTCTTGAATTACGTTCTCGTCTATTCTCTAAACAGAAGCTAACGGATAGGCCAGAGGATCTAGAGGCCTTTCGCTCTGTACGAAACAGGTGCAAGCGGGAAATCCGGCAACACACCCAACACGTACAGTCGAAAATCCTACAAATAGCTCACGAGAATAAGAATTTTCTTTTCAAGTATATACGACGCCAGAGAAAAACTAAGCCCTCAGCGCTTTCTCTGCGGCTTCCCGACGGGGAAACCTCCTCCAACCCCCAAGTGGTTGCCGAGATGTTCAGGGAATACTACTCATCAGTCTACAATGTGGATCTGCCAAACTGGCATCCAATTCTCCCGCAGAGGCACTTCCAACAACCCATCCTGACAGCTGACTTTTCTGTGTCTGACGTTCAGGACCTCTTGCTTAAGATCAATCCTTATAGTGCCATGGGACCAGACAAGATCCATCCCCGGATCCTCAAAGAAGCGGCCGTCAGTTTGGCGATGCCTCTCTTCGATCTGTTTAAACAGACACTTCGGACAGGCACTCTTCCGGAGGCATGGAAAGAGGCCAATGTCTCACCTATATTTAAAACAGGCGATCGTCATTCTCCTGCTAGTTATCGACCGATCAGCCTTACCAGCATCCCATGCAAGATAATGGAGCGACTGTTAAAACGCACTATCTTTAAGCATTTCTTCTCAAATAACCTCTTCTCTTCGACCCAGCATGGCTTTCTTCCTGAGCGGTCATGCATAACTAATATGTTAATCTTCATGGATAGCCTAACAGAGGCCAAAGACAATGGTCATATCTCGGACGCTATCTTCTTCGACTTTGCCAAAGCCTTCGACCGTGTCCCACACGGTCCTCTGCTGCATAAACTAGAAGCCTATGGGATCCAAGGAGAAGTTCTCCGCTGGATAACCTCCTTTCTTGGTAACAGGACTTTCAGAGTAAAAACCGGTTCAGGCCTTTCGTCCCCATCCCCAGTCTCTGTGGGGGTCCCTCAAGGATCGGTACTTGGTCCATTGTTGTTTCTTATTTACATCAATGATCTCCCCGATTTGATCTCTAGCAACGCTCTCCTTTATGCCGACGACTTAAAAATCTGGAACGCCTGTGACCCCAGTGCATTGCAGATTGACCTTGATCGTATTAAGTGCTGGTCAGAGGATTGGAGTCTCCCTCTAAACGACAGTAAGTGTGCGCACATGTCACTCGGAGGAGACTCTGGGAACCTATTCGTGATACATGGTGCACAAAGTGTAGTAGGTATCACGAAAGTAGACCTCAAAAAAGACCTAGGGATCTGGCTATCGTCTGGGTTGTCCTTCTCTTATCATCACCAGCTGGCCGCAAAAAGGGGTCTCATGACTCTCGGGATGATCAAACGAACCTTCCCCCGGATTGACAAGCGCGCCTTTCACACGCTTTACAGAGTCTACATAAGACCATTGCTCGAGTATGCCAATCAAGTCGTCTACACCGGTTTGAAGAAGGACATACTCGCCATTGAACGTGCCCAGCGAGTAGCCACCAAAATAGTCACTGGCTTACGGCATCTATCTTACGAGTCTCGCCTTGAAATTCTCGATCTTTATCCACTTGAGTTTCGTAGACTCCGCGGTGACTTAATTCTTACACACTTTCTCTTTAGCACAGGACTCGCGCAACAATTCTTCACCCTAGTAAGTGAAAACAGTTGAAGAGGTCACAAGAAGCTCTATAAGCTTCGACCTCGGACCTTCCTAAGACAACAGTTCTTCTCTCATAGGGTTATCAACTACTGGAACGACCTACCACTAGCGATTGTTAGCTGCTTTTCTAAAGACCGTTAAATTAATAATTTATCATGTTCTGATAGATTATTATTTTACTGTGTTCTTGGTACTTTCTGTAACCCCCGAGAGAGGTGCTACATCCCGTTTTCAATGACTGCCTTTCAGGTCAACAGAAAACCGCGTGACATCGAAACGAACAAACTGATTGGATCCGGGTAGATTGGGCCCCAGCTTCGAACCCGTGTACAAATCGCTGAAATCGCTGAAATCCTTTCCTCTGTATCACCGAAGGTACCACAGGATACTACCCTGGAATCAGAAGGTCGGTAGGCGAAGCTATGAGTGCCTGGGGTATCCCAGGGCAAGAATCTGAACATTCTGGTTGCTGACCTTCATTTGTCCTGTGCATTGAATCGTACCGCTGATATTAGTGGAGCGACTTTTGAACGCCTCGTAACCTTACCACATGGGCATGGGGGAGACCTTTGCCCTGACTGAGTTACAATATAACCTCAAGAGGGACCCACTAACCTACAAAAGCGACGTATTGTGATCGTTTTCTAATATAAATTTGGTTAGTTTGAGAGATACTATGAAAATTATCGGGCACTTGAACAATCCTTTATGTGCGCCCCATCACAAAATATAGAAAAACTGAAGGATTTAATTCTCTTTTTGTCTCAGGTAGTTTATACAGTTTATGACAACCGGTTAGGTTGTACACTTCTACCCAGATTATGTGGAGAATTTTTCCTCCAGCGTATTGCAAGCTCTTTTATCACGATCCTTCGGAATGCACACCGAGATGCGCCTCGTAACAATGCTTTTGTGTATCATTTCCAGATAGGCATTCATGAAAGCTTTTATGCGACTCAAAACGAAGGATTTGGTTCCTTTGGAAAAAACCGTTGACGTTGCGTTTAAATTGCATCGTTGTCAAGACAAACAAGTCAGATTAGCAATGCGTAATTTTATTGTGCATGATATCAAGAGGCTTAATAAGCGTCAAAAACTAAACAAACTCAACTCGGTGAGCAGCAGTTTAAGTTTTTATCGGTTCAGATTATTCAAACCTATCTCGCGAGGATGATAAAAGACAGTAATCCCACTGTCGGTAGGGAAGCTGTGTTTATTCTCCTGAGGCTGTTCAAGAAAAACGTTTGGAACGACACACGGACGGCTAATCTTATCGCAGAAGCTTGTCTTGCGAAGCGGAAAAAAGTCAGTTTAATGTTCAGCGGTAATTCTTCTCAGGTTTACGTGCCTGCTGTTCGCTTCCTTTTGGGTCAAGAGAAAACCCCAGATGAGAAAGACAGTGACAGTGACTCAGACGCTGAAGTGGTGAGCACTCAGTTATCGCTTATTGCTCGTTCCAGTATTTTCACCGTTTGGTTTTTCATCTCGGGCAATCTTTCATCGACCATAGTACGTCGACTTTGGAATAACTTGTCATACATTTAGCCAGTATTGCCTATTCCAACTGGCCTTTCAAATCGTCACATACAAGTTTGATTTGACGAGTACCGAACTTAATACTACGGAATTGCATTTTATGGTCACCTGTTTTTGTGGCACTTTTTGTAGCCTGTGTTCCCATCATTTGCCTGTAACCTAAGCGATCGGTTTAGGGATTCTCATGTAACCAATCCTCCCACTTTATCGGAACATTCACTTATTTATTCATTCACAATCACTATGACTCACCAGAAGGTACTGCTTCTTGAGTCGTCGCTCATCGCAAGTGACATGGAATAACCTCGAGGAAGAAACGTTTACTAGTAGAGGATGAAAGTGGAAAAAGCTGTGCTAAGTGGAAACTGAAAATATGGTTCAGGTACGCCGTGGACTTCAGCACACTGCCGTCCACCATAACATCTCCAGCCGACGACTTCGGTTTCCATAAGGAATTCAACTGAGTAGGCGACATTTACCAAATTTACTTTACACAACGACCAGGATCTCCACACTTCGTGACCACGTCGTTGTTCAGCGAGTATCAGGTTTTGCCGATTTGGCGGTTTTGGTATGTAACGTCCTGGGCGATAAGCGCTCAGCTTGCATGCCGAATAGGTGACCCAATCATCGCACGTTGTGCAGCGTGATTGGCTGACCAGTTGACCGGATATCTCGAGCGTTCTGGGATAGGTGCTGGCGAATGGCAGCTTAACTTGCGCGACCAACCCATCTATTATGACCCAACTGACTGTGACAGTGGTGATCAAACAACGATTATACTGGTGCCTTCGTTGCGTCCAGGCCACGTTTCCGAATAGAACATAACGTGCAAAACGAGCAACAACCTGAAGTTTTTCTGAAGCTAATAACGGTAACGTGTGCCTTTGCTGCACTCAGTGATATCTGATCAGCACTTGCATGCACACAAGTAGGTGAAACTGCCCAGTCTCACGTGAATTGCTGACACTAAGCGACTTGGGAGTTGGAGTACCTCAGTCTTGAAGCTGCACTGCATCTGGAATGTGCGAAACGCGTTCCATACAAACCAGCTCGTCTTGTTCAACATGGTCTGCCTACCATCAATAAAGAAGCTAAACAAGACTGATATCCGTATACCCCATGTCGATCAACCTGGCGCCAGGAAGCAATTCCGCGATAAGTTTATTGGATTCCTCAAGCACAATTGTCGGAATGTTGTCCCCAAGAGAATTGAATACGGAGAGGGAGATCGGACACTGCGGGCGAACCCCCCTGTCAGATGTATATAAGCTCTCGTCCTCTCTACAGAGTGGGCACGCAGTGGTCTGATTAGGTGTATAGCCGTGTGATGCCGAAAGTTGATGTAGTTACGCTGAAGCTATCCAACGTTATGGAAATAAAAGGGAGGGAATTACTTTCCGCGGTTCTCTGCATTCGCAACCACAGAAACGTTTCAAATCATTGGGCAAATACAATGGCCCTCAGTTATTGGTGATGGTTTCAATTTTGTGACGTGTGACGCTAGTAATACCTTATAAGGTTGAACTAATAGTCCACAACATTACGTGTGATAATTGCTGCTGGCTTTCAGAGTAACACTTAATCTGATGTTCACTGATAAACATGCCCAACATATTCAAGATGGGCTAACTGGTGAAGGCAGCAAAAGTCGGATACTAACCACTTGTATGCATCTTTACTTCGAATGCGTCACGCCTGTGAATTAAGGATCGAAATTGACTGTACACACTGCATATTCTCCCGTTAATTGACTGTCGGACATTTTCACGACAAAAAATTTGCAAATGCTCCGCATACTTTCGTCGTTTGAGACTAACAAGTCGGTCTAGGACCATATGTGAAAAGGTTGACTCATTTTTCATCAACCAGTCTCACCGAACTGACAGGCGGGCGTGACGGTATTCCTGAATCCGATCTCCTTTTTCCAAAAATGGTAGGAGGGATTGACTCTAGAACACAAAACCCCTTCAGACGGTTTGAAAAAACTGAAGAAGCACCTTGTTATTTGGGCTTCCCAACAGCAACTTCCGTTTTCAGTAAGGTGGGCCGTAGTCCATACGATTACCATAAAGATCATTTCTGCGTGTTGTTTCTAGGTTACTTGTTGGACTTCGGTCTACTGATTCCAAGAAAAGTTAGATACATGAAAAACACCCAGCATGCTGAGCCAGTTAACTTCAAATTTTCACTCTTCGACCGGTCTTGGAGCAACCTCACTCTTACAGGTAGCCGACAGTCGTGGTCCTTTTAGACGTAGTGGCTTCTTTCAACTCGGTTCCTCATAGCGTCCCCTGGGACTGCTTTCTCCATCAAGTAGTTCCACCGTCCATTAGGATTCTCGGGGTGAGAACCACTAAGCTTCTTAAGTTATTTCGGTACTTATGCTTTATCAACGGCATAGCCAGTTTCTTAACAGTCAGCCGTTGCTGTTGGCTAGTTTCCTGCCCAGCAACAGTAAGAACAAAACTGCACTGTACCGACGCATATTCTGAACCCGGGAATGTGCTCCAATATGAACAGCATTCCTGAACGGGTCTCCACTACCCATAACGCACAGCTGTGAGGTTTTGTGTGAAGCCAAGTGTGATTCGGACAATGGGACACCACATGTAACAGTAGCGCACACGACGTCCAAAACTGGCGCTGAACAAAAATAGCTTGTACTCAGTGCACACTTTCAACAACCACCCACCATTATCTGAACGACTTGATGGCATTCCAAACCTACAACCCAGACGAACTTCGGTCTCACCAAGGCGACCGACCCGGGCGTTCATATTTCCGACCATAGTGACTGTCAGAACCATGTATCCACAGAAGGAGAACGGCCGGATCCAAATAAAAGGCTACCTTGATACTGATGTCACTACACTTAACTGGAGTATAAGCGGTCACAATGAAAAGACTTCTGAAAGCTTCCTTGGTAGAACCTGCCAAGCGGACGTCAAAAAGTTCACTGCTATTAGAAATCCAATCTACCATCGCTGCTGTGGTGATCGTGTGGAGAACTATATCTGCTTCAGCATGCCAGATAGTGGCAGCCATGCAGTCACCTGAAGTGTTTAATCAGTATCGGATAGACAGTGTGGGCGCTGCTAATTCCATACGTTGACTTCTGTCATGTATTCTAGTCTCCGAAATGTAACAGACATCGACATTCAACGTGTCTAACGTTCGTGTGAGAGCGGCCTGTTGACCTATCTGTTTTAGGGTGTGAGGGTTGAAAGCACCTACATTAATTCTCTTTCTGGGTCTAAGTACGGAACGAGTGAGGACTGAGGCTGGATGATAAGAAATGGGACTTATCGACACGGTGTTACTGGGCTTAGCTATACCTGTTGTGGGACCTGCAGATCAGTGACCGAAAATCGAGTTCGGGAGAGGCGTGATAGCTCAATTTGAAAGGACAATGGAGGAGAGGTCGGCACTAGCGTGTTCTCGCCTATCCACCCTACTGTATACAGTAGACAGGGCGACCCGGTTGATACTGCGAGACGGCTGATGCAGTATGGAATTAACAGTGCTGTGATTATTCGTGGTTTTATATGGTCTGATACACAACTAGGACACCTGGACCCAGACAGGAATGATTAGAGTTCTCAACCGAAGCGACTGTCTCAGAAGCCTGTCACAAGGTAGCAGGTAAGTGGCATTGTACTAAAATCAGTACCTTCTCCAACCTCTAACCTGCGGGTCCAGGAGATTGGGGTTTGCCATACGTCTGTCTGTTGGCATGCCCGGCATAAATGAATGTCTGTTTCGCCGTCGCACCGTCCGGTTTAGCCCAACAAGTCATCGAGATGCACAAGCCGTCATATTGCATCAAGGTCCAGTTTCGTAACGGAAGTAGGTACTGTGGCCTACGGTACAGTGGTTCGTAGGTTAAGCGTACATTGGATCTCACAGAAATCCCTGGAGTTATCAGATGTCAGACGGAACATTCCTCCTGTCGGCTCACATAACAAGTTTAGGAGGGATATCCGTCGGAAGTTGGTCTCCGATCGTGAGGCTCAGCAAATGGAGAGAGTTAAGGAAGTGAAAACCGCTTTCATCTCAGGAGACTTTAGCCGGTTCTTCCAGCTTGTTCGTGCTACTGATCCAAGGCGATCGTCTTTCAGTGAATCTGTCATCGAGGGAGGTGGCATACGGATCCATAGTGTGTCCAGAAGATTAGAGCTCTAAGTGGAAAACTTTGAGGGTCAATTCAACTGGCCTCCTGTTTCTACTGTATTACCGCCACATACTTGCAGCGTCGTACCCTTGTCGGTAGATTCAGGACCACCCACTGATACTGAGGTCTGAAGTTACATTTCAGCTCCCAACCGTTATCGCGTTGTTGGTCCAAATGATCGTACCGACACTTTTCAAAGAAGATTGGGTGCGTTAGTAAAGGCCTTGACTCAGCTGTCTCAATGTATGTGGACGACGGATTACATCGTTTTCTGCTGGGGTCACTCGATAATATTTTCCGAATTCAAGTATGTGTCCGGGACTCATGCAAACACCACAGGGAATAAGCACGTCTACAGTGGTTACTAGTGCTCTTAGATGCATTACATTCTGTCTATTCACTGCAGCGTTGAAGGTAGGTGTTATGGAATAACGGGCAGGGTTCCGTCCCGGGTGGGTAGGTATTGGTCAAATCTCTACTCTTCACCTAATTCTGGAGCAGCGCCACACGTACCACCGACTAACAATGGCCGTATTCCTCCACTATAAACGTACGTTCGATTCAGTGAATCGGTCTACACTTTTAGTGTCACTTAAACGTGGAGGTTTGCCGACTAAGTATGTGAACATTCTGTCAGTAAATTATCCTCTTACTTTAGCTTACGTCACTTCAGTTTTGTCATGGACGAAATAATAAAGGGACTGTCCGCAACACTCACAAAACGCCGGCTGGTGGAAGTTTGGCTGATCTTGGTTACACTGACGACAAGGTGTTTGACAATTTCTAAATGGCGTGAACAATGCTAGAAGCTGCCTAGCGCCCGGCTAAATATCTCGGAATGCACTTTGCAGCTCCAAAGTGCAAAACGTTTCCGCAAGACTGTTGTGATTTCTTAGATTCAATAATAGACAATGACATTATGGAGGTTGCTGACAGGCCTGTGTACTTGGGAAGCTGCATCAGCAACGGCATAGGTGTAGGAAGTGAAATGGGAGCGCGCCCTTCTAAGAATGGATTGGTGTGCCCTAACCTAAGACGCCTCTAGCGACAGTGAGGGTTGTGTTACTTTACGGTAGTGAAACGTGGCCGCTCAGAGAGGAAGACGTGGACCACCTTCAAGTATTTTACCGATGTCTGCGTTCGATCGCTCACATCCATTGTCCTCAACGTGTAAGTAACGAGGAGACTAAAATGCGGGTAGTTGGTGGTGCTTGTCAAACATGTTTTTTTGTTCAATCTTCACGTTTACGTAGGCTTAGATGGCTGGGTGATGTATTAAAGGTGGCAGCTAGTTTTGGGCACTGCCAATGTTGTGGCCGACTGGCATAAGGTGTGAGGTGGACGGATGGTGACCTGGCAGAGGTTGGTCACCGTAGAGCACAGAGGACCTCGCGACTCACAGTTGTTGGTTGCATACGTCTGTTGGACTCAGTAGGCTCAGTAACCCGAATGTTGTAACCGCTAGGCAGATATGTCTGTGAACTAAGTATACTCATTGACATGGGGCAGTGAAAGTCGTAAGGAAGCCGTCTCGTTGATGGCGCTTTACTTTTACTTATAGCTCAGCTGTTTGCCTGTAAATTGTAGGCACCTTGGTATTGAGTGTTTGAATATGAACGTAGCTGTTCCTAGTAATTGGGTTTCTTCTTTCCTTCTGCTTTTTCTTTCCAACCAGGTTTTGCCTTTTTCTTTATGGTTGCATGTCAGGTGGGCATCAGTGGGAACCACTGATGTATTCTTGTTGATTATAATGGTGATGGTGTACGGACTTCGCAGTTATTAGTCCGGTTATTGATCTTCTCCGAGTACGCACTTACCGGGTCCGATGGTCCGCGGTATTCTCGGCAGTGCTGGCAGTGTTCGACTGATAAGCGGTGCGCGCCTGTCCGGCGTTTTGGTGTTAAGAGGTTCTTTCTCGTCATCGGACGCATCCCTCAAACTTTGTCAACGAATTTAAGCAACCTTTCCGTCGGTTGAATGTTTTATATATGTCAGCCTCTTGTTGTGGCACGGTGTTGTACGTGGATGCTACTGGCACGAGAGTTAGCATTAAAGCCTGCTCGAGAACAGATGTGACAGGAAACCTAACGGAACGACCGGGTGCAAACAGTGTAAAGTCCTGCACCTCATCATTTTATCCCTAAATTAGAGATGCTCTGTTTATCCATATGATTTCGTAACACTTCAAGGTCAGTAACGGCCACTGCTCTATCACTGCCTATGATGATGAATGGTACCCTGGACGTCGCTATGCTCGCTGGCCATGTAGACACACAACTTGTTTGTCTTCTTTCGGAAGAGAGATGACAATGCGTCACATAGAGACCGCCACATGGAACTTTGCCGTAGATGCAGTTTGACCGCATTACTTTCAGCCATTGGTGATGTCATTCTATTAAGAGCTGGCATTCCTTTCAGAGCAACCACATTGACTCAGCCCATTTTATTGCTCGTGCTCGTTTTGCTTCAGCGCATACTCATGTCATCCACACATAATACTACAGCCGTCACCTGGAACGTTAACGATGAGGCTGTAGGAAACGTTTATTCGACAATGCTGACAGCAAAATTGCCGAAGTCACCGCTGCATAATTATGCAAATGGACTGTAGGCAGAAGCATCAAAAGTCATTCAAAATGGTCGTGAGTAAGCTTGTTCCAGCAGATCATGGCGGGTACGAAAGAAGCCCATTTCTTCCGTTTTAAGAAAGCTTAATGACAAACGTCACACAGCCCCCCTAATTTCGGATACGAAATTGACCGTCGGGAACTGAAGCATAAATTGACGAAGATCCGACGTGAGGAATGTGAAACTTACTTGACCAGGAGAGCTAAAACGGTAGTAGAAATGTTCTTACTACAAAGCAGTCGGATACTGTTTTCTCTGGTTCGTGGATACTCTCACTGTTGCCACGGTACTAGTGAAACTGTATGTGGAAAATGGCTCACGAATGCACGTGCTACGGTGACTTGCCCAATGGGCCGAACATTCCGAAGAACAGCTCAACTGGATAATCCATCCAGTTCAACCACAGGCTATGGAAAGAACGTGTTTGGCATGACATTCCCAGCGGCCCTCTGTCGGAACTCCAAGCTGCCTAGCTGTTTAAGTTATTTAGACGCAGTAAAGCCCTAGCTCCGGTCTTTGTTTCCCTAGATTATTTCAACGATATTGGTCTGTGGTTACTTGGACCGTCATTCGCCAGTCATCGTCACTTGTACCTTCGCGAAGACATCCATTGGTCGATTAAAAGCAGAGTGTACAAACGTCTGTGCGGTGATTCTCACCTTGTTTCTCAGGGACGTGGCTCGTTCGTCTGGAAGATGCATATGAATTCCCTGCATTCGGCCGCCGTTGTTTGCGTTAGCTGACTCATATCAAATGGACTGACTGTGTGAGCGACGCGGCATTTCGTCGGCACGTATTCGGAAGTGGTGCACTTTCGCTGCCGGCAACCGATATGGTGAAACTACAGTCTGCTGATTAGACCACGTACTAAGTATGTCGATGGGGCGTCTGTCGCATAGCTGATTGTTCAGCGTGGCTGCTGATATTCTGAAAAAGCTGCAAAGCGGCTGGGCGATGATGTGGTCATGGGTTATAAAAACACTTGGTGTTCTACTGATCATATTTGGTGGGTGCCATCTACCCGGTTGGGGAATTCGCGACTGTCTACACCGCTGGGTGGAAACACCGATATCGCCTTTTGTCCCGGTCAGTGGTGAGTCTGTATCCGCAAGCTTGTTGGCCCTCCTTATTTTACGACACTCTTGTTTTTACTACTGGTGAGCAGTGAGAGATTTCGTTCTTACATAAATTGATCGTCACTCACAATTGATAACACCTGTCGCGTTCCCATTGACTTTTCAGTCAACTCCTTTCGAAAAGAAGCACTATATTCGAGATCCGCTCTTTTTAGAGCTTGTTGATGTAAATTCTTTCCAGAGCAGGGACTAGACTTCTATCCACGCTTTCATAAGGCATCCGTGCTGACCACCGCGTCACTGATTTCACATTGGGCACGACTGGGCCATTTGGATGCTCAGCCATATTCGCGACTAATTATGAGTAATGCTCAGTTTATGCCAGTTTCCTTGCTCGTCTGTTTTCTCCTTTCTTGTCTACACATCCGTACTTGTTTATTGCTGAGCAGCTTCATGGACCGTTGTTAGGACCAACGGCAGCCCGAGCCGTATGTACCCACATATACGGTTCAAAGCTGAAAGTGGTTGATTGATTGGCGAATTGTTCCATATGGTAGACTGGGAAAGTGCACCGTGAGGTGCGCTCGTTAACAATCATTATGTATTCAAAGTACTACTGGACCACTATACGAAACCAGGAAAGTGTTGATCTAGTGGTTAACATATCCATGACATCGACAGGTCTTATAATACGACGAGTTCTTTGAAACGAATACCTGTCTACGTGTCAGTATGTCGGCCAAACCTCCATCTTGGGACAAACTGGAGCATCCACACCTCTTTTCTCAGCCAGTGACCTAGTATTCACTGCGTCAGAGTTACTCACTGACCGTATTTTATATCGGGCCACTAAACGCAAGGAAAGTGAGATGTTTGAGGAATAGGAGATTCGGATCTAGTCGATGATGCATTAATTACATTCTTACCGTGCGATGAGTCTTAAGACATCGACACTCTTAATGGCGGCTGATCTATTGGCTGGTTTCGATTCGGTTCATCATCATCGGTTACTCAAGACGTTCTGTGGAACTGCTTCCCTCGCAATGGAGTTCCAAAGAAACACTTAAATCTGCCAAGATCATTGTGTACCCACTCTGGTAATTTACAGGCAACTCTTGATTGATCATCATCGATGGTGTTCACCAGGGTCGTTCAGTTTAATCATTGATGACACTCTGGAAGGCGCGCTTCAGAAACCCAGTTAGCTTTGTTTTAAGTTTTTGACACTAGGTCTACTGACGAAGTATGCAAACAATATCGTTTTGTTTGGCGCTTTTAAGGAGGGAGAAAAGGCGAATGACCGGCTTGGTTTGTACTGGGTGCAAACCTTCGAAGTGTAAAGGGCTGTCCCAGGACTGTGGTGTTTTCACTGTCACGTTCTTCGCTGTTGACCACCCTCGTGAGGCTGGACAATCTCACGCGTTTCAGTAGCACCATCTCGTCAACTGGAACTACCGTGGAAAGGGTATCAACGAAGATAACAAGGACGCTTTTTATCTTAGCCGGTCTGCCTCATCTGCGGCTTCGGAAAGACTTCCGATTATCGTTGAAAGAAAGGATATACAGTGCTTATGTGCTTTTGCCCTGATTCCAAATATGGCCTGCTCTCGGCAAATTAATCGATAGACCTGCAGTGTCTGACCATCGTTGTCTCTACCAGTTAAGCTACACCAAATTGTATGATCACGTGAACAAAGCGGGCGTTCTGCGATGCGTATTCCGGAACGCCTGGAATATATGATCAGCTGGTCCACCAATCTGCAGTGACTGGGTAACGCCCTCTGCATGTCAAGTACACGGATCATTATTCGCTGAGACCATCAACAGTCATGTAAGGTGGCATGTTGTTCAACTGGCGACGTGATCACAAAGTGTGAAGACTCCGCCTGTCGTTTGGTAAGGTATGTAGATGTCACCTCTGTTTGGGGTTCTGGCAATTACTCAACACACTGGTTGGAAACGCCATCCAATATGGGGAACTGGTGCAGCTGATGGCGTGCATGCATTCGTAACCTCTCCTTTTCTCTTGTTTAGTTCTACTTTTATCCATTTTTATTTTTAGTGAGTTTTCCCTTCTTACTTCACATTAATGTTGAAGTGAGCAGCTGCCCCGAGTCACAGCATTGCCTGATTAAGTTCATGACCGCTATGTATAAATGAGTGAAAAGTGTTTTTTCGAAATATCGAGTACACTTATCGGGTGTGTGGGCGGAGGGAACGCAGTCCGGAGCTAAATGGAGAAGCCACAGGGTTGTTTCATTATGGACTATTTCGGGTGGGATGTAATTTTTCAGATGACTGTACTACTCGATGGACTGAAACAGTGCCACGGGAAATCCACTATTGGTTCACCATAGTCTTGAATGTGTAGTCAACTTCGCAAATGTGCACCCGTTATTCTCCCATTAGTTCACTGACCAGGAGAACGTCATCGTGGTTGGCGGGGACATGTTCCTAACGGATGTGCGCCGGTCTGCATTGCGGATATTGTTATTAATGACTTATTTTACATAGTTACACCGTACTTTTCAATGAGGTTGCGTTGATGATATCGTCTTACACAACTAAAGTCGTTATTTAAAAGCCTTTGAGACCTCGGTCCTGTTTTTTCTACTGGCTGCCACGCTGCGTTAGTGTGATCCACTTAGTTTGAGCGACTCTAGAAACAGATCAACACTTCTGTGGATTGACCTCGAATCACAGATAACTTATAACAGGATGCCGGGGAATGTACTTGCTTTTGTATGCACAAGTGATGTTAGTACGATTGGGGCAGCTTCAGCCCCTTGGATCGATGCTTGTATCCCTACCGTATCAACGGTGGCCAGATTTATTTAGAGGGTTTTCACACTGGTTTTATAGTACGGGTGTTAATCCTCAGAATTCCATATGCGAACTATATAACGTGTTGGACAGAGGATCTTACATAAGATTTTCCGTGAGTATGCAGTCGCCCTTTCTAAATTCATTAATTCTTTTGCTGTTTTCTATCAGAACAAAGAAGCCAGAATAAAACAACTTCGGCTAGGTCACCGGGTTGGCTGCAAAACCAAGAGGCGTCAAAAACGTTTGGAGCGCTCGATCGATCATGTGCACAAATTTGAAGAGCGGAAAGCTGCCAAGGGCTCTAATTTGAACAGCCTAGTGGCTATAAATCTACTTCATGACCCACAGACGTTTGCTGAAAAACTTTTTCGCAAGGTGGAACGCTGCTCCGATCGCTTCGAAATACGACTGTTTCTGCTGGACTTGATCACGCGGTTGATCGGGTTGCATAAACTTCTGGTGCTTAATTTCTATCCCTTCATTCAACGCTTCTTGCGGCCGCATCAACGAGGTATGTTTACATTACCATATCCTGCTTTTACACTGGGTTACTTGGCTGCCTGTTAACAGAATTTTGGAATGTTTGTGCTTCAGAAACTGTAGCTTGTTATTCTTGATAGTTCTACGGACGTCTTTTCTTACTATCACGAATCAAATTTCAGTGGTGTGGAGATGATTGATTCCTCAGGTTAATGAATCATCAATCAATCATGGATTTACAGAGTTGACCGCTGATACAATTCTTCCTTTTATAGGAATCCAAGTAGAAACACGCCTTCAAATAAACCGAATAAGATTAGACGAGGTGACATTTCTGTCTACCTCGGTGTCAATAGTAAACTACGTTCGACGGAGTTTGTGTGCTTCACTGCTGACCAGCTTGTTCTGCCTACCTAGTAACGCATCATCCTGATTGTTTGAAAGAACGGTTCTTGCACAGTTGCGATGCTACTCTTGGTCGCCTAATTAGTAGTGCACTAACAGGGGTATCATCCGGCCATTCCAATCGTTGAACTACGCTGATTGTGACTCGACACTATTCGATGCGGTGGATAAGCTTTCAGCATAATCCGAAAGTATGTTTTGAATACATCCACTGCGCGCAGGAATGAAGATAACTGAGGTGGATGAGATAAGTGGGAATCAGAGTTCCTCGTTTAGTTGTTTTCAACCACGCGCTAGATAGTCTCGCTATCAAGTATTCCTGTCATTGAATCTGGCTGCGGTTTACATGAAAACTGTGTATCTTCCGTTGTTTTCGATGTCTAACTGTTAAGCGAGGTGCCGTAAATAAAATCCCTCATCTTGTCACCCTTTCGCCGCAATCACGTTCGGAAGATACTGGAGATATTGTCCTTCCGGCAGTTGTATCATTCAGTCACTACCAAAGCTGAATGTCTGTGTCTATTCTGGTAATCTGCTGTTTACCAATTGTTTTGTGAAGCAGCAATCAATGAATTTCTCAATGACTGCATTCACTGATCACAGAGCAATGAGTTATCGGTGGGAAACCGTCGCAATTTATAGATCACACTGGTTTTACGTGCAAACCAGTGCTCTGCTCGAGTTGCTGTAATTCCATATATATATATATGTATGTATATATAATATGAAGTAATCGAGAAAGTGGGCACATACTGAGTAGTGAACGATTTACTGTTACTGGTAAACAGATTGAGAATAACACGTTACGGGCAAGTTGTAATATTCTACGTTTCAACCACCTCGGGTGGCCTTCCTCAGTAGTGTTTAATCGATTACTACACTCCGGAGGAAGGCCACTCGAGGTGGTTGAAACGTAGAGTATTACAACTTCCTCGTAACGTTGTGTTATTTTCAATCTGTTTATCACTAATATGTTAAACACGACGCCCGAACTGTTCAACTTCATTCGTACTAAATTTGGTGCGGATATCTCACAACTGATTTATTGTGACGTTTCAAATCCACGCTAGGATCCGTTATCTATCTATCTATCTATCTATCTATCTATCTATCTATCTACCATATTCCGTTTATCATCACCGCCTCTTCGCAATCCCTTTTTCACATCAATGTTTTTGCGGCCAATCTTTTTTTCGTTTCTTTATTTGTAAGCACAGTGTCGAACATCCCAAACGATGTGAGTTCTGGCTTCTAATGTATCATAATTCCCACTGCGGTACTGGACAAAATGTTAGTTTCCTTAGCTCACCCATACGATTACGTGCGGTAACTGCGACGAATTACGTTTTTATTTAATTCTCTGTTCATTACAATCGCTTCACCAAATTTCTGCTTTTAACGGACCGTTGTTTTTTCCTGATTGATTCCGAATTGCAGAAGTTACTCGGCTCTTACTGTTCATCACCCAGGCCACTCACGATGAAGTGCCACCAGATGTAAGTCTCATTTTGCATCTGTGTGATTTTATGATGTGAGAACGGTGTCTCACTCAGACCTGTGGATCGTATTTTTAGGATTACTGTTACAGCAGTTTGACATTACGGCTGCGAAGCTTGACTGCTATGCGTTGTTGAAATATAAGTCCATAGTCAACCGTTCAACCGTGCGTGTATCAACAGATGAGTGGCGGTGAAGACAGGCGTTCGGGCATGTGAATCAGTCAAGCTCATTTATCAAAGTTCTCAAATCGTGTTCATTTAGATTTTTAGGTTGTGTATCAGGATTCATCCCCACTCTTCCACCAAGTCAAATACTCCTTACCGAACCCCCAGCTCAATAACGTTACGTACGGCAACTAGACGAAGAGACATTAACGTCATCACTTGTAAGTAAGAAACAGCGAGTCTTGTCTGTCCTCCAATTTGGATTCGTTCTCGTCCACCTGACCTCTGACTGAAAACGTTGAGACGTGCACCAACTAATCGCGTACAACGGAGCGCATCCTGCAGTTGCTTGACCGAGTTGTTTGTGAAGCAGTGATGATTAATTGGGCAGTAAAGTGCAACCTTCAGCGTATGAACACCTTGGTGTTGCTTGACCGAGTTAAGGAATTAACTTTAGTCTTATCCTCCTGTCTCACCTTTGAATTTCGGCTTATGCTGTCCACCCCTCTGTTACTATAAACTATAGGTGATTTACTGCTGGTGATAGTGATAGTGATCCGAATGACTACATTTTTCTCTTTCCCTGTATCGCATTACTATTTTCCGAATTATTAAGTTTTGGTAGCAGTTTCGTCAGGCTTAATATTAACTTGTTTACCGATAACAACCCGCAGTCAAACTGCTATTGATTGCGCATCAGTTTTCCCAATTTCATCCGGAGTTATTTTCCTTACCCTGCGTTCTACTTGCTTTACTAAACGTTTGACTTCAATAAATTTTACTGTCTTCGTACGCTCAACTTGTTCGTGAATTTTTATAGCTCACGCTTATTTTCTCCGGTTGACTGTCGGGTGTTGTGTAGGTGATAGAGCCTGTGCTACGAACGATCGCAGACAATTTTATCACAGAACGCGCTTCCTCGGAGGCAATCACAGTGGGGCTGAACACAACTCGGGAGATTTGTGCCCGATGTCCATACGCGATTTCGGTCGATCTTCTCTCCGACCTCATTCAATATCGGACGTACAGAAACAAGAACGTGGTGGCTGCCGCTCGATCTTTGATCCGGCTCTATCGCCTGGTAAGTGCACCGTATACGATTCAATTGACCGGCTTCTTCGTATTGTACACTGCAGGGGTTAATTATTTGAGACGTTTGCTGGCGATCCTCGCTTTTCTTTCTGCAGGGTGAACTTATCGTCTCTGTATGTCCGAATTAGTGGGTTGGTCAAGATGTAACTACTAGAGATTGTTTTCTGCTCAATCTTACAGTGCTCATAGCAGCTCAGTGATAACGACAGCTCTTGTTTAAGTTTGACCGGCTCTCATACACCTGTACTTTGAACAGCAGCAGAAGCCTAAGAGTTTGAAAGCTGGAAACGTTTTGTAAACATGTGCGCTGCTACTCATCTTTCACTCTTTACGATAGTTGCTCTGCGTCTTCAGTTTGCCCTCCGATTCTGATGACACTTTTATGGTGATTATTAGTGGTCCTCCAATCAAACGGCAAAAAGTACCTGTTCTGCTGCTTCTCCATACTTACGTATAACACTCTTGGTATACATACACGAATAGGCGGCCGTAAATCCAAGCAGGTGATACTGCGGCTCGAGCCACCGTTCATCATAAAATTCAGTCGGAGTATTCTACAGGAAGATAGCATGTTCATCAAGTGTATGCCTGAGCGTTCATGGTAGATGCCACTGAGACCTTTTCCCTTCGGTTCGTTAAATATTGCTGTCGTCATCGAAACGTCACGTGTTTACTTCCTAACGGGTATCAAGACAGCATGTGATAAACCAGTGGTAACGAAGTCCGTCTGATTATATGGTCGCGTATTTGCACATTGGTTGCCGCTACTAACCTAGTGTCGTAGCATCACCCTACTTGCCCAGATAAATTTCACGTGTTCATGCAAATTCAAGTTACCCACCCATGCATTTCCACCGTTCCTCATGGAACATTGTTGTACATAACGACAGTCGTAGTGTAAGCTGACAAGATTGCAGTCGGGCCTAATTCACTTGATATTGGTGCAGGTTTTTCTCAGAAGTGCCTTTCAGCTGGCAATCCACAATTCATTGATTCTGAATGTGGGGATATCCATGCAAAATGCGCTATTTCTCAACACCTCCATAAAAACGTTTCACATAACATATCAGTGCGGAGCATCTGATGGTAAACAAACATTGACCTCAGTTATTTAGAAAATTAGGTATGGCCCCTTATACGTTCGTGTTCGATTGGATGTTGCTGTTCCCAAGCTAATTGATAGTGAGAGATCAACTAACCAAATGATACGATGAGTTTATTCTAGAACCTGTTTAGTAGTGGTTGACTGTTCTGTTCGCTTTGTTTTGCTCTTCTCCCCTTATCCGTTTTCCATCACCATTGTTCAGATCAATCCGGCTGCTCTCCCACGTAAAGAACGGGGTCGTCCAACAGAAGCGCAACTGGAAACTCTAGCTAATCTCGGCTCCTCCGACGGGACAGGGTTGGCCCTAACATTCGGCCAGTCAACTACTGCTCAATTTGTTCCGGGCGCGGAGGCGTTGGTGTTGGCCGAATCCTTACAGAAGGAAAATCTGATCTCGAAAACCGTTAAACATACGACGATTGCGGATGAAACGAATCGCTTGAGGCTAGATAACGCCGCAGAACAGATCAAAGACAATGATGAAGGTAGTCCTACAATGGGATAGTTATATATTCATTTATATGTAGCACAAGAGCACACGAATTAGAAGACGTGTCACAATTATAAAGTGGTTTAGTTAGCATAGGCGCGTTGTCGAATGAACGGAATTATGATTGGCGGGCACATTGTTGTGAAACAATCAGATACTGAGGTTCTCATGTTCGATTAAAGTCCCGCACTTGGTAATGAGTATCTGCCACAGCACATTTGTCATAGGGGGCATTTTCTCATGGAATTATTCTTGTGTTACGATTTCTGTCCGTGTACCGGGTTTACCACTTATAGTTGTGCGTATGTCGTACATTATCTAGTTCTAGAACGGATATTTAGCCAGTTTGTATTCACCTGACTCGTTGCTGTGGTTAACCGCAAACATAGTATGCTATGTAGATCACTTTTAATGTGCATAGTGTTTTCATTATCCGAGTTAGTTAACTTCTGATATTTTGCTTACAGCAAAAGGTGAAACTTGTGAGTGAACGAACAAGGTGGAATTCCTCGGACTGTGGGTACTGCTGATCGCATAGTGTTATCTATTTTGTTTGGGAACCCAAGACTTGTAATTTGGCAATTAAAGATCCTATTACTCGTTACGTATAGTTGGTTCAAGATGGTAGCCCTCCTGTTTATCGCGGTTGGCGTGTCAAATGATTTATTTCTGTGTTTGTCTCTTTTCTCGCACATGATTGAGTTTCTTATTCGGGAATTAGTGCAGTCTCTTTAACCTGGTCAGCGATTGTGTAGCTGGTAAAAATCCAAAACTAGTCGTACATTGATGTCACAAAACGAAATATGTTGGCTGAAGGAAAATCATCATAACAGCCATAAGGCTTACCATAAGCCACTGCGGCTCGGACCGCCACTCACTGCGACAGTGACGTGGGACATACTACAAGAAGAAACGTTATTGAAAAGACCATACAATAATAATAATAATAACAATAAAGGATTTGCGAATGGTATTGATGCAAATGCGCCATTGATTGTAGCACACTCCCCCCGTTGCTTGCAGAGAACATTCCCGCATTGGACTTCCACGCTAATGCCGCCAACTCCTCTCTCGGCAGCCTGCTAGAAACGACTTGAATTTGCGTATTTTCCCATCAAACTGTAGACGGGAAATTCAAACTGAATGTAACACCTTTTTGGAACCACGTTTCTCTACCGGTGTCGTAGCTTTCTTTCGGTACGGTTTGATAATGATTGTTCTTCATTTGCCAGCGGTTCTCCTGTTGCCAGTTTTAATTCCCTGACTTCGTTATGCCATATACCCTTGCGGTTCCGTCCTAACATCAACGGCCTCGTAAATTGTGGATGCCTTATGTTGGCAACATGAACGTTTTCAGTTGTGCGAGTGACAACCTTTGGAAGTGAGTGGAAATCCGTGAGAAGGCGTCAGCCCTGAATACAGTCAATAAGTCGCTGTGACAAGGACAAAAACGATGTGTAGCGCCGTAGACAACCAAGTGTAATGGAGGTGGATCGACAAATACGGCACCTTTCGCCAGTGAACTGTATGAAATTTGTGCGTTGAGTGTGATTGTATGCATTTTTTGAACTGGCCTACCCAGTCCGATGTGTTCTAAACGTTTTGAGGGTTGAGATCAGCGATCGCACTGGCGTGTCCACTATATGATGGTAAGCCAAATGTCTATTGTAAGTAGGGAGCAGCTGTGGGACAATCGAAGAACCCAAAAGGTGCTCTTTGCACGGAGGTGTAAAGTGGGAATCATAGTGGGTTTATTTTTCTGGATGCCTTTTTGGGGTCGTGTTAGGCGCTCACTAGTTTGTAGAGCAGCCATAAACAGCTGATCAGTTTAAGCTTATGTGAATAGTAAGTACAGCAACTATGAAGAGGGCATCTGGTATTCTGGTGACCACCGACCAGAGTGATCAACATTCAGCCCAGTTGTCCGTAATCTCTCATTTCACAATATTTTGAGGTAAAAGAGACAGCTCCGGAGAACGTTGCGAACTAACGGCAATCATACTTATGCAGACCATGACCGTTTGTTGCGTATAAAAATGATGCTTCTGCAAGATCTGTCATAGGGTAAACACGATCGATACACCCTCAACTGGAACCGCCTCTTATCCACCTCTTACATATCTGAATTCCCATCTGTTGTCTGAGCTGACGCATCGTCAGACCATTCGGCAACTCGGACGGGATGCCGATATGACTAATGTCCGTTTGATCGCCACGTATCCCTCTTTTTAAATGAGCAATAACCGTTGATAAGCGTAACTACGAAGTGCCTTTCCGGTTTCGTAAGCTGTTCGGATGCATCCTGTCATTCCGATATAAACCTCTGGACACCATCTGAAAACAAAATTAGTTGGGAGATATAAACCTGGAGCTTTGTTGCATCTTAACAACTTGAGCGATCGAATCACCTCTACTTACGACGGATGACTGTCAGAAAGATTGTAACTGAACATTTGTCTCCGGTTGTCTGTATGATCCAGCTGTGGTCAACTGAAGTCCTCCTCAAAATGTTTAGCCCATATTTCAGGTCGGCGGGAATGTGTGGTGGTAATTGCACCATCGTTTGCAACTATGGTCTCACTAACAGAGTCAACGTCCTTCACAACCACGAGTCATGGGGAATAGCACTCTGCTGCTCCCATTAAAGGCTACAAGATCCGTTAAAATTTGTCAAGTATCGAACTGTAGGACGTTGTTTGTCTGTGCGGATACAGTTATAGAACTTGATCGACAGTTTCGTTGGTTTGGCCATAAAACACCAAACATTGTGTGATGAGCACTGGTGACCTGTTCTACTTTGCCAGCCATCGCCGTTTGCCATTTACAGCATTTCGATTGTCTGCTTTTGTGACGTCAGTAGCAAATATTCCCACCCTGTTTGGCTTTGTATACGGAATAAACACGGGCATTAAGTTCATTCCCTCTCTTTTGAGGCAGAACGTTTTCGCAATGTTCTGTTATTCTGACTCGAAGAAAAAGCACAACTAACACAAGTAATCCTTCTTTGAAAAGCCAAGCTAGTAGCAGTATATTGCACGTTCTTCGAAATGATTTGACCGCATTTTATCAAGTGCACAACGAAAGTTCAATCCCAATTTCAGGAAAGAAGTTTCACACAGATCGACAGAGTGGCTGTGGAAAGTCCTCTAGGTCCAATCCTTGTATAAAAATCAAAATAGATCAACGTATCGCCACGAACGCGGCTTATCGAAAGTATGTGGACGACATAATCGTGATCGTCGACAGCAGGTCGAAAGAACTGGGTCACAATCACGAGAATATACGACTTACGACGGAGTTAGATAAAGTCATTGTCTGCCGTTTCTGGACATATTAATCCAGCACAGAGCTGGTGGTACCGTAAGACGCCCGGTCTGCCGAAGGTCTGCGTGGACAGGGTAGTACTTGCACTACGATGGTTTTTCCCCAGTTCAGCACTAACGGGATTTAGTAAGGACTTTATTCGATCGAACCTGGAGAATTTGCATAGCTGATACAATCGACGAAGAGTGTCAATCTTGAAAAAATTAAAAGCAAAAGGTTACCCAAAGTGGTTTATATGAAGATTCAGCAAACCACATGCCAACAGCTAACCCATCTGTTTAGCTGAACCTAAAGGTGTATTCGCTCTTTTAAAGGACGACAATATCCGTCCACTCTTCATAAATCGACTAGTTTCTACAGACGAGTTTTCTATGCAGCTAAATTAGTTCTCAATTTTGTCATCTTTATAATACCAAAGCCTGCCACCAAGAACCCCCTACCCTTGCTCCTCATCTCGCACTGCGTGTACCAATATTTGTGTGGGTGCAGTTCCACCTACATAGGAGTGACAAAGAGGTAGCCGTAAGCCAGGATAGAAGGGCGTTTGGCTTATTGGGTGTCCAGCCGCATCAGCCAACCCGTTGGAAATTGTGCGCATGGAGCCAAAGGCCATCCACGTAAGACATCGGCTTCATCTACTGTGCGCCACGCTCCCGAAGCAAACCACGGCACTGCTAGTCCGTCGGTTTTCTCAGTCATCTTCACGCACCGGAATAAACGCTTAGTCCACTTTGCCAAGGCAGTTGGTGTTAAACGATTGAAACCGCCGTTTTGCGTGCGAAAGGAACTGTTTATTAAATTAGCACTACGTCGGTAGTGCTCTATTTTTCCCTACCTGGACGGGACACTCTGTAAGTAACGATTTCAAGCATTTTTCAACTTCCATTTCTGTGGTATGTACTGGATAAGATGCGGCGAAATCAGGTTCATTTCGGGGGAAAGGTTGTCTCTGTAATCCTTATTCATTTTGTTTGTTCATTGAAGTACGACCGAATATCTATCCTCGATTCCGATCTAACGCGATCGTAACCTCACGAACCTGTGGTTTTTTGTGCTGAAGCCCTTACCCACATCAGTTCAGTGTATGGACTGGCTGGTGACAAGATAAACTGCAAACGGTTGGCACTGTAATTTGTTCAGTTTACTCTAGAGATTCATGCACAAGGGATGATGAGCTGTACTCAACGCACCGTGTGATATTGGATCCCAGGTCACAATTTGTGTGTGCACAACTCACTAGTATGGGATAGCCATGTTGCCTGAGCATGGGCAGTTAACAGGAAACCGCATCTCGGCCTTGCTTAAAGGCTGACTAGCAATGATAGTTACATTGCCATTGTCTATCAGTTGTAACTTACCGTTACTTGCGTACGAGCCCGATCAACTCTAGAAATATCAGGTGTTGTTCAACATGCGCTAAACGTCGGTGCTGTCACAATTCCCTTAGAAGGTAAACTGATTCCAATTTGTTTTCACTATCTAGTATCAACTGGACTGATCAAGATCTTTCTTGCTGTGATAATGACGGGGTTCATCATCCTCTTCGTCGTCACCATGACTATCGTCATCATCATCATGATCAATTTTGATTCTTGTTTTAGTCTGTTTGGGACGTAATTGAACGGTAAGGATTCGCAGCCTTGTGTGATTTGATCTATGGGAATGTGGACGGTAAGAAGTATGAACTCATATGTTTGTTAACTGTCAGGATTTAGATTGTCGGCTTTTACTTTCAATCACTTCATTGACAGTGAGAGGTTTTCGAGTGTATGTTGAGAGTTAAAACTTGTTGCTGCCTCACATCAACTTGTGTATTTGTTTTTGTTGACTGTCATGTTTTAAATTTACAGACCTTGAATCCTGGCAGTCGTGTTCCACTGATCAGGCATCGGAAGATGAGGAAAAAGAAAACGATGGTGGAGATATATCAGAAGAGAAAGAAATGGCGGTGATAGATGGTGCTTCAACGATTCCCTCAACGACTGTACTCAAAAGTGTTAGGAATGATGACGGTTGGATCGATGTGTTCCATTCGTCCGAAGAAGAGGAGGATACGCTAACGAAATTACCAGTAGTCAGCCCTGCTGACCTCACTTCGAAGGCCGTGGAACTAGCGTCTTCTCGTGTTTTCACACAGGAGGAGTTTGAAGCAATGCGTAAATATCAGCAAAGGAAGCAGGTAAGGATTCCGTGACTATCGTTCTTCCTGGGATTGCGCGGGATAAGTGTAACATTTAATACCTCAAGCCAAAATTGCCTAGTTCGGAAGAATTGCGTATTTGTTTTCCGTGTTGTGTAATACTTTGAGCCGACTGGCGAGCTTGTAACAGTTCCGTCACCATGCTAGTTTATGTCCTCAGGAGTGCTTCATGTGGAGCCAAATTTGTGTGTAATAAGCCACAAATGCCGTCTTTAACATTTGTTCCACCTAGCTTCGACCAACTGTGCAGTTCCAAGGAGTGTTGATCAAAAATGTGTATTTCGACAAAAAGTACCAATACGAAATTTCATATCCTTGTGCATGATTTAGTTATGAAACCCCGTTTCACAATCTGGGTTTACCATCTAAGCCCGTCCTTGTTTTATTTCTAATGTTTAATTGAGCTACTAGCAAAATTCCAAGTAGTACATTTGAAATAAGCGTTTATTGGCTGATATTCTGTCTGTTTACGACGTTCGATTTCGTACACAGAGACGTTTTGCTGCTTTGGGTTCGCGAAACAAACGGAAAGCGGATGAATCAGAATCGTTCTTTGAGGTCGATACGGAAAATGAGGAGGAGGAAGAAAACGGCGAAGGCAATGCGAACGGCCAGTTAGTTAGCATGAGTGCAATTACGCGCCTTGTGAAACGGCCGCGGCAGACGAAGGCAGAGCGACTAGAAGCTGTTCAAGAAGGTCGAGTCGGAAGAGAAAAATATGGATACAAGGTAAGGGGCTTTGAACCGAGTTGTCTTTTGTTTCAGAAATTTTAGTTTTTGGCTCTCTGACAAACTTTCAAATCCCTCAGAACCATCTGCTTAAGGACACGGGACAGTGAAAGAAGCTGTCTCGCTGATGACGCCTTACTTTCACTTATAACTCGGCTGTTTGTTTGGCAAGGTATGAACACTTTGATGCAGAATGTTTGAATATAGACGTATCCATTTTTAGTGTTCATGTCCCTTCCCCTCCCTTTTTGTCTTCTCTTCCTGCACAAGGTTTGTTTTTTCAAAGCTGCGTGGCAGTCAGGTATCTACAAGAACCGCTGATGCATTGCTGTCCATGATGATGATGGTGATGATTTCAAGCTATGTGGTTGCGTATAGGTGCCGAATCCTGATTATCTTATCACATCCCAGAGGATACAATAGCGCTTCTTTCCTATCCACATATTTTTTTTTCCTGTCTTGCGTCATTGCAAGGTGATAAGTTGGGATAGCTAGCTTCGTTCGGACGAGCATCACCAGGGCTTTAGATGTCATGGTCTTCGCTCTTTACTTGTTGAGTTTTCACTACCCGAAATAGGCTGTTAGAATGAACGCCGTTGGGTATTGAGGATATGTTTACATGCTGTTTTTATGTAAGTCAACGCGTCTCCCCCACATTCACGTTGCCAATTGTCATATCTGGAACCCTGAACTCCGTTAAAAAGAACGAGAAACAACACGGCCGGTAGTGTTTTGTTTATTGACAGCGTATTGACCCATCCTTACTGAGGTTTTGCAGTGTCTACTTTTATTTTACTGCGGTTTTTTCTTATTTTCTGCCATGTCTACATAAGTGCCCATCCCAGTGATGAAAACGTTTGCATTTGAATAACCTGGAGGATCTGTCCGCTGAAGTTGTTGCTGTTTTGTTAATGAGCGCCAACACTTCGAACAAATGTCCTGACCGGATGTTCCGGCTTTGGATTTTTGTGGGCTATCTAATTCTTGCTCGACCATGGCCAATGTCACATAAAGATCCGGTCCTCTGAGTCTGGGGACAAATCTCTCATGGGGCTTGGGATGGAGGTAGGCTTTCACCACCGTCAAGCAAACGAGGCCATCCTAGAAATTGGGTTGGTGCGTCACAACGACCGTCGATAGTAGAGCTATTGTACCATGATCTGCCAATCCAAAACCATCAATCCAGTCTAGAGATGTGGGTTTGACCACATAGTACTAATTCTCGAACTTGTTGACATAGGCGGTCCACTGAAGTTCGGCAGGGCCACTGGATGCATTGTAAGCTGTCTTGTTTGTTGTGTGCTCCATTGCTTTGCTACTGAAGTCCCAGTTCCGCTTAAGAAGAAGCGCAGTGTTGGAGGTCTTGTCGGGTTTTGACTGTGCCATTGTAGTGTTAATGCAAATGGTGACAATTTGTTAGCGGTTAGCTAGGTCGACCTAGGATGTGGCCGAAATGGATGTCTCTTGTAAATTACTTCTTGATCGGCCGCTTATTCTGACTTACATACGGTCTGCAGGATGTGGATGATATATCGGACTGACAGTGGGTTTCCTTTTGTCCTCGCTGGTTACACTTCTGACAGACGTGCTACTTGAACAGGCAAAGGCGAATATACTGCCAATCACCGGAGTTTCAACACGCGCTACATGGCTGTCCGATGCGTGCGATGTGTGACGACATACAAGGTGCCGCGAACCATTGTCAAGAGTCTATGTTCCACCACTGCTTTGCCGTGTTTTCGGGGTTCACCATCTGTTGACATTCCGATGTTAGCACGCGCGTACTGGCATTGGGTTCGTGTTCCAATATGACCTGAATGCCGATGCGAATGTCTACCTCACGTGGTGATTTGAGAACACTCATGTAGATGAAGCCTTTGAATTGATCCTCAGGCATCGATTTGAGCTTGGATCGCTCGCACTCACAGCTAGCAAACGATGTATTGTCGGCTCTCTCGCTCCTAACCATTTTAAGTAACTTGTGTGATTTGGTGAATATGGATGACCGCTGTGCAAAGTTCTCCACCAGCAGCCTCACCGTTTCGACCAATGTGTGATCGCAAGTGCATTTCGACAGGACTACTCACGTTCGCAAGCACCCAGCTTCTGAGAGAGGAACCGGACCTGCCAAGTGTCATCGTCCATCGTGTGAGCCGAATTCGACCATGAATACGTCCTCCGATCAAGTCAAGGCAATATTTTGATTTATGCACCCCGAGGGGTAATTTTTTAGGTTGTCTTACATACGTACATCTTCGACAAATTGAAATCAATTTAATTATGTTCAGGTCACAAAATACTAGGTGTGACCGGTATCGGTTGTGAGAAAGCCCTGTTGGTTTATGTGTATAAGATATTGAGGAGACAAATCATTTGACGTTCTCCGAAGAAGCATTTCATAATTTCTGATCACAAATGGGGCATGTACACAATTTTAAATGAGAGCCAAATTTCCACAGAACGGAAGTCATGACTCAAGGGGTTAGACGGATGGACGCGAACATGACGATCAGAACTATAGGAATACTGACTACCCGCGTAGCCGCGGTGTCAACACAAAGTATTTCTAAATACAAGTGTGTGGGGGGGTGACGTTTGATTTCCATAGTCTTAAAAAACTGGGGAATGCATCTCCGTTTACCTTGAAAAATTACAAAGAACGCGTCAGGAACTTTGGTTGTATGTCCAGTTGGGGTTTCGTGAGTTTCCAGCCGAGCTTCTAGCCATTTGAAAATATGCTTCTTGATACGAGCAACTAACTGGTGGTTTGTTCCTCGTAACTAGCTCGTACTGCAGCTACATGGATATTCGTACAAACAATATGTTGTGACACACGTAGACTGTTTGTGTATAACCGAGGAGACTGGTAAGGTTCTGATTCAGTGTTCTGTGAACAGTTCTGTGGCGTTGTAAGTCCTGGATGCAGCGGTTGCTAGACGCTTCTTTGTTGTTGACCAGATTCCCCTTTCAAACGGGGTTCCAGATGCATTGTTCTCTTCCGTACCCTCGTTACCTGTGTTTTTGGGGTAACGACACTGTTGCACTGAGCACCCGTTTTCCTGTAGAGTTTTCGTCGATGGACCTAACCCTGGCGGTAGATTGTCTTCTGTGCTTAGCCTCCGTGTTCTGTTGAAGGGCGTTCTGACTAGGCTTCTTTTATATTGCACTGAACGGACGCTTTCCAAATACTTACACTTTTCTGTCCAATTGTGCACACGTATTCCCATCGCATCATCTGATCTTCGGGTAACTAAAGTGTGCAGGTACGGAAGAAAGTCGTTTAGTTCGTTCTCTTTCGTTGATTCCGAATTCTGATGAGGTGGGTCCATCTTCAAGAATAGCATATTTGAATCACTTGTGCACTCAAAATGGCTAGGGTACCATCTGTGCAGCCTCTGTCCAAGACGGGTTTTGACAGGCTTCTGCAAAATTTGGATTCTACTTTAGCCATAAGGAAATCCGCCAGAAGCAGACCGAGGAGACTGCCCATTGCAACCTCCGTCCACTTGTCGTAAAGTACACATCTGAAAATTGAACCTTGCAATGTATGTGCACGAAAATACTGATGATTTCAGTGCGCTCACTGGGGTGGGAATAGGAGCATTGCTACTTAAAACAGGTTCGCAAATCCCATCAACTCTTTCATAAGACCGTTTGTCAGTAAGCACGCCGAGTGAACACATCGGTTTATCTCGAACATGCAGAATATCAGTATCATTCACAAATTCAAAGATGTTTCTCCGACTGTACTCACTGAATTGCTTTCTGGTCGGTTCAAGCAAATCGATTAGCCAACAGGTTAATGTGTGCTGCGGAGCACTGCACATTGCCACAATGAGCCGACGTGAGACATTGGTTTTGTGGAGCGTGACCAGTCCGTATATATGCGGCCTGTGTTACCCGAGTGACCTCATCAGCTTTCATGGATTGGGAGAAATGATACTGCTTGCCATAAGTTTCTTTCGATTGCGACAGATTTCCTTTTCTATTTCTTGGACTTTGTCGAGGTTATCATCCTCCAAAAAATTTCCGAGTATCCCCAGAACTTTCAAGAACTTTATCCATAAGTTACGTGTTATTCACTAACACAACCCGTGAGCCTTTGTCCAGTTTTGCTATCATTAGGTTCTCCTTTTGTTTTATCTCCCTCAGACTATGTGCCGTTGTTAGTAGATGGTGACACATTTATATGTAGACCTGATGATGGTAGTTTTACTTTCAACAGTAGTTTTACTTTCAACCAATTCGGGTTCTCCTCGAACGTTGCATGTGTGTTCAGAGTATATGGAATGCCACTCGGGAGAACATCATATGATTTGCGTCTAATGGTTTAGTTTTGAGGTTAATTCAAGAATAAGAGGATTTGGTTTCTGTAGGAGTTAAGTTATTTGAGAAATGATGGAAGAGTGAGATGATCAGGCGCGTGCAAGTCGTTTTTTATCCTGGGAACTATTGAAAGATGTGGAAATCTACCGAGATGTCTGAATACAAGGAGTGAGTTGTGTGAAGTAGGGTTTTTCTTGAAATATAGTCGCACTTTGCAGAGTGATGTAAAATAAACTAACGAGTTGTTTATTGGGACAGGTGTTTTATAATTTTACAAAAGAGACAACAAACCAGGGAAACAACGTGTGAACATTACATTCAATCAGGGAACAAACAAACATTAGTAAATAGACTAACTAAATTGTGGGGAATGGAGACGGGGGTTAGTCGTCAGATATAAAAGGTGACCAGTGAAAATATCAATAACATGAGTTGACCACGTCATGCTTTAATTCAAGGTGATTCCCAGATATTTATTAGAAAGCGGTCAAGGTGATTTCTGAAATTGGGTGATGTACGGACTCGGTAATGCATCCGGTAATGTCATCCTGGATTCGTACTTACAGACAGCTAAAGTAACTCTGCCCTCACTTGTGGGGTCAGTAGGCGCCAACGCTTCGAACTAGTGTCCTGACCAAAAATTCTGAACCCCGAACGACTGTGCACTATCCACGAATTACGGTACAGGAGGACGAGATGGCGGTCTACCAATACGTGAGTCTTCGACCTGGCAACAAACAGAAATACTATAATTTGTTTATGAAATTATGATCTCAAGTGCCACGTGAGGATGAGAGTAGTTATGTAGATGAGCACAGCCTGTATCTCATGAGTGACATAAGATACGTCAAATCTGACCTCAAATTCCTACTCTTAGGGTCAGGTTTATCCCACCCCCAACAGTCAGGTGATGTAACGATCAATCCTTTAAGACTTCAAAATTCTTACAATTTTACGTCGACAAGCTGTGATCGTGAAGTATTCGGTCGTTAGGAACTGATAGTTTCAAGAGCAAATATTCTTGCAATTTTTCCTTATGGCTGTTGAGTACAACTGTCTCACCCATTCCCTCAACAGAAACACATGTATGAATTGGACCGCTTTGACCGTCTCTTGCTGGTGTTACTGTGCCGTTTTTGATTAGTTCACACTAAAGTGTCTCCACGCGTATTCTCTCGTTCAAATTAAGGCGCAGTTGTGATTTGTAACTCCACCTTTCATATCCCAGGCGATCGCTACTTTGCCAATCAGCATCTCGAGTATATTAAAATTGTGTTGAATCAGTCGATCCTATGACAGCCCGTACACAAGGCTCAGTAAGAAATGATGACAGCATGGATGTCCTCAAAGTTCGTCTTTCTCGAGACGTCATTGAAATCGCCCTCATCGACTACAAATTATTCCGCCCCTCTCTTGCGCGTGCATAAAAGTGCCGCATGCCCTAATGTGGTCTATGCACTTTAAACTCACGCCTGTTGCACAAGCTGATTACTACAAACTACTTTGTCTATTTTCGTCCAGCCGTGTAGATTCCATACTGACTTGTATATGTATGTCAAGCTGTTTTTATATTACCGATTCGAGCGCTGTTGTACACTTTACCCAACTAAAATACTCTGTAACTGTTTCTGTCATGTACTCATCTTGAAAGTCTGTCTGATCTTATAATTCTAGTTAGAATTTACTGGTTACTAACTGTTTTCTGTTGTTTCTTGGTCAAAGTGGCCTTCAGGCTACTGGATCATTTACAAGATATGAGCTTTTGCTTTCGAATACTCGAATGGTTCGAATCATGGAGACATTCATATTTAAACAAATTCCTCGGCATTTTAATGTGTTGAATATGAACACATTTCTGAAAAGATCCATCCCTTGACAGATAAATTTCTGCCGAAATTTCTTGAATTATGGTCATCAGAATCAGAAGGTCTTGTGTATTTTTTCCTCAATTTTTAGGCAGCAACCAAAGTTTGCTTGTTCGTCAGCTTAGCGTTTGTGTCACTACTTTCCTGGATTTTATATTTGAGACAGTGCTTTTAAGGGCGCAGTTCCCTGATCTTCCGTTTGATGAAGAATGCATCACTTTATTTCGTCGGTTTGTAGTTCGCATTTTGTTATCACTGAGTGATGTAAATAGCATCTTTAGTGATCTGATCACGTTTTCGTTGTCGGTTTGTTGTGAACGTCTTCGTTAGTGACTCCAGGTGATGTAGTTCACAGTTGCGACCAGTTGAGTTTCTGCATTTGTTCATGACCGTTTTTCTTTTATTGTCTGTTGCCCACAGTTAATCACTGTTCGTATATTATATTGCAATGTGTAACCGAAAAACGAGGCAGCGTGGTGCACTACTGTTCACACCTAAAAAGTAATTGAGTTGTTACAAATATCATGTTTGGTCACTGATTTTTGCTCACTGATAAACATTGGGGCGAGGCAACTTTTAAAAAGATCACTAGAGTGAGTTTTGATCTCAGTGAAATTAACCAATCAAATTGAAATTCCTGATTTCATTTAATCTACTCGTTAATGCTACTGGCTGCTACTGAATTCACACATTTGATCGCTACCACTCGAGTAGCATTTATCTTCGATCGTAGCATTTGCTTTCACATGAGCCTTTCGATTAAGTTGTCGTGGTTAACTGTAAAAGGTGAATACCGAGTGGTGGGTATTTATTGTGATCTTGTTCCTTTGTTAAACAAAATGATAATGGAAAAATTACAGATGGGTTAAGAGCTCTGCAGTGTGTTCCCCTTTCTGCCGCTCTTCGCCGTATTCGTGTGACCACTGAGGTGTCTGTTGAAAGCATTCTGGAAGATCGATTCAAGGACTAGTCGTTCCTGCTACTCTTCTATCAATCCGATCATCTTGGAGTCCGCCAGTTTGACGTGGTGATCTGTGGTTGTACTGTGTTGCCAGAGGTGTGACTTCTGATCTACCTGTCTCTCCTCAGTGGTATGCGATATTCGTGTACGCTTGTCAACTGCTTTCCAGTTTCGCCCACGTTGGCTTGTTCACACTCTTGATGGGGACTAGAGTATATTACACCCGCTCGTTCGTGCGCTTCAACGGGATCTTTGGTTTTACAAGATTGGTGCACGCGTTTGTATATATGTCTATATATATATATATATATATATATATATATATATATTCATATGCCCTACGTTTAATCCAGTGTGGTTGACGGTAGTCAATGCATTGATTGTATACCAACAAAAATGGATACAAAATCAACTGGGCGCAGCTCCCCACAATCGGAGCGTTATTGAAGTTAATCCCAGACCATTTCCGACGTGTGCTGTCAAAGGTGATTTTCGTCCCTAAGTCCCCAGCCAGAAAGCTGGTTAACCTGCACGGACACAGACCTTGGACGCTAGATCCATCACCGTTTGGACCTGTGTCACACAGTGGCCATTTGGTTGCAGTTTCTAGCTTAGCTCAAATCCTGCGAAAAGCGTGGGATGCGGTAAACGATGGATGAGCGTTCGCAGTGCATGTCTGAGTTGCCGAAGCTTACGTAGAGGGATTTTGGCGCATATCGACATACTGGAGTGCTTGTTACAAAGGTACATCGGCTAACTTTATCGTCGACTGTACGGCGCTCTCCCTACGTGCAATGCTACGAAGATACTGCTAGTCAAACGCAGACAGTCTTCGAACATCATCCATGTGAGTATAGGTTTCGTAGTCATGCAGGTGGACTGTGCTCACTGAAGGTTGCACGTTCTGTTCGTCGATAAAAGGTTGATGGCACGTTGATACCATTCTTGTTGTCATTCGGTTATTGCTGTTGTAGAAATTGGTATATTCAAAGCGGCTTACACGAATGTGTCACCGTAAGAATATTACTGAAACAAACGTGTCACCTAACGATTAGTTCCAACATCAATCAGATTTGCATTAAGCATTTCATTAGAAGTTCGATCACTTCATATGGTCATACTCTCCATTTTGCCACACATTCGACGCGGAGCCTCGCCTCTTAATTAGGCGTTCAGCAGGGTGCAACCACCAAAGAGGTGGTAGCACACCGAACAAACTATTTTCAGTAGTATGTCAAATGTGTGCAGTACTCTTGTGGTGTTTCCAATAAGTTATTTTACCGATGAAACACAATTGACTCGCTAGAAAAATTGGACTTCTACAAGTTGTGATCTTTTCTCTTTCTACGTTTTCGCGTGAACGACTCGCCTGTTCACTCTGACACGTTCCTCTGAAAATATGCTGATACCCTAGGTACAGTTCTACATCCTAGCAAGCGCCCCCTTGTGCTAGATGCGCTGACACATTCGATCAATGGACCTGTTTCCCATTCCGTCACCCTTGATGTCGTGACAATACTACATTTTGTTTGCTCACAGCGGTTTAGTTTCTGTTGTTCGCCGAACTATCCCAAAGTTTCTCTACACTTCTGAATCCAGCCGAAGTCCTGACTTTCCACAGTTGGGTCTCATCTAACTTCATAAATCTGCCATACTACTCATTAGTAATACAATTTCTATGCTCAGCAGTGGCGGTGGTGGATTCCAGCGTGAACTGTTTGAGAAATCCTGCCAGGGCAGTCGATCCCCTGAATCATTTGGTGGATTCCATATGAGACAGTGGGACGGGTGGGTAACAGAGTCCAAATGTGAAATTTCCGAGCTCCTGGTGTGGCTTCGTAGCTCAGCTGGTAGAGCGCTTGCCGCGTTGAGGCATGCTGTGTCTGTCGCTGGTTCGAATCCAGCCGAAGCCCTGACTTTTCACAGTTGGGTCTCATCTACAATCTCATGTGTTAACTTTACTTAGCGGCTCCTTTCTGGTAGACCAAAAAGCTACCTTCTTGTACTCATTGTCTGTTATTCAGTCATAACTTGTTCCTCTGTTGGTCGCTCATTACTGCATAGTTTCTCCCAATGTACTGTTTCCCGAATTTCTTGTGATAGTTCGCACTCTTGGTGAGACGATCCAAATAAATGTCCAAGTGCGGTGGCGTTTTCCCCACCGTTTTGACCAGTCATATTGTCATCAGTTAACATTACCTAGTAGTTTGGATCGTTTTGATAGGCAAAAGGTAGCGAGAATGTAATCAATTTTCACATCATACTGGGATACTGGAAGCTCGCAGTAGCTCAGTGACAACGATGCCACTCTTTAATCGTGCGATTGCCGTTTCAAGTACTAGTCGCCTGAAATTGTACTGCCCAGATTCGGCAGCCTGATCGCATCCGGGCTACATATAGCACTACATGTCACATGCCTTAAATTTTTTTAAATCAAGAAGTTTTCGACTTATCTGGTCATTGCCTCGCACATTTACTTGATGAACATTTATTTTCTGTTGTTGCTGTTAACCTTAATTTTTAGGTATACGGTAGAAGGCGGGTTATTTTTCTCACATTTCTCATATAAAACTAACGAACTCTCCTATCATAAAGTGTGCCGGAGCATGCGATTGTTCAAATCCTACCAAAATAAAAGGACACAATCAAGGTTTTGTCTACACTGTCATGCCACTGAGTCTCTGTTAATTTTAATGAACTGACCTATATCTGTCACATGTTTATGCTCTTCTTCCAAGGTGAACCGGATGAACCCGCATGCTAGTACAACAAATCGCGAGAAAGCTAAAGGCAAAACTTTCCAGATGATCAAACACAAAGTACGGCAAAAAGCCAAACGTAGTTTTCGCGACAAACAGATCGCTTTGAGGGATCAACTACGTCATATGATAAAACACATGCGATGACAAGGACGAAATTCGAACAGACGCTGTTTTCTTTTTTGTCTCTGCCCTGTACAAAGTCGATTAGAATTCATCGGTCGAAGCTCTCGGTTCATTTGTAATAAAATACGTCTACTGAGGCAGACATGCATACTGACTTGCCACAGTTCTTCTTTGCGTGGTTTCTTCCCGTTTTTGCATCAGGTCCACCCGTTGTGCCTTATTGTTGCTCTCTTTTGTTAAGGAATCAGCTGATGTTCTCGTTCCATCCGCTAATATCAACAGTTCCGTGGATTCTCTACTGAACTCTTTTGGGCGAAAAAGAAATCAGCCCAATCAACTGACATCAAAACACGTCACGTGAGAATGGAGATTAACTCTCAAGCCTATCATCTCCGGTTCTCGTCGTCTTGTTTCAATCGTTCAGTGGTTAATAAAGTGGTCTGTATTTTTTGGTCAGTATAACGATATCCTCCGGTTGAATGCTGCAGTCAAATCAACCACCTCTTCCCTTGTCCTCTCCGTGCCCGCGGGATTCATGATCGACTATGATCTTGGGCCCCCTGTTCGTGGGATCTCGGTGGATCAAAGCAGCGATAAGGAGTGAACTGTCTGGTGCCACCAAAACTGATGAGCTCCTCAATAGCGTTAGTAGTCATCCGAAACCTATTGTGTGTTGCCCTCCCATTGGTAAAAGTATTTGTCGTCAAGATGGTCTAAATCCATTTTTGTTTCCGCATGTCCCACATGCTTTTCCCAGTTTACGTAAAGCCCTGTTCTATGATGAACGGTTTGTAGGCGGGCATTGGGTCGCGATAGTGGCTGTTAACTAACTGGCGCCAATTCATGACGAACATAACATGAAAAACCTCGCAGACAGCAAACTTTTCTGCCCTTTGACGTTTATTCTGTTCTCTATTTTTGAATGAACTGTACTGACAGAGTTGGTCGTCTGATCAGTGCAAGTTGGTTTCATATTTGTCTTCAGTTTCACTTCTCTAGCCAAATCACTAGGCGCAGAAAATTCCGCTCAATTTTCTGGTAATTAGTTAGGTTTTCGTTGTACCTCATCAATTGTTGAATGATCACAGTTCGAAGCATTCTTTGCTCCTAATTTAGCTGGCAAGTACGGTAAGATATTATGAGATATCGTTCCATTCGTTTTCATCAATCATATGCATAAAGCGGTGAACAACACGGTTACGGCCTGGCAACAAAGCACTCTTCTCTGATTGGGTTTACGTCTATTGTGAATAAAGGAGCTGAACGTCTCTCATGGATATGGGTGGTTCATATAAACGACGACGCGTGACAGACGTTATCAGTTCCACAGAAGAAACCGGCTACATCAGCACAACTAACCGTATGCATCATAAGGTTCTCCCGTGAACCCTATTTCCACACTAACTCATTCTTCCAACGATTGGTGGTAACAGATTGTCAAAATACTACCTAACACCAGAGGTTTCAAAAATTAAAGTGACTACCGTAGTGCTGTTAGATCGATTTCCGACTTTTACAACTAACCAGGGATTTTTACAAAGCGATTACTTAGAAAGAAACAGGCCTAAATCTCATCCACCATCTTTAGTGGGTATTGCTGCGTTCCTTCTGCGTTTTAGTGACAACTGATCTTTCCCCTCAAACAAAGTTTACTGGGCATTTCCGGACTTTTTTTATGAACTGCCTAATCAGAGGGTTGCTTATCTGTGCTAAATGTTGTTTGACTGGACTAGGCACATTTAGCAATATTAGGTGGAAGCACAAGCCCCGCTGGAATGTTCACAGTTGGGAATTTCGGCCGTTTGTGTGTCTGATCGATTGGCTTCCGTGACCAGACATGTTGGACATTTTGCGCTCCCATGTGTTTACTTCAAACAGTTTAGGATTGATAACCGTTGAGGTTAACGTTATTGTGTGACAGACATATTGGAGAATCACAGCTGGCTTTGAGTGTTATTGGTCAACAGCTGAAAACGGGAGTATCGGTCAAAAATTACATGTTAGTTATCAACCATGAAAATTCGATGGGTGTACCGTCATTCTTTTTTCGCGTATTAAACTGAGTTTCTGCACAACCGTTATTACCAATCTGTGAATTGTTGAAGAATATTTTTCCTGTTCTGCTGGTCATAACAGTTAAGGACAAAAATTTAGTACTCATCCAACCATATAGGAGGGTGCTCATTAGCAGTATTTTCACTTTTTTGAAGTTAATCGTTGTGATCAGTTTTGCTATAAATATAGACTAAGACTAAGCTACATAAAGTCCATTAAACTGCGGCGGATTTTCACTGTCCCTTTTCTGTACCCACCTCTGTACAACAAAAGAAAAATAATGGTTCACGTAAAACTTCTGCTTATAGTTCACAACTCGAATCAAACAAATATGAGAGTGAAAGTAGAAAACGATCTCTATGCTGTCACACGGAAGGCGGTTCGATGTCGTCTGATCAGGTTGTGAGGTCACCTCTTGGCCACGCATGCATACACATGGGTCTCATACGTTAGGAGGTTTACACAGCCTGCCACAAGGCACAGATCAACTTTCTGTCATACTGAATCCGACAAATGTGCGCTCTGCTGCCATCGGAGACGGGGCAACTAAAGGGATGATAGGAATGCGAGAGAACAATCGATCTGCAAGCGGAGACAAGGTTGATGGAGAAGGTGATCCGATGGAGTTTCAGGCGCTCATCCAAGTCCACCGGGATTAATAATTCATTTCCAGTCTAAGGTCGTCCGAAATGCTGTCACATAAATCTTGGTCCACGCGAATATGAGTGTCCAATATCTGCAAACCGAACAACATCAGACATTATGCTTGGAGTCGCTTTGGATGAGGTGTAACGGAAGGTAACGAACTGAATCAGGTGACTACTTTCCGTCTTAGACATGATCAGATAAATAGGGAGCTCTCAATCCATGTGTTGTGTGATGATTTTACTGGAGTAACCGTTGAGATGCGAGCAGAAGGAATTTACGGTTGGCCTTTTTGGAGTTTGTCAGTCGGGAACCTATATTTCGGAAATCTCTAATGTTTCGGTCACAGTGTCTCATTTACTAGAGCTTCTGGTTTAGAATCTTGGAAACAGCATAGTGTTGGCTAGGACAGATTGTGAGCAAAACTTTTGAATAAACCGAAAAATGGCATGTGTAACTGTTCGACTTTTCTGAACGTTGGTATGGGCTGTCGATGGATTTTAGTGCAGCATTGTACCCTATCTATGATTTTCTTATCGTTCTCACTTAGCAAGTCCAACTTCTGGGCACGGCATGACAGCCGCAGCTGTCGTGTGCGCGCTCCAATGCTGTGATACAATGTACAGATTGTTACTAACACACTCAGCACATTGGGTATTCAATTTCCATTTGTTTTCTACGTTGACGTGCGCAACGGTATGCGGTTGTAGTGGTAACGGTTTGGGCTTTTGCATAGGAAAATATACCACTTATGCCGCAGCATAGCTGGCATCGTATATACGCTGTCATTCAAGTAAACATGACAGTTGTCTGATGTTGGCTGTCACTACTTAGACGGTGGTGTTCTCTACCATTATATTGCATCCGAGTATGTGCTTTTTGGCATTCGTTGCCTTGTTCCTCAGCACAACAGGTGGGTGAGGATGTGTATAACAGTGTTGTACGAGACACATTTAGCTCCTCTCGTCGGTAGTTGAGTATGACGAGCTGAGTGAGCAAGTGAAGTGGCACGGGGCTGGTGTGCTTCCAGCAGATAACTTAGGATGGTAGACAGGTTACCGGTTTTAAAGCTGTCATAGTTCACAGAAAGGCGAGGTTCGTTGTGTTCTTATGTTGAAATATTGGGTGTAGAAAAAGGAGAGTCGATGAGAAGAATTGTTGGAGGAAGCGACCGACGCTCACGGAATGATTAGGTAGAGCGAAGTTTTAGTAAGTGGCTCACTTAGTGTTTGCCAGAATGAAGTGAAGAACAACAGGGAAAGTTTATGCGTAAACGTTCGTCACAGAGCTTTGCCTTGTCCAGAGGTTGAGTGACTGGTACATTGGCAGCGATTATTGTGGGCTCCACGGCGCTACGTTTGGCTTCCTATCAACAGTAGCAAGTGTGGGGACTTAAAAAAAATGTACCGTGAAGTCATCTACGTTTGGAGTTTCTCTCATCTGTAACGTTTACCCAGAACACAGCACCTCAACTGCAGAACGTGGACTTCACGGATAGCATCAAGAGACCACTAGAGTGGATTGTTAGCTAAAAAAGAAAATGTTTTGAAATAAGCCAAACAAATTGCTCTTTAGGTGAGGAAACTGTGATCCACTTGGTTCTTAGACGTGTTCGCTGAGGACGATAGGAAAGTGAGTAGGGTCTAGTCGCATGATTCAAACCCAACTGGTAAAACTCTAATAACCAGTGGTTGCCTCTAGGTTGCAGAATAGGGCACTATTGAAGGTCACACCAAATCTCTGCTCTGCCGTATCGGTCTAAGTGTAAGAGAGCATGCTAATGGCATGATGATACTGGTGTGGGATGTATGGTGCCGCTTCTTCATGAACTCCGATGTTTTCGAATCTTTGTATGTTGGTATTCGTGTGACTCGGACGTCGTAAAAACGATGACTGCCTTCACCGATAATTGTGAAATTGTTTTCTCAGTATAATTAGTGTAAGCTTTTCGCATGAAAATATACCTTGCCCTTTGTCCAGGTGAGTGTTTAATCAATCTGGTTACCAGCTACTCAATCGTTGTCATCCTTAGCGCCCATACCTGTCCAAAAAACAGTTGGCTTTTTTTGTTACAACCCAAGCAACAGACATCAACATGCGGGACAAACAAAAATACTGGTATCGTCCATTTTTGGGTTTGTTATCGTGTTTCACGTATCCAGGGAATGCAATCTAACTTATGTCAACGAAACAACGGTGCAATCTAATCTCACCTTTTCACTGCTGGCCAAAAATGTCAACTGTGCGGAAGCGTGTAGCACTCGGGTGTGAAAGTCTGTGAGGAATGTTTTTAGTTTCGGCTACCCCGTAAAAGTTGCACCAGTTAGTTCCACTAATACGTCTTCACATGCATCAAATTTTTAGCATCTGGTCTCGTTACGCATGGTCGTATGAAGCCACCTCCAATTAGCAGCGTGTGATCTAAACGTTTAAAAATTCATTGTTTGAAGTGTTTTAACTCAAATAAGAAATATTCACATTGTGCATTTCAATAGAGGTTCATCGACGCCCTTCCTACCAACGACTACAATTTACTCTGTGTAAAGTGATCGCTCTTAGAAATAAACACAAGCATACGTGATCTGTATGATCGGAGCAGATCTCGGAAATAACCTGCACTTGGGGTTCCCAAAATCACTTAAAGAGTGACCGGTACTTGATGTGGCAGCTAGCTGGTGCCTGTTGCAAAACGCCAGGAATGTATGATGAATTTGTTGACTGATCAGGCTACACAGTCTGTAATGGTTGGGTCACGTACTCGGCGTACAAGGCGTTTATCGCCCCGGGCGTTGTATGTTGAAACCACCAACCGTTAGAGCCACGTGGCAGTCAGGCAAGGATGCAGCCACGAAGTGTGGAGATCCTGGCTGTTCTACAGAGTAGTATTGGTAAGGCGTCGTCTGCCTGGCTGGTGTCCCAGTGCTCGTTGTAGTCTCTGACCAGAAACACTATCCTGGGTACGCCACGGTCAATGTCGTATCCGCACTCATACTCGACGTTGGTCTGATTGGCAGCCTGACTTATTGCGATTCCCTTCTGCATACCTCGTTGTATCAAAGGCCTGCAGACCATGTTAACGAGTTGAGTGGTCGGGCTGGTTCGTGTGGAAGAGTAGTGCTTCAAGTGTGTAGTACTCCCGTGTTCTGCATCCAATCCAGTTGGAACTGGACATTTTCGAGTAATTCCATCTGATCCGCTTCAATTACTACCGTCGAGATATGAGTGAGCGTCGAGGCAACAAGTGCCTTTGCCAACCTGCGTCATCTGTGGTGTAGAAAGGTGCGCGGTTGTCGTTGACACAAGGCGTATATGATGCTTATGTACATTCTGTTTTGTTTAGAAGTTCAGAAATGTGACCTGTCAAGGAGAAGGACATCAAACGAATTGTTTTTGACCGTCGCTGTTTTTGCCAACTGACCCACTTCAAGCGGAGTGGTGGCATAAGCAACACAATCGTTCCCCAGCGTGTATTTTGGAACTCCCAGGGCGCACGATTAGCCGGTCAACTAATCAGTTTGCACGATGTGCGATGGCTAGTTCGCATACCCTACTTGCCAAATAAGAGTCTTCTACGTCAGGCGTTATTTATTGAGAACACCAAAAACAGGACATGATCGCGTCAAGCAGTGACATGGTCAGTTAGATGAAGACCCTAACTATTCTGTTGAGTAAGATAGGTAGGTGTCGCTTGCCTGGTTACCGTCCTCGGTTACTCAAACCGCTGGTTAGGAAGTCTATCCGAAAGATCAGTGTGCCGCATATAATGGTGTTTCTGTATCTTCTCAGGTTAATCCGCATTGTCTTGTTTTTATCAGTTCTTATTCATTTAGATAAATTTTCCTTTTTTACCGGTATTCTGCGTTACCTTAGAACCAAAACACTCTCTGGTCAGGATCATGGGCGTTTCGGATAGGTGAATAACTTGAACATCGGTAGATGGAGCGCCTCTCTCAGTGCACTTAGCATTTGAACGCACGCTGTTTCTGTTGAAAAAAGGCAAATACCATCCGATTTAATTGATTTTAAACAATGCATATCGTATTTTAATGTCTTGTGGTTCTCGCCTTCAAATTTGCACTTCATTACTGGCTTCATCCCTGTTTGAGATAATTAACTATCGGTAACCGGTCTGCGGCTAGCAGTCAGTTCGAAATGGCCATCTGAAACAGACTGTCTAACTAGTGGGATGTCTGGAAGTCAACTCAGCAAACCGGAATGTTGGAGAATAAACTAGGTAGGTCACTGGGAGCGTGAACTGCTATCGAACACAGTGTTTTCCATGAAGTTAGCAAGTATGGGGAGACAAAGCAAATAGGTGTGATGGGAGAGAGGCCAGGGTTTGATCACGGTTTATCCGCTTGTGATGTTTATGCTGCCAATCGTAATTGCCTACCTTTCGTCCAGTCATTGACCTTAATTCGTTTAGTCTGGACATGTCTGTCAGGCTTCACCATCATTCTTTTCCGATTCCATTGAACAATGAGTTCATGCGAAATCCTGAAATCGACAGTTTTGGTACAATTCTGAGGCGATACATTATCTTACACGCGGGTTGTCACTATCCTGTTTAGCTGTTTGGTCTCTTAGTTGAATGTTAGCCGATCATTGGTGGTTGTCTATCAAATCCTAGAATGTGGGTCAATTCGGTAACCATAGAAACAAGAAAATCTTGTCTATGAGCTTAGATCTATACTCAACGAGACGGGTCGCAAAAAACGAACGCGTTTTTGAGCACTGCATAATCAGTTTAGTTTTTTCTCTTCGTATTGGTACCTGTGATTCTAGACAAACTAACTAAAAGGCAAAATATTGTGAATACTAGAAGGCTGGAACACTTGATTTTTCACAAGCAAGCCACATCAGTGGATGACCAGGTCAGATACTAAGGTCAGGTATGAAGAGCAGGTGACCAAAGAGACAACACTGATGCTGATGACCGACCATCCACTTAGGTCAGCACACTCGAAAATTCGTTGTATAGATTCTTTCCAATCTGCCTGAACGTGTTGAGAAACATACACAACGAATGTTCAACAGTTCATCTGGATAAGCAGAGTGGCTAAGGAGCAATGTGAAACCGAACCAAAGTGCTATAGGTCGTGTATGTTAGTAAGGCTTCTTTCTCGGTACCATCTCGCCAGCACCCAGCAAGTGAAATATATGACAGCGCATCACTCAGTGACTGTGAATGTAATTTTTGTTTGGCCGGTAGTTTTCGTGAATATATTTATGCAAATAATCCTCTTTTGCAAATAGATCCAAGAACGCTCATCATATACGCTATGAAAGACTTTTCAGTAAATTGTTCGTCACCTTTGCCTGGCCGATAGAAACTCGAGCGGAAGTCGGAGCAGTGTATTTTGAAAATGGCCTTATGGTATACTGGTGGTAAACGTTTTGTAGCTGGGACTGCACACCATTGTGCCAGTAATGCTACAGGAATCTTTCTTAAATTGAGGAATTTATCTGGGAGGAACTGGATGGGCGACGGAAAAATTACACACATCTGATTATATAAATCACCTTAGCTATTACCGTCCACTTGGGGAGAACTATTTACTACTCGGCCATTCTCCATTCGGGAGTAAACCTGCTTCCTACACAAAAGTTCTAAAGAAACAGATTTTACCATTAAACACCCACTATCACGTTACGTTACATCCCACATGCGTTGACGATGCCGTCGAACTTAGTGAACAAACGTTTCCAAATTAACCAATCAACTTGGAGAACAACCCAACAGTGGCGAAGTTAAAGTTCCTTGTCTTGCTGTTTTTATGCTAAAGAGAAGATTTAAAGGCATCTAATACACTGCATGCCTTACGAATGCCGTTCGGGCTGGACTAACCTGACGTTGAAGTCCAACTGGATTTGGGATTCTGAGATTAGGTTTGCCCACACTCATCTCATCATCATCATCATCGACGACAGTACTTTAGAGGTTGATATTTCGTCCTGCTACTGCATAAACGCGCGAATGTAAAGTTTAATCAACACAAAAGTGAACTCGTATATTCGACATCAATATGGCTGCATCCCGGCGTTAGACTGTTAGGTCAGTAATCAGCAGCACGCGGTGATTTTGCTCGTTGATGAAATCATCATTTGCCAACTATAATGAACGTAAGTAACACATACGTAAATCGAACACCACTCACAGCTGGGCGCACCTGACACATTCTCATAAATATTTCAGTCCGCCCTTTGGAAAAGAAACAACATTAGAGCCTCATTCCTGTTAGAACGCCTTAGTAGTAAGTACTCATACTACTTGAACAGAACTCCCAGAGATGGGGTCATGGGGTAGAGTGGGCAGGATGGTTACTGTGTCATTTTACGAGGCGAATGATGATGATTCGTTCGTGCCTGATATGACGTCAATGGTGCAACTGTCAGGACGGTTGATTCACAAACGCGTGGTCGGAGTTCTGGTCCCAGCCATGGCAAGGATATCCACTATTGACAGGTTTTAAGAAGAGGGCAACTCGGGTCTGTTGCCTCTTTTTGAATCGCAAAAGCAGACCTTCATGGGAATGCGGCAGCTACGAGTACTTCTAAGGGATGTTCAAGTAATGTTCAGAAACGTTTTACAATTCTACGTTATATTACAATACAACACCATCAACACGCTTACGTGAAACTTGACCAACCAGTCGAGCGAATTTTGCATCTGGATAGCAACCCGATCTCTTAAAAAAATTGAGGTCCGACCACCATCACATTTAGAACCCGGTAACTGCGATGGATCTGAAGAAGAAGAGCCTTCTGGATGTGAGTCACATTTACTTGTAGGTCTGTAAGGTGCGCTGACCTCATTTGAAATCAAGGACGTGGGTGCTTCAACTTGTAGGCCCGGTGGTATGCTCTCCAGCAGTCGTAGACGGCAATTCTCCAAACCAGCTCGTAGATCTTGAGCCTCCTTGATCTTCATCTGCAAATCTATTCTCTGACGGTTCACAAGTTCCTGTTGCAAGTTTAGGGAGGAAAGCAATTTTATGACTTCGCTCGAACTAGTATGCTTCGCCGATAAACAATGTGATTGAAAAATAATCACATGAATCATGTATCATCTTACCCTTGTTTGATATGTAGTTCACAAATTAATCATTGTAAATTGGAATTTGACTGTTTGAATAGTGCATTATATAGTAAGGGCTTCGCAACAGAACACTTAATGACTTGATTTCGTGAGCTTGTTGACGTGCGAAAGGAGTGCTGATTGCCAAGAAAACGGATATTTCAATCGGTCCACTTTGAGAAGAGACATTCAAAGATCAGTGCTGAATTTAATTAAAACTCACCAGTAGTGAATAAACGTGCCCCAACTGGGACCTGAAGTTCAGCCCACATATTTGGCTAATGCGCCGTTTGCCTCCCCCAAATAAGACCAATATATTATACGCATACGCTGAGCTCCGTTTACTTCAGAAGAACGTTCCGGTTTAGCTCATTTTCACAATGGTGGTGTTGCTTACTGACACTGTGAAATGTGAACCAATTCTTCTGATCTGCTAGTCGATCTCTGAGGTCAGAGGATAGCCTAGTAGGTGCTAACCGGTCGCGAAGTTTATCCGTCGTCTCAGTTTCATTTGTGATGTTCCGGTCAGAAATGGCCCGAGCACGTCGCAACCGTTGGAGGTGTGTTAATTTGATTTGACATAAAATATCAACTTCAACAGAAGTGTTATGCTGACATACAAAGAAGTGTGACTAAAACAGAAACGATGCGTGTCTCCAGACAAACTTTGCTGATCAACAGGCTTCCACGTAGAGAATGGTGTAATTAGCAACATTACCGGACCTCAGCTTTCCTGCAGTGAAAGATCTTTGGAAACAGTCAACTAGGAGATTTCGGAAAAATGCAAAGATACATTTCATTTTGGAAATTACTTATTTGGTTTCTCAAAACCGCTGTCTGCCGGAACGGTTTACGGTTTACTTTCGCCACCCTGATGGAGGTGGTTCAATATTAACAATAATAAATTAATGTTCCAGGTTTCAATTTGAAGATCAGGAATACTTAACTTTTCTTGTTTATACGTCTAGTTGTTGTTGCCTCTTCAAATGGTTCAAAAACTAAATCCAAAACATGCACCTGTTAAGAGGCCTCATTTGAGAAGTACGAATGATAACGGATACAAAGCTCTCTGCTACACCTGCATATAATCAACCTTTCCAACTACACCTGGTTAATTGTACAGTAAGTGTGTACTTAATAAAGATACGTAGTTCAGTTAGGAGCCATCAATTTTTGTCTGAATGGGAACTCTGGTGTTTTGTTATATTCATTGCAAAAGCGCGGGTACGGAATCACGGAAGTTGTTCTACAAAACATCTTGATTGGAACACCGAAGTTTTTCACACTAGAATTTATGGGTTTTACCTAGACCATCTACAAAATAGAGTTAATTGCCATCTGCTGAGCCTACATTGTCTACTGCGTCTTTTTTTGTACTGACCAAAACCGGCAAAATCCAAACTAAATATGGTGATGATGATTAACCCCGAATGGTATACATGACGATACTACGACGAACCCTTGCAGTACTTCTTAAGCGATCAGCTACTTGCTTAACTTGACACTGTTCACAGAAATCGTGAGAAGTGGAATTCATAAAAAAATAGTTATCGAGATTGCGCCTTTTGGTTTGTGACAAGTTGAATTCCACCGAATCATATATTCCTCTCGAAACTGGTAATGACCGTAAGCGCACTCTTGTCAACAAACCCTCAGGCGTTATAGAACTGGCCGCCGGTGTTCGGATTGCACACTTAAGACCGAACCAACCTGAATACCATCAGCAAGGCCTGGCTGAACGAAGTCAGTGTCAAACTGATAAAATCAGTGGATATAATCTATGTTACCGGTTAAAAACCTTACTGCGCATTGATAGTGTGCACTCTATGATCGATACTACAGCACGAGATATAGTGGCCGATTCAGACGTCATAAGAATTTGCTCAGGTTTTTCGCATCCGATTCTGTTCTAGAACAAACGCACCTGTGGGACCGACTTCGGAGAAAATCATAGTTGACACATAGACTTCGAAGAGTTCCTTGAATCTGTTGTAGTCCGTTCCCATTTTTACCAATTCAAGGTTTTGAGGCATTTGGTAAGCGTCACACGTTCTCCGAGATTTATCTACCCTTGTGAGCACAGTCGGAGTGATCTTGGCTGGTGAATTCACGAGTGTGTACACTCTGTTACTTCGTCTGATCGCTGGTTCAAGGAACATCTCCTCTGACACTTCAAGATTACCTACTATCTCCAACCTCAATGGAGTCGCTTTCATGCTGCATGTATTGTTTCTACAATGAACAGTTAACCGACTACACCACATCCGGCTTCTTCATATTAGTGGTGCATGGTGCCAAGAATACTTCAAGTTATTCCAAACTTCCTACCCCGGAATCGACCGACTCTTCTGGGGTACCACGATGCGGGTGCTGACCACTGTCCACTCTTCAGGTTGCATCTGCGGTGGAGTTACGTCAATCAGTCTCGGACGTTAAACAGTAACTCCATGGAGGTCGTGGTTTAGCTGACTTGTACTAGCCCGGAATTTACCGAATCCAGTTCTGACAGTGATGGCTGGAGTGCCTTCCGAATTAACCCTGTAATCGATTGAACCTCCGATAAATGAACTATTACTGCTCGGACGCCACCTGAAGTACGTACGCTGAAATTGACTGTGTCACAATCAACATCTTTGTATACACTGAAGCTACCTTTGACACTTTATGTACCTTCCTGATATGAACACTTCTGCCGCACATCCTAGAAACAGCTTGGTTGAGCCGGAGATGGAATTCACATTAGGGTAGACATCAGCTACTAGGTTTGTTGTAGAGGGAAGTTCTGTGGCCTCAAAGTGTCATGGGATGGATCAGTCGACCTCGTCCCTACATTGAGTGTTAACAATGACGGCTTCGTGAATAAGGCAGCACTGTTCAAGGTTGGCTGTCGTTGTATGTTTTCTCCGTTTGCAAACTTCACTGTTTCAGATGGTTGGGAACAGTGGTGCTGTTGTTTGTAGCTCGGGTTGATGGTTTTGGTATTCATATGTTCGCCGAGCTTGGCATTTAGGTTGCAAACGTTTCATCACCAGGCGAGGTGACATCATCAGTGCGTAAGTGTTTCAGCTGAAACACTTACGCACTGATGATGTCACCTCGCCTGGTGATGAAACGTTTGCAACCTAAATGCCAAGCTCGGCGAACATATGAATGCCAAAACTTCACTGTATCTGTAAATTGCAAATCTTTCAGTGTCAATAACGTTTGCAGTTAGTCGACTCGGTCAAAACCGGAGAGGGGTCCTCATTTCAAGTTAATTATTATTTTGTCAACAGGGTAATGGTGTGCAGGCTTTTCTCGTAATCGTGGGATGAAAGTTTGGCTGAGTACATTTGGGCCACAAACCAGCCCATTGAGTTCCGCTCACTCCATTGTTTGGAAGGTTACTCTGCATATACATTTGTTATAACGTGAAACTTCTACCAGAAGATTACAGATCCGCAATCAGATTTAGGACAAAACATTGTAAAACTGCAATGTCTGGCCAAATATGTTGACTGGACGTCACCCAAGTAATCAGCCTACCTAGGGTAATTATGGAAGATGCCGCATCATCCAGTCTGCCTTCAAAATCACTTTTAAAGCGGCGGAGCAATTTCAGGCTGGATGAATAAATTCGTTTTTGGCCCCTTCTCTTCTTGGTGTATTGGACTGGGAATTTCGAGGATTGAAGATCCCACAGTTCTGATGTCGAGAATTTTGTTGTGAACAGTGGATTCATCATTATGGTTCTACTGATACAACAGTATTGTAGCGGATGATTCCTCTCGTCCGCATCAGAAAGTTCAGGAGAAGACCTGTAGATCATACGGCTGTTCAGCAAAGACCTGTTTGTAGGATTTTAACGCACTTTCATAGAGTGTACTATATCTGGAAACGGTTGACTCTGATAATATTTATCAAAGGACCTTGTGCGGTTCTCACGGTCTTGCGATCAGTCCACTTACGGAAGTTTTATCAGCTTAGACGTGTTGATTGCGATGACTGAATAGGGTTATGAGTTGTATACCTTACACGTAAACTGTTCAATGAGCCTCAAACAACGAACTCCCAAATTATTGTCCAAAAATAGCCAGTTGTTAACTCACGCTCCTCGGGCTAGCATGAGTTCTTTTAGTGGCACTTCTCACTACTACCAGATAGATTCCTAGTCTATCTGGACCATTCGCTTATATATCATCCACTCTCTCAATCATCAGGATTTGTGAGCTGCTTAGCAAATGACTGATACTTGTTTAAACTCCGCTCCTGTTAGCATGATGATCTTGGGTGAACCACTTTCCCCACTCCAGCTCCGAAATTCCTTTACTTCCTGACCGAGGCCGAACAAACAGTGACAATATTCAGCTGCTACGCTCTGCGACAACATTTTGGTAACACGAATCACTGATTGAAGACTTTGGTCCTCTTCATAATTCTGAATACAGTTATGAAAAGGCGGACACAGACAGATGCCAATAGTCCGTGTTGCTTCCCCAGCATAAAACAGCAGTAAACAGTACTATAACACTGATGCGGTTGGGCGAACTAGTAAAATATCGAATGAGGTGAGAGATACATCGCAAAACTGCCAGTTCAGAGTTTGTATTTAAATGTTTTTGTACAGAGAACACCAGTTTTAGTGTGTAGAATATGCGTTATCGACAAATAGATGGAGTCACCATAGAAACCCCACTGGGACCAGTGCTTGTCGATTTTTTACGCTGATGCTAGGAGGACAAACTAATAAACCGAGTTCATCACTGTCGCTGCACTAACATTTTGTGAATGATATCATAATGTTCACACAATCTCCGCCAACGACAGACGAGATACCAAGACAGTTGAACACCTACCATGTTAATTTGGCAACCACGTGTGAATTAGAAAAGAACGAGTTTCTACCGTTTCTAGACATTCTCACCAGTCACAGGGATGAATGAACATTAAAACGGTCTGTGTACTCGGAGCTAACCGTGAGTGGCCAATAAACTCGTTTAAAAAATTCGTACTAATAAGGACCAAACCAGTATCAGTTAGAACACTGGTTATGTGCTGGACGTACTTGTTCACTAGAATGTCTGGCCAGTGAGCTTGGATTAATTACAACCACGTTTCAAGATAATGTATACCATCTGAAGTTTAATAATAGACAGCCAGCAATGCAAAGTTTCCACGACTGGGAAGAAGAAAGTGTATATTAAACTACCGTTCAACGGTGGCCCTTTTTTCTTCAAGTATCGACTAACTGTACCCACAGCGCGATCAAAGTCATAGTCGTCAACTGAACTGACAAGCTACCGTTAGTTTGAATGATCGGACAGCAAACTATTGGCACCAGCTCACACTGTATTTACCAAACTGTAGCGAAAGATACGTTTTCAGGACCGATAGCTGCTTGAACTCTAGGATGAAGAAAACTTTGCCAAAATGGTTTCACAATGTGACTACGTACCCTAATTCCTCCTCACACCCCCACCCCGGATCACCGAAACTTCCGGCTTCGTCAGTAGCCACACACATGTTGGCCATCGGTCATCGGATTGATCTCAAATTGGCTATCTGGAGTTTAAGGCGTCACACTAATCCACGTTAATTGCGTTTCGCTCAATTAGTCACAGTTACCTGTCTCAAGCTGGCATGATGTGTACACAAACAATTATATGTAAGCCTTAGCCTTACATATAACTAATAGTTTTGCGCTGCATCCTCCATCCCATCTTCGGCCTAAGTTTTCCTCCCCACTCAACTATACCATTTTCCATATTTGTTCCCATTTTAAGCACAAGATTTTCCATTGCATGCTAAAGCAAATCACTTTGGTGCATTAGAATTTCCACCTTAGATTCTTGGATTTGACGACAAGAACTCGATTGGCCCAACTAACCGCAAGGGTTGACCAATCTTAATTAGAGTGCTTCGTATTGGCTACTTTGGTAGAGGAAGTGGTTTGGGTTGTTCGAGGGGTTAGTGGTCAAAGTGGAGCACAGATCACCTGACCCTGTCCCTACTAATTCATCAAACCGCGGGCCTTATTGGTTCCTTTGATAGATAAAGGGTTGCGAGTGGTTAGGGGTGTCTGTGAATCTCACGTTCAATAGGAGTGAGATTTAGGGTCGTGGTAGACTTCGACCTACGATGTGAGAGTGAACCAGTTTGTGAGAACATTTTCAATAGTTCTCTCGCATATATGGCTGGTGGACGCAAGTACACTCGCATCAGTCCCGAAACACGCAGATCTATTATCGAGGTATTTGAAAGGGGCGATGACTGGCGCACGGTTGCCCTTCTGAACGGAGTCAAGTGTAATACCGCTTACAAGTGGCTACATGTGGATTGCATCAGTTATGAAGATTCTGACAGAATCAGAGGTCGATATGTTGTTGGCGTGGATTTACTTGGGCCCAACGATTACACCGCAATTTTTGAGATTGTGCGTGAAGGCTGAGTTTGAGAAGGAGTTGTCGACCACAACGATTGGTCGATACTTGGATGGCCGGTGCATAACTGTCAAGAAACTGCGCCAAATACCCATTGGCATGAACTCAAATGAGAATTTGGAGTTACAGCGACTGTTTGCTTATCGACTAATGGAGTGTTGTGCAAATGCAAAGACTATTTGCTGGATAGATGAGACAAACTTCAATTTGTTCTGTACGTTCATTAAAAGGGACGAGAGTGTGCGTCTCTGTAACAAACAGGCGTGGCCGTAATCTTAATTTGATTGGAGCTATGACACCAAGCTCGATGGTGGGCTGTACGACAAGGCGGGGAGCATACAACAGCAGCGATTGTCAGACATTGTCAGACATTGATATGCGACAACGCACCATGTCACACTGATCTGGGAATTGTGTTTGCTGTATAGTTATGTGATAGAGGACAACTCTCACGACTGACACCCTGTTCACCAATGTTGAATCCAACTGAGAATATCTGGAGCACGGTGAAAGCAAGAGTTAAAAGACAACTGCAGATATACCGCGAGACAATAATAAACAGAGTTTCTCAGGGTGTGCAAAGTCAACAAGAGTGGAGAATGCGGGCCCTGGAAAGAGTAGTCATTTCTACTATGTGCCACATCACCGGAGACCATTGCACTAGCTTCGTTCGTCATGTCGAACGATGTTGTATGCAAGCGATGAACGTTGAAACGTTTGGGCCACAACCGTAAACCCAACTCCTCTCAGTGAACGAAGAATGCTGTATTCAAAGCAGCCACAAACTGATGTTGTACTTCCTACTTTTTGGAAGTTGGCCCTGATTAAACTAACGCGTGGACTGTGAATGTGCCTAGATTGTGTAAGATTTCCCGTTTTTTGTTTGCACGGTTAAGAACAACCGAGCTACCCACATACTTTAGGTAATCGAATGTTTTACGTTCGCGATTGAAAACAGTGAATGAACTGTTAGCATTTGGCGACATGCCATCTTTCTACGGTAGTTGACTGCTCCTTCAATGGCACTGCAACCCAGTCGACACCGTGAACCGTGTGCATATATAAAAAGATGCAGCTAGTCGATTGCCAAAGCCATTTGCCTTTTAATATTGGGTATCAGCTGGTTAGTCTGTCCAAACTGGCTCTGATCAATTGTTTGGATTATTAGGGTGCTTAGTACAATGTATGTTCTACGCTACCTGAACGCTAGAAATCACTCTGTCCATCAGTTTGTTTTAGAGTGTACGCAATTTACCCGTTGTTGTGTATACGCTGACTATTCACCTCCCATGGTTCATAACGCAGCTTTTGAGGTTGGCTTGAGGATATCCTATCCTAGTTGTGTTCAAATGAGAAAACAATGAAATACATAGAGTGGACTGGCTTGATAATCCTTTCGAAGTTGTCTTCCTTTGCATGCAACAACCAGCCCAGTGCCGTTTCGACTGATCCTCGGGTCCGGTTTGGTTAGTATTGTTGAGTTCAGAAGCTAACTCCAAGTGAGGTCATCCAAACATTAGACTGAGTTGCCAGGGCACCATTTAATGATTGAGACTGGGTGATGACACAGGCTTCTTTTTCGATCTAACCTGACGACCACGGGGTGAGGGGTGTCACTGAACGAAGGTCATAGTACGTTGCTACCTCGTAACGATAGTAAAACTAAAACAGTCACAGTCGCCATGGTCGAGGTCAATCGGACGACGCCAGTTGGATTATTGTGTCATCTTGACGTCGCCGTTGAACTGGGAATGGTTTGGCGACGAGGAATACAGAAGATGTACAAACGAGGGTTAGGTGATCTGTGCTCCACTTTGACCACTAACTCCGTTCCCATTAAGCGAATCTTTTGACACCCCTCGAATAACCCAAACCATTTCCTCTACCAAAGTAGCCAATGCGAAGCACTCTAATTAAGATTGGTCGACCCTTACGGTTAGTTGGGCCAATCGAGTTCTTGTCGTCACATCCAAGAATCTAAGGTGGAAATTCTAATGCACCAAAGTGATTTGCTTTAGCATGCAATGGAAAATCTTGTGCTTAAAATGGGAACAAATATGGAAAATGGTATAGTACTATTCTCACAGTATTATATTCATATGTAGCCCAGGTTATTGTAGCTTGCTACCGAACACGTAGTACGAAATTTTAACCGTTGCCAGGAGTCAGTTTTTGAGAATTTAATTATTCGAAACATATATATAGACGGATCAACTCCGTAGGCATTAGTGACGCAGAATGTGGTTAGTAGCCAGCGATAACAACCCGGCGTTGGAACTCGTAAACCGTCTATTGGAATGACCAGAGAAGTTATCATTATATTATCTTTCACTCCTGGATTATATGCTGCTCAGCTTCTTCCAGGTTGTCATCAGACAACTTGATTAAAAGATCCCCGAGTCTACCGACTCACGGCTTCAGCTCGTCGATGAACTCCTTCTCCAAACGGTTAGCCACTGTGAGCAGATTTATCTTCCCGACAAGTGTCATCGCGGTTTGCATAGGCTTGACTTGAGGTTTCAAGAGGAATGGTGACACGGATGACACCGGTGTTTGGCTGAAGTGCTTTCAGACGAAATACTATTGATAAGGTCCAACAACAATAAAAGTCGCATGGGAGCTCTGCTTCTGGAGACTTCAAAACTTGTATTTATAAGTCAGTTGTTTGGTTGCGAGATATAGACACTTCAATACAATAAGATAAATTTGGACGTTAAACACTCACTCGATATGTGAGGAAAAATCATTAAATCCAGGGTGTGGTCAAATTAATAAACAGCTGAAAAATTCACAAAACGTCATCTTTTTCGTTATTCCCTAACATTTGCAGCTGGGATGTTTGCGTCGATAACTCCAACTTCAGTGTCGAACGCTTCCAATTCACCTGCGTAGGAAATCGCACTATTCAACTAGAAGCTTGTGCAGTTTACACGATTTTAATGCGGGTTATTCGGTTGTTTGAAAAAGACATGCACTTGAGTAGCTGCTCATTAAAAAAGTAACCAACAAATGCGTTGCTATGATCACAAGGAAAGAAGTGAATATGTGTACTGGATTGCCTAACAGCTATTTACGGGAACGTAAACGCGTTAAAGAACAATTTCAAGCAGGCCGAAAAACATCTTGATACTCTCCGCAGCCAATCAACAGCACTATGAATAAGGGAGTATCAAATCTATCCCGCTTAGAGGCCAAGACTTTGTATGGACTGAAACGTACCATGGAATACGGGCTGTCGTTTGGCTCCTGATTGTTACCATTCATCCATTCGTTGTCAGTAGATTTCTGCGTATGTCTGCTAAAACTTATCAGGCGCGCATCCAAACAGGCCAGTCGACGTGCTAATTGACAAAGCAGCTGAATTACGGAAACGGTGTTGTGATGCCATCGATCGAATCGTGCGACCACCTGACCATTTGCCGAGTCACAACCTTCGAGTAGCTGGAACATACTGTCACTCCGTAGGTATGACGGTTGTATTCCACAGGAATGCTCGCTCAGCGTGAAAATCTCGTTCAGTTTATTGCGTAGCTTTATGAAAGAGGAAGATTAAGGAGTGGAATGGAAGATTATGAACGAGTGGGCTACACGAGGCATCAAGTAAGAAAGTAAACCAAGAAGTCTCGTGTTCCAGAGACAAACCGTCGGGTGAAATTCTCAGTAAAATGAGGGGTAATGATGAAAACGGCCGTGAAAACGGAGTTTTACATGCGTCGACCAAAACAATTTGTTGGATTTGTTGAAATTTGATTGGTATATTTGACATTATGTTAAGTTCATAGCAGCGTTGAATTTTTAAAATGTCACCTGATTACGGAAAGTCTTTTTTAGATGTTGTTCTCTGTTGCCTGCTGCGACGTGCGGTACCACGACTGCACAAACAGAGAATGTAACATTTTTTTGTCTAGAACCGGCCTTTTTGCTGAAACCGTCTTTACCTAGTGTTGCTTGGATCAACCGCATCGTCACCTAGACGTAACTTTTTCAGTCAACTAGCAGCCATTTTGCGACGTTGATTTTTGTCTACTCCATTTGCGAACGTCTTTTCCATCGGAAAATGTGAGTACCTGGCTAGTTCACGCTGAAGATGACGAGGCATTTTTATTGTAGCCATGTTCAGTGTAACCTACAATCAATACTTCTTCTGACCGCCATTTCTCGTGTTTTGAAGGATAATTCTTATTTTCCGACCCTCTGAATCTGTGTTATGAAACTGTCGATTACATCATAATGCACCGGTCGTCTTAAAATGCCAGGAGCAACTTTTAGGAAGTGTCGAAAGGTTCTTTGTTACTAAGAAGAGATCGTAAGAGGTGGTGAAGACAAACGCTACCCATAGTTACTTGAGACAGAGTTGAATCAGTAAACCAGTTGCGTATGTTTGAGTTAGATGTATTCTGACGAATTTAAACAAATCACCTGCCCTCACAGCGTCTTCTTGAGCATCTGAGCTAGATGATAGTTTCCCATTGCTCGTATAACAGTTGCTCCGATTTTGATTACACTGGTTAATGGGCCTGAGACTTCTGTGATCACACATGTACCATTGTAGACACGCTCTACCAAAGATTTATCGCTTGTTCCTATGTAGTCTCAAGAGTTATTGATAGCACTCTTCTAGCAATGCCTTTCGCTGCGGTGGCTCTTGAAGATAAAGAATCATTCGCTGACAGAACCTCTCGCTCAATTTTAGACGCTTCTGCTTAGATACACTTTGTTCGCTCCCCTTCAACTGTGGAAAAACTGGGCGTTTAAAAGTACTGTAGGGAATAAAAAACGCACACAGTAGAAAAGATGGGATTCCTGTTGTATTTGGTGCCTGATAGTCTAAGTCATGCATCTCTCAAGTGGCTGTTTGGTTACAGTATGATCCTCCTGCAGTACTTTGAATATACTACAACTGTGGGTTTATTTCGAACACTCTCGCCATGTTACGTAGCATCATCCTCTTAACCGTTTCACATCACCTTCACTTTCAGACATGTCTTCTTCAGCGGCTAAATTTTCTGTTCTATTTGTAGGTACCATAGCAAATCAAAATCAGGTTGTACTATGTGAACTTCTCTGTCGGAATCTGTTTACTACAACATATGTTTGGATTAAAACTTCAGACGCTGTTACAAAGTATAAAGCTCAAGGGCAAGGTTAACAGCGCTGCTCATCTCTGGGGTTTTGTAGTAAGAAACTGCAGTGTACGACGACTGCAATGGTGTATACCTCCGTTGCGTCAAAGTTAACGATCATGAACAACACTGTGTACAGTATTCAGCAAATAGCAGATGTTGATGAAATGTGAGTTGTTTAGAGGCTGATTGGAAAGCCTCAACAAAGGCACGTCGCACATAGGTGAGGAACTCAATAAGATGCCATTATCCGCCCACAGTTCTAATGCAATTTATCTCCAGTAAATGACAAACAGAGGGCCAAACCACAGCCTTCTGAAATTCACAAACGGTTAATTAACGGAGACTCCGAATTGTGTGATCAGTACGTGAAGTGCACAAAAGGAATTATCTCATATACAGTTGATCACTGTAGTGCCAACGAATTCCATGTTTCACTGATAGACATGCGGCTGGTTTAGGTAAGAAGTTGAAAATTTATATGTAGGAAAGAGCTTACGTGAAATAGGCTACGTACTATTTGCCCATAAAAAGACCATAGCTCCCTACTAAACGCAATTCGAGAGTCATGACAGTTTCAAAAGTCCTCATTAAAATGGTCAACCTAAGATAACCGCTAAGAAAGTGGACGGGTGATTTTCGATGACTGTCAGAATGAAAGCCAATAGTTTCTGACATATCCAATGTGAGAAAGTTTGCGCTACGCCGTGCTTAGTCACACGGCTTGATCCAAGTGTCGCACACGGACATTTCTTTTGACAAGGATGTACGGGGAACCAGAAACAGATTACGGAGTAGGGTTTTTATGGATTAAATTTTTAGGTGGTGTTGAATTATCTACGCAGATAAGTCCATCATCTGTGTGCATCAGCCTGATGGGAGGCCCAGGGTACGAAAAACTGCGGTCAGGCGACCGCGAAGTTTACTTCGTACACAGCACCTTTACTGGGCCATTTGTAGCCACTATGCTTCGTAGGGAACACTTTCCATTTTGCTGGTGAGCACCTTTTGTAGAATTCAGTTAACACAAGCCATCCCCTTTATACAGAATGTTCATGGCTTGTCAAAAAATGCACACATTTAATGATCAAAGGAACTGGATGTAGACAAATATGTACTCACGCGCAGATGTGAACTGACCTCGGATGGCGTAGGTTCCCCACTACGCATCTGCGTGCTGGGCGAGTCATCTTATGAGCGCACAGTGGGTTGTCTACATGACTGTTTACTCACATTCTTTGTTTTTGTGGACTAACGTGGGGGAATTTTTATGTCAGTATTTATACACGGTATGTTGGAGGTCAGGCCCCTTTCACACTGTGGAGGAAAAACAAACGAATTAACTCCCTTGTAATTTTCCCCACAGGTTTCGAAATACGAATTCTGAGACTGTATTTTACCGCCCTCGTTGCAGACAGTCGCCCTATATGGCCTTATGAATCCCAACCTTCTGATCACATCAGGAAGATCATGATACTCTCACCGAACATTAGGGCCAATCACAACAATCCACTATTAGTATTCTATACCCACTTTTCCAATTTGGTGTCCTAATTCGAAGAAAGGCAGTTCTGGTCGCATGTGCACTTTGAATGGTTGTTTATATGTTGCAGTATGCCGGCTAATTCAGGTAACCTGGTGACTACTGTTGATGGTTGATCAAGGCGAATTCAAAAAGCTTAAAAAACATTGGATTAACTAAGTTTTTCCGATTTTTCCAACAGCTGATGGTTGGTACTAATTGCTGTGACTCATTCCACTTACATAGCACTACTCGGAGGGCATATCACGTTTATGGGGTGAAAGGAATTGCAACGGTTTCAGACTTGATAACCGTAGTTACGCGACAACTATCAATTCGATTGTGCAGAACAAAGAAGAAACACTCAGGTAGCGAACATCATTGGGTTATCTGTCGAGATAAGATTAAATATTTTCAACAGAATGCTTTCTAGTGCATCGTTAGGAACTCAAGGATGAGTGACTATAGTCCTTGCGGTGGTCAACAAGCTACTTTAACCCATATGACTAAGCAGTGTTCGACAGGTTGATCAAAATTCGGAAACTTGTTTGTGTGTAACGCTTTTTTTTCCTCAAAACCGACCTGCGACTTATGACAATTAAAATCCGGTATGTGGTCCGATTAGAGGTATCGACTTATCGTTGTAATTGACCCGGCTGGCGATCAGTAACATAAATGTCTGTTTACTTTACAGCTTAGTTGCTCTCAAGAAATCAGTGTGGTTGGTCTTTAGTCAGTGATTAGTATAAACAGTGAGGAGGAGAATGTAAGTGTATGCACACCAATTCGTGAATAGAGAAAAGCCAAATAAATGGCGAAGAAACTCTGAGACCCAATTTTATTCATGTGTGACACCATACTTCTAGACTTCTGTTGAATAGTACTTCATAAACAAACTCTACCCCTAGACCACAGCTCACTAGAATGAGTAAAGAACAAACTTGTGTCGCAAAAGAATATTAACCGAGGTTCAATTTATCACTAAACTGGACTCATTTTTTAGTGAATTACCTTAAAGAAAGTTGTTATCGACGAATACGGGTTGGTACGAACAGCCATTCAAGTGAACTTGACACAGCACGATTATCTGAATGAGTGTTAACAACCGGAGTGTAATTGATAGCTACAAAGAATTAGGTTCGTAGGCCACGAAATCGATTATGAAACTGAATGGAATTGAATGAACCTGAATGAGTTTAGATGATAGATCCAAAGTGTTACTCAAGGCAGTCGTCTACAGGACTTCAATACGATCGAACTTATTCTGACTGGGATTGTCATTATGTTCAATGTTGGTGTGTTCCATACATTACTGTTAAGTAAGAAGAAACACCTTCTGAACCACGTGTTTGAATGTCACAACCCTAGCGACTTGAGAATAAATTAAGTCCAAATGGCTACTTTGTTTATATCGTACCGGCAGAAGTGGGGGTGGGTGGGTGGGCGGAAAAGACGACAGTCACATATAGGGACGCTTACCTGTACCCAGCTCGCTTCATCTCACAGTTCCAACGCATATACCAACAGGCCCCATGACCGAATCGAATGACAAGCCGTCCAGGTTATACCACTGCGTATCGGAACTGCAGGCACTCTAGTGACCACAATGTCCAGCTTAATGTGGACCACATTTCAAAAATGTGGAAATGACGAATACGGAGAATGGTCGCTTCATCACGAGAAAAGAAACACTGTACCGAAATCTGTTTATTTCCGAAATCGTCAAGGCGATCAATAATAGTAAAGATTACGAGATGCAACGTTTAGCTAAGACTCATTGAGAGACTTCCACCGCTCTCAGTAATCGCCAGTAACCAAAAAGCTTAAAAGAAAGAATGAGAGAGTGAGTGAACTGGTTGGATACTGACGAAACACGTGAACCAAACGTTAATCAAATTGGTATTACAGGCTTTTTCAAGTGGCTCTTTTGAGGTAAGGACGGGATGGGTGTAATTTAATCAGCAGCAAATCATCGTCATCTTTTGTCTCTAATATCGTTGTGTAATCTAACGAAACAGGCGAATCATCAACTCAGCTCCCATATAGGGATGAACCATTCCACCTTTGGGGGGGGGGGACAAAAACCAGCATATAGGGTTTGATCCATATGCTGCTGAACTGTGGTCTGTGACCTCCGTGAGCTACGTGGTATCACAAACAAGCAACCCTCATGATAGCAATGATAAATTAGCAACCTACCCATTTTTCTTCCGTTGTATTTTTTGCCACACGTTGTTGAACATAAGCCAAACGTTCTCGTTTGAAAGCAATCCTAACTGCTAGACGTCTGGCCAAGTGTCTGAGAACTGTAGTTACTGACGGTTTTGTTGTCGAATGTCCATTACCTGCGATAATCTTTGACTGTTGTGGCTGCTCCAAATCTGAATTAGACTCGATGGATGTGCTCGAAGCAGTCAACAACGAATCCGGAAGATGGCCATTGATGACAGTCTTTGTCTGTCCATTGTGTGCTAGCATGTTTTCCAATTCCGTAGAAAAATCTTGCGAAGTTCGCGGCTGGTAACATGACTGAGTCATCCGAGGGTCATTCGGCTGACTGTCCAACTTTCTCGTTGGCTTATCAGGCCGTGAACTAAAAGTAATCAAACATTAAAAAAATGGATGGATAACTGTTGCGCGGACACAGAAATTACCACATTCAATGTATCGAACGCTTAGAAATTCCGAAACGATACTGGATCATCCTCAAACGAAATCTCGCTGACATCAACGGGACTCCACTACAACGACTAAGTTTAAATGAGAAAGACAAATGGACGAGGAGGGTGTATGACTTAGAATACAAGTAGACTGTTTCCGTAAGGCAAACGAGTTTCCGTGTTACGTTTAACAGATCATGACCAAAAGACGAGAAAAGAATTCAGCAAGGCTGAGAAATAAGCTCAACCCGACCAAACCTAAGGCCGAATTTCCGAAAAATGAAGAGCGGTACGTGAAAATTTTTTCCTCTTTGGTGCTGGACAGATTTACCATTGAAGTTTCATCATTAGAATCAAACTTTTGCTGTCTTAAGAGTAAACCTAGACAGGTGGATTTAGAAAGTCAATGTTAAAACCTTTATGACTGATTGTTCGATCACCTATGAATGTTGAGATGTTCAAAGCAACCTCAGTTCAAACATACTATCAGCACCTGACTCGGAAAACCATCAGTAAAAACATGCACATTGGACAGCACCTAACCTGACTGGAGTTACTAAGGTGAAAGGAGGATATAATACTATCTAGACCGGACAAAGGTGCTGGAATCGTCACCCTGGATAAAGCCGACTATTTAGCTCAGATGAATGCTCTACTGGCAGATAAAACCAAATTCGTTTTTATGGCGACTGAACTGGACAAAACAGTGGCCATTGAGAAGGCACTGACGAAAACACTCAGATGTATGAAACAACGAGGACTGATCGATTCAACTACTTTTGGAAGAATCAGACCAGTAGGTAACGTAATTCCTAGGCTTTATGGGCTACCTTAGGTGCATAAAAACGGAGTGCCACTACGGCCGATTTTAGAGATGAGTAATTCGCCGTATCATGCGACGGCGAAATGGCTTGCCGAATTGTTAGAGCCGATCGGGAAGAAACTAGCGATTCAAAGTCTTAGTGATTCTTTGGAATTTGTCGAAACGGTAAAACAGCCTAGTGCAAAAGGAACGCGTTTATTCTCGGTTGACGTCACGTCTCTCTCCACAAGTTTCCTATTAAGTGAGACAATCGAAATTCTCGGTTGGCATGTAGAGAGCAATGGCGTAAACGTGAGGATACCAGTAGATGAACTAAAGCAGCTTTTGTATAGATGCACTTACAACATTCATTTTAAGTTTTCGGGTAAGTTATATCGTCAAAAGGACGGCGACACATTAGATCGTTGACTCTTTATAAACGTTACGTAGATGACATTATCTGTATGAGAGACGAATCTAAGTGTCTCAATGAAACACTGATACAATCCAACTGTGCCCGTAAGAATATTCCGTTCACTCTGGAGCCCGAATCACCAGTAGAAATAGCGGTTTCAGACGTGTTCATATCACATCGTGAGGACTGCACAATACAACGTAAACTATATCGTAAAGCAACCTGGGCAGGACAGTATACAAATTTTAGTAGCTCCGTAACTTTGAGACAGAAGAAGAACCTAGTCCGGTGTTGGCTAGGTAGGGTCGTGGAAATTTGCTCAGATGACACCATAGAGGAAGAGAAACAGTTTATATTTAACACACTCCTTGAAAATGGCTACCCAGAACAGTTTATTTGTAAGCACATGGTAGTTATCACAAAGGTGGGTGTGCCGCAAACTGTAGACAAAAAACCTGTCTACATTACTTTGCCTTTTAAAGGCGATAGTAATGCTGAAAATATAACCAGGACACTTAACGTAGCGCTTAACAAAACCTATTTCTCAGCTCAATTACATATTCGGTTTACACTCACACCACATTTGCGTCCCCAGCTGAAAGATATATTGCCTGTACATGCTGCCTCTTATTGTGTTTATCGTTTCGTGGAACAAGCTACATAGGCTGCACAACAAGGCGACTATCTGAACGCATGCGGGAGCATCATCCGGCGTGGCTAGCTCGAGGATCGATAAAGGTTTGTTCATCAGCGATCGCTGCTCGTTTGTTGCAGCCGAATCATCTGATCAACCCAGCCGATTCTTTCAAGCCTATCTGTCTAATCGGTAGAACACAATCAAAGTGGGTCAAAAGTCATTCACTAGCCATCGCAGGAGCCATTGCGATCCGCTTACACTCACCCCGGTTATGCTTACAAAAACGCCTGGTCAAAACACTGAATCTTTCGTGACCCTGTATCGATTGCCCGGATCTATCTGTTACGTAGATGTACCCATTTTCCAAAAACGTTTACAACCCAATTTAGTGGCACTACATAACTAGATTTTGCGAGTTTGACCAAATGAACATTAATGACCACTATCCTTCACCTCACTGACATACTACCACCAGCGAACCCATATAAATGTGTTGTATTTGGCCTGATGATTAAGCACTGAAAACACGCTTGTTTGTCACGCGTTTTTTTTCTCTCATAGCATTCACAATAGATAATTACCATTAACCAGGTATATGAATTGATAAACGTGACTGAACCATTTATGCCGTAATGCCAAGGAGAAAAAGAGTCTGAGAACCACTTCCATAACTTCAGCTTGTCAAATCGTACAATGCACACAAATGTACACATACAAACGAGACCACGGTGCCACTTTGTGAGGTATCTCACAAAGCTGTGGATAAACTGCAAATGACCGAATGGTGAAAAACGAACCCAAATATTAAAGTTTTATTGCTTTAAAAAGAATATTTTTCCGCTGAATACAAATCGCACTCCGAACACTCATACGTGGTTTCAAAGCAGTAGCCCACAATGTGCTTCTGCAGTGTCACCCATTTTTCGGTGCATTTCACTAGACTGCTATGTAACTAGGTCCCTAATACCAAAGTTCCTGCTTACTTTTCAAGGTTTTTAGATCTAACGGATAGACCTGGCAACGCAAGATTTCTTGTCATGCCTCAAGTCCCCTAGCAGTGGAAAAGCCTTCGAAATCTGAGTTGTAGATTCGTCAACCATTGGTTTAGACTCTCTGAAACGGATCATTTGAAACAGCCAACAAAGAATCCGCAATATGTTTTACCGGACGACGAACATTTGTCAGATTGAGGAACTTCACAATCTAGAGTTGAATATGTATTTCAGTCCTGTTGCGTGGACTGTATTCTAGTTACGGGCTGTTACTGTATGAAATGTTAACCCAAAGACGCGGTTGCTTATACAGTTCCAAGTAAATTTCTGTCGTTCGTCCACCAAACGTTGTGATGTATCCCAGTACGGCGCACGTCAGGGTTGTAACTTTAACACACTGGACCGGACCCTTGAAAAAAGTAGACACGGCAACTGGTTAGTATTAAACGTGATGTGCTTAGCCGTGGTTTCGTTTAGGCGCTCTTCTACGTATGTGCATATGTTTCTCTGTGTGCAACACAAATGATCTTTCTTCCTGTCAGCTCAGTAGCATCTTACACATAGTCAGAATGATCCTCACTGTGTGTCACGGGAGAGGACACGTACTCTAAACTCTCCAAACACTCAATTTTCCATTCAACATTATTGACGTAAGACAGCGAGTCATCAGTCCGTTCACTGCATTAGAATCGATTGCCAAGTTTGTGGTTACTGTAGACCAGCACACTTAGTAGGACGTAACTATGCCGTGGCATTTGAATTGATGAAAGTCACGGTGAGACTGGACCTTGACGTGGTGTGACGGCTTGCGCATCTCGATGAACTTTTGGGCTAAACTGGACAGAGTTACTCATACCAGGCAGGCCAACAGGTAGAGGTCTGACAAACCACAGTCTCCTGGTCCTCCACGTTGGGGGTTGGAAGATGGTTGGCATCTCTTCCTTTCTGGTACACCGCCACCCACCCGCTGCCTTGCGGTACAGGCTTTTGAGCCAAAAGCTTTGGTTGAGAACCCTAATCGTTCTCCTGTCTAGGTCTGGGCGTCTAGGTCTGGGCTCAG